>BLKR01001124.1:0-335054 GCA_011170035.1 Teleogryllus occipitalis | reverse complement strand
AATCTGTGTAAGCTTCTTGAGAAGATGGTATGCAACCGTTTAAGATGGTTACTAGAATCGAAAAGCCTCTTGTCTCCTTTCCAAAGTGGATTTAGAACTTTTCGCTCCACCAATGACCACTTAGTCGGAATTGATTCAGAAATCTGCGATGCGCTTAGCAGGCACCACCATACGATGGTTGTTTCGCTTGATCTCGAAAAGGCCTATGAAATGGTCTACAAATCCAGACTACTATCTATCATTTCTACATTGCCAATAAAGGGCAATATGTTTGCTTTCATAAAGAACTTTATTGAACACAGATTTCTCAAAGTCCGCGTTCAAGATAAAACATCACAGCAAGTTGAAATGTCAAATGGCCTTCCTCAAGGATCAGTGTTAAGTGTGTTATTATTCCTCATCGCCATAAATGAAGTGAGCAATATTGTAAAAGGCCCTGTGAAAATATTTCTGTTTGCTGATGATATCACCCTCCTCTGTAGTGGCAAAGATATTAATTTAATCACATCTATAATGCAAGAATCCCTCAGCACAATTAACGAATGGTCCAAGTCGTCGGGGTTCATCTTATCAAAAACAAAATCAGAATTTATGGTCTTCACGAGATCTCGGAAAGTATTGAACTTGTCTTCAGTAGTCCTGAAAATTGGTGATCATAACCTAAGAAGAACGAATACCAGCAAAATTTTGGGTCTAACATTCGACCAGAAGCACTCGTGGAAATCCCACATTTCTTCCCTCAAAGCGGATTGCTCTGTTAGACTTAACATAATTAAAATGTTATCTTCACACAAGTGGGGAGCGGACGTTATTTCGCTAATCAATTGTTACAAATCTTTGATACAACCAAAGTTAGACTATGGAGTCGTGGCTTATAGTTCAGCCAGCAACCATTTACTAAGAACATTGGACCCTATAATTAATTCTGCATGCCGCCTAAGTTTGGGTGCCTTCAAGACCAGCCCATGTACTAGCCTACTAGTCGAAGCGGGCCTCCTTCCTTTAGACCTCCGTAGAAAATTCCTGTGCTTACAATTTGCTTACTCTTCTCATTGTTCTCCTCCTAATCCCACACTTAATTATATCTGTAACCTCTCTAAGTCCTTCCAATTTGCAAATCATCTTAACTATCCTAAACCGTTGTGTGTTAGACTTGCTAAGTACCGTGATGAACTTGGCATTGAGGCTCATGATATCATCAAGAGGAAACTCAACCCTCTTCCCCCTTGGGACCATTTCTCCCTGCCAATCAATACGGAAGCTACCAAATTTACACATCCAGATATCCCTAAGCCTATCCTAAAGCAATTAATCCTGGAGTTTCAGCATAAATTTGCAAATCATAGCCAGTTTTTCACGGATGGATCCAAGCAACAATCAAGATCCAGTGGAGCTGTTATTTCCATTACCCCACCCCTTAAGTATCTTTACCGCCTCCCGGACTTCTATTCCATATTCTCATGTGAAGCTTGGGCTATTATCAAAGCTATTGATATTAGCATCCAAAGACCATCTAGCTCAGATATTGTTATTTTTTCTGACTCACTATCTGTTTTATCCTCTGTTCGCAACAGTCATTCCTTAAATCCCCTGGTTCAAGAAATCCAAGAAAAGCTTTATCACTCCTTCCTTAAAGGTTACCGCATTACAATAGCTTGGCTTCCTTCTCATATAGGCATCCAAGGCAATGAAGAAGCTGATGCAGCAGCGAAAGAAGCAATCTCTCTCCCCGAAATTGAAACTGAAGCTGGCGGCTCACTTCCTGACCTCAAAAACTACCTTTTACATGCGGTTAAGAAACTTTGGGACCGGAACTGGAAAATGTTGCCTTCCAAATTACATGCAGTTAGGAAGAGTATTGAGGAATCTCCCGTCACATCCGTAAGACTTAGCAGAAGACATCAAGTGGTTATTACAAGACTCCGTAGGACATTTTAAACTTAGTCACAGCTACCTGCTAAAAAGGCTACTCCTGACCCTTGCCCAAATTGCGGCCTCCCAGTTTCAACTAAACACATTATAGTTGATTGCCAGGTAATGTCGGCTGTCAGAACATACCTCAACATCAATGACAATCTCCACTGTATATTCAATTCTGATTCCGGCCACATGAAAATTATAGAACTCCTCACCAAATTTAATCTCATAAATAGTATTTAGCTTATGACTATTCATTGTCCCATGTACAATATTAAGATTAAGGCTCTATGTGTGTATCCAATGAAATTGTGCAACTAATGTATATTTGTATATTTGTAACTACTGTATTATTGTAACTGTGGTCGCCAATGACCTAGCCGTTTATAAGGCGACCTTAAGCATCATATTAATAAAAGAACTACTGCTGCATTTCTCGGAAAAAGTGTACTCTTATCATCCTGAGTATACAAATTCACAACTCATTTGTTTCGATTGTTTTTAACGGACGGCGGACTCTTAACCGATTTCATCTCTTTAACGAAAACTATTTTACGGAACGTAATAGTCACGTTCGTTGGAAAAATGGAACCTATGAGTTGCATTGGCAGATACCATCCAAATGTTCAGTTACATCGTGTCCGTTACTATCACTGCTTCAGACTGTAAGGTAGTTGAGGCTCATGTAGTGACTTTACAATGCACTTTTAGAGCCCAGTCATAATTCGTAACTCGCGTTGAATGGAAAAGCATCTGGATTTGTTCACGGTGCTTTTGTAGCGGTGTTCAAGGATACCGTATTTAAGAATCTGTATCCTGCATATCTCTGTAGTTGCTACGTACCGACTTAAGAAATGTCATCTAAAAATAGTTCTTTCATGTATTATTATTATTATTATTGTTATTATCATCATTTATCATTAGTTATACATCTTTAAGACTAATACTTATGGAATTTGCGTAAATGGTTTAAAATTTTTAATGTATGCACCGCACACGACTTGAGATTTCAAGGACAAAAGTCGGTTTACACTTAAAAATAGGTTAACATTAGACGATTTCTTGTTGTTATGATTAAATAAACACTTGTTTATTTAATAAAAGTTTTATTTAAGAAAACGAGCACATGCTTTGTACTGCACCGTTACAGGTGTACCGGGCACAGAGCACTTATGTCACAGAGTTGTCACTTTTGTCTATGGTACAGATCTTACAGAGAAGCGCGCAGTGCGGCAACTGCATCTAGCGGTGCCTTACTAAACTAACATACAACACTTGTCACAAATACTTTTCATTAACAAAATGTTCTATGCATTGCCACTGAAGAATAAAGCAAATATGTTTCAGGAATTTCTTCTTGGATGTGAAACTCGTTTCTGTCCGGTAATTTTATCACGCCTGACACCTCGCATATCCTTGTCTTATCTTAAACTTGATAGTCCTGATTTGTATTAATACTCGTAGTTGCGTTAAAATGAAACTACATTTAATCCCATTTTTATTAATAGTATAAAATCTACGAGTAATTTACCATCTAAAAAAATTAAGAACTTATAGAAAGAAAATTGTAAAATGAAAAATAAGGAAACTATTTTGTGCAAATTCTTTAAGGAAACAATAGAATCCATTTTATGGTTCAGCATTCAAACAAGTTTTCAAAATCTACACTAAATAATTTTTTGCCAAATGTCCAAAGATTTTTCAGGAAAGTATGAGCAATTTGTTATATCCATCTTGCTGCGTGACTTAACTGAGAGAAAATTTGTATAAGTCCCATGAATCTACACAATTAAAAATATTTAGTCTTAATGCAAAAATGGCTAAAAGTAACTTCAAAACGTCGATCTAACTCATGGACTTTGTGACTTCCAGCGCACGTAGTTTATCTTTGACGTCAGTTTTTATCTCCGTGTGAGCCTTTCTATCGATTGTAGGAGGCTTCTATGTTTGAACGGACGTCATGTTCAAAAGTACAACTCGAACAAAACCTCTGTAAATTCGAGTGATTTGAATTTAAATTATATTGACTTTACAATGCCTGATAAGTCAAAAAAGGGAAGAATTGCAATAAACTAGATGAGGGAGGTAACACCGTGATTGCAGATATCTATTAGACTAAAAACAAAATTGAATTTGGAATACATTTCAGAATTAACAATATTATTATTATTATTATTATTATTGTTATTATTATTATTATTATTATTATTATTATTATTATTATTATTATTATTATTATTATTATTATTATTATTATTAATAATAATAATAATAATAATAATAATAATAATAATAAACCAAATTATAAAGTTTCCATTTGTTAAAGATACTCACATTTCATTAAAGGTTACCCACAGCATTTTATCACAACTCTACCTACATTCATTTCCCATTCAGTTCTTTGCCAGAAACAATCTCATAAATATGCAGATTTCTAAATTCGTTGGATGAAACATAGTATTTAATAGTAATTTGCACCATTATTTTACTCTTACTTTGATACTTAATTCACCAAATTGGGAGAATATTAAACTCGATACTAAAGTGTAATTGCTAGCAGAATGGTATGTGGCATCGTTCGCGCCACCGATCAACCGTTGAGAGAGAACTTGCAATTAATGGGATGTGCGCGCTAGATCACAAAATAATTGATTGCATGATCCTAAAATGCTCGTCACAGGGTCCATTGTTGCGCTTAGGCGCTGTTCGTCTGACGGACAGGGATTGCTGATGACCTATTTCGAGTTATTGGAGCGCTGGGGAGAAGATGGAGAATTAATTGTTTGGTTGGAACTTTCATCATGGCTGGAACGAATGGTAAACACAATATATAGTATTAGCATATTGACTGAATGAGTATCCTTGTGACATCCCAACGTGCTCTGTTCACTGGTTTAGCCACAGTTACTAATTTCTCTGTAACCTCCTCTGTATACACAGGAATTAGTAACTATGGCCTTTTAAGATACGAATCGATTTTCCTAACAACCTTGTTTCGATTCCTGGGGGAGATTTAATTGCAAACCTACATTGACGGGTGAAAATCATAACGATGTGACATTTTATATATTCTGAGAAGAACCTGTGTATTTAATTCAATATCAAGTAAAGTCGTGTTTCTTTGTTTCATTAAAACCACAACTTGAGATTGACATTGAAACACTTAAATACGTTTCCTCATAAAATATAAAATTACGCATATACCTTTCAGGTTTTCAACCATTCACATAATACGTAAGTTCAGAACTAGTCTTTGAAAATTTACCTAAACACATTAATTGAGGGGTTTCTTACAACATTGATCTTAACATTGACCTCCAAACATTGTCATAATAACATTGGCATTAAAACATTGACATTCAAACATTGTCTTACCTACATTGCGATAAGTGTTACAATACAAATATTGATAAATTATTATATTGATACTAACTGGTGGATTTATAAGCAATGGACTGGTTCAGGCGAATGCCCTATTCTGATTACCAACTCGACCACTTTCCAACAATAGCTTTTCGAAGTGTATATTTTTCGTAGTGAATACTGTCACTATTTCGTCATAATATACTGCAGATTTCTAAAATTAAATACATAATTTCAGATATCTGTCATATCACAAATATATATATATATATATATATATATATATATATATATATATATATATATATATATATATATATATATGTATGTATGTATGTATGTATGTATGTATGTATGTATGTATGTATGTTATGTATGTATGTATGTTATGTATGTATGTATGTTATGTATGTATGGTATGTATGTATGTATGTATGTATGTATGTATGTGTGTGTGTGTGTGTGTGTGAATTAATTTACTGAGATTGTAACCCCTTGCGTAGGTATAGTTCATGCAATTCAAGACACCCCGTTGGTGTGGCTGAGATCAGGGTAATAACAGTCTACCGTAAATGAGTACTATATAAGCACACTGAAATTAGCACAGTAATTAATGAATCACATGGCTTTAATGAGATGATATCACAATTCACATTAGAACAAATAAATTTCACTGGGGACACACGAAATGCTGTAAAGAAAACATGACAATGGCTGACAGTACCTTAGGAATGCACGAGCCGCAGCTGCGCGATAGCAGAGGCGCGCCCGGAGACGACTTGCGAGGACGTCCGCCTCTCGGTCAGCTGATTCGGAGACCCCCGAGATGGACACGATGTCCGTTGGAAACGAAGCCCGCATAAGGAATGCAAGTTCATGAACTTCTCACCAGAGAGCGGAAAACAGCAGCTGCAATTGAATTCTGACTGTCCGGGATTAGCCGCGTCATGGTCGATGGAGCTGATGTTTCGGCCGTCTTGTTGTGGCCTTCTTCAGAGCTATACTGCTGGCGCGGCTAATCCCGGACAGCCAAGAATTCAAAGACTCCGGCAGCGGAAGCCTACGACTCTATAGCAGCTTCAATTGTTAGTAGTTACCATACCGAACAATACATTACCATAATTAGCAAGCCACATCATTATGTGTGCTATGAAATATGTAATAACCACATACATGCATTTTAGACAGTAGCTGGTACGAATTTTCTCTGTTTATAAGCACAGACAATAGAACCACGAGGCGTTGCACAACGTGTGAGAATAGTTGCAACATAGTCATTGGTGTAATAGATTGGTAACAGATTTGTAGTGCACGAATACTAGATTGCATATTCAGTGACTCGCTTAAGTATTCGACCGATGCTCTCCTGTGTGCATAATGCGTGATAAAATGCACAAAAATCATTGTAGAAAGAAAAAGGCTGCATTTTATTGCACAATCTTATAGTACACAATCATGGTCTTAAATATAAAATATCTCAATGTAAAATACATGGATTTATTACAAACAAATATTTATTACAAATACATTTATTAAAAAATGTGTACCTGCAAAACTATTCGACCAAATACACAAAATCAAATATAAGGATTAGACAAAAAACCTAATATATAGTTCCTCGTCCTCTAGCTTCAATAACACATTACAAACGCCTGGGACTTGAATCCACCAACGTTTATATTTCGTTTCGTTTAATTTGTTCCCACTCACTTGTCAGAACTGCTTCAAATGTTCTTTACTTCTTATTGTGTGTTGTCGTACTCGGTTTTCCATTTTTTGGCACACACGTTCAATTACATTAAGATCTGGACTTTGGAAAGGTGCTGAGTGCATCGGTTCATTATCTTGGAAGAGCTTAAAGGAGTCAAGGGTTCCCATATTAGCAGCACTTGTTCGTTGATTACGCTTTAGAATTTGTAGATACGGATCTTTGTCCATATTACCTTGCGCAAAATTCGATTTGCCTACTCTCTTTTCCCATGCACACCCCCACACCATCACTCAGCCACCTGCATTCTTCACAGTTGGAAGTTTTTTCAAGAAGTTCTTTATTAGCCTTCTTCCATACAATGACCCTACCATCTGAGCCAAATATGTTAAACTTACTTTCATCTGTAGAAATAACGTCTTGCCAGTACTCAGAATATTTCCGCAAATACTCCTGAGCAAATTCAAAGCACCTGCGTTTATTCTTCTTTCTGATGAAGGCATTCCTCTTAGTTACTCGGCCAAGGTAACCACTCATGTGGAGTGTTCGTCTTACTGTATCTTCACTTGCAGTTTTCTCTGAAAACTTTAATACTTCAGCTATTAGTTTGGGGACAATAATCCGCTGAATCTTCTTCACAATCCTTACCACAGCACTCTCGTCCCTTTCACCAAGCAGTTTAAGACGTCCTGTCCGCCGCTTGTTGCAAATCTTATTCTCTCCTTACCATCGGTTGATTGATTGATTGATTCATGTTTCCGGGCATGTCAACTGCTCTGTTCATTAGTCCCGTTAGTGTAGTGCATGTTTTTTTCTCGGGAGATGGCGGTGATCTTCCCCCGCTAGATGGCGAGATCCGACGCCGACCTACCGTCGGCTAGTGGGGTTTCCCCCTAACTAGGACTCTCCCACCAGCGGACAATCTCTAAGATTCCGACCGGTCTCCCGTAATATATGGTAGTGTAGTACATGTTAGTGTAAGTGTGTGTGTAAGGGGAGAGGATAGGACAAGGAAGGATAGATCGCGCGCGGTCCATGGCCCGTTTGATAGGGTACTGCTCCGGCATTCGCCTGGTGTTGATCGGAGAAAACACGGAAAACTACCGATCAGAGCAGCCGGCCGCTAGAAGTCTCCTCCAGACAGCGACTGAATTGAACCTAGCTGAAAAGCTAGTGTCGAAGATCCTGCCGCCGTCAGGACTGAAACCTAGGACCTCCCGGTCAGAGGCGCTGCAGTGACATCAGTTGATGCACTGAGCTACCAATCCCGGTCCCTTGCCATCGGTGTATCACTGACTTGGCAGTAGACAGCGTCTTTTTTACTTTCTGGGCGATTACACCGAATGAATTGCCATTGGAACAATGCTCTAGTACTAGCAAATTTATATCTTCTGACAACTCTTTACTTTTATGACCCACGGTGCAGTAAGGTGTTAAGTAAGTTCTAACTAGGAGCATGTCCAACCAACAACTGTGCCTAATCAGCAGAAAATCTTGCAGTATTGGTTTGGAGATGGTGGGGGGTCAAATATTTTCATTGGTTCATGGTTGACAGGTCAAATACGTTTGCAAGGTCAGATGTTTTGTACTGATGTCAAGTTAAATGTTCTAAAAGTTGAGCACATTATGGCAGGTGCACACGCGTTAATGGCAGGTGCACACGTTTTTAATAAACAATCCGGAAATTCATCTAAATCAAATGAATATTTATTTTTTAGTTTACTGACTATTCTGAGGATTTTGTTGGAAGAAGTTTCGAAAATAAACATCGTGCCGAAATGTTTTTGAGAAACATATGATGTTGAATTTTGTGGTTTTAGCCCCTTCGTGACATCATCCGCAATTCTAGAATTGATCATCCACAATTCTAGAATTGGTTGGTTGACGATATTCGCAACTTTTTCTGGATTACTTGTTTCTCTTTCGTTATCCTTTAAACAACATTCTCTACGAAATATCGTGATGATGTGGTCGTATTTTTTACGATGTTCCACATTGCTTCAGTTTTGTTTCTAGCATTCAAAATATCCTCAATATTTTACATTATTTTTGCCTGAACTATTATTTTCCTTAAAATTCTTTTATATTCTCGGAAGTAGACATGGAAACCGGGTGATACGTTATGATGTTTAGAAATAAAGTAGAGTGTACGTTTGCTTTTACATGATGTTCTAATTCCTTGTGTGATCCAAGTATTACTTTTCCGTGAAATGTTTAATTTTCTCTTTTTAATAGGAAAGCACCCGTTAACATTAAATGAAAGCTTTGAGAAAAATAAATTATATTTTTCTTTTGTGAATAGCGTTATAAACTGCCTCCCATGATTCCTTCAGCTACTAGTCCGTAAATAATTTTATGTTATCTTTAGTAAATGCTCTGCACATGCGTGTTTTCTTTATTGTGTCAGTATTAATGTTATTAGTAATTGTAAGAATTTGTGTATCGTGGTCACTGTAACCTAAATGATTCGTTATTATTTCATATCTAGTTGTGGTTTTGTTAATTATAATTTGATCTATTGCTGTTTATGATTTAAGAGTATTCCGTGTAGGTACATTCACTGTAATATCTAAATTAAAAGAATGAATTAAATTGAGAAACTGCTCTTTTTCGTGGGAGTCGCTCAGCAAACCAATATTGAAATCTCCACATACAACAATGGATTTAAAAGAGAGATTATAATTTTGTTCAGCGTTATCTTTAATTTTCAAAGAAATTGAAATGATATAAAACTCGCTTTGTTGGAGGTCTGTAGATGCAAAGTAAGATAATTTTGAGCGTAGTAAGATGTACGACTTATTTCAAAAACTTTTTCAACTGCATATAAATTGAATTCTGACAAGAAGGTAGAATCAATACTATTTCTTACGTAAATACACGAACCTCAGTAAGCAGTGCCCTTATTTGATTCCCTCGCTGTACAATAGGACCCAGCTACGTAAAAACTAGGAATTTGGAGTGTGTTTAGATCATTATGAGATAACCACTGTTCTGTAAAGCAAAGAACATCTATTTGACTCAGATCACGCTGTAATGCTGGCTCGATTGTTTTAAATATATCACGAAGGTTTTAACTTTGCCACCACCTCAGAAACTTTATACTGAAGCGTCATCTGAAGAATAGAGTGAGATTAGTTCAGGTTAGGTGGTGTCGTGTAAATAGAAGTTTACTACTAGCATAGTAGAGCTTGAAATTACACGCCTCGCCTCCCTCTAGACATTGCGAGAAGCACGACCCTCGCGAGATAACTCTATCTATAACTCTATATGGCGTGGGGGAGTTGGATGCATCCCTACTTTTAGTTGCGTGAAAATTACGTTGGTTATGAAATTACCTCGTTAAAAAGCAGTTTTTAGTAATAAAAACACTTAACTTTCATATGAACCTTACGTAACACTCAAATTTCCTTTGTAAAATCATATGATGACCCCTTTGGTAGTGGATCTTTTTGGTATACTTCCACTAATAATTTGTTTCTGTGTACATTCACTAGGGAGGGTATACTTTCCGCAACCATCCACTTGGGTTGGTTGATAATTCAGAGCGCGTCAACTGCAAAGATCATTAGTCCCGTTAGTGTAGTGCATGTTTTTTCTCGGGAGATGGCGGTGATCTTCCCCCGCTGGATGGCGAGAACCGGCGCCGACCTACCGTCGGCTAGTGGGGTTTCCCCCTAACCAGGACTCTCCCACCAGCGGGGCACCGCCCCAGCCGGGACAAGCTCTAAGCTCCCGACCGGTCTCCCGGAATATGTGGTAGTGTAGTGCACGTTCATGTAAGTGTGTATGTAAGGGGAGAGGATAGAAAAGGAAGAGGAAGGATAGATCGCGCGCGGTCCGTGGCCCGCTTGTTAGAGTACTACTCCGGCATTCGCCTGGTGTTGATCGGAGAAACCACGGAAAACTACTGATCAAAGCAGCGGGGCGCTAGAATTCTCCTCCAATCTGCGTCAGAATTCGATTTAGCCATCTAGCTCGTCTCTAAAAACCGCCCCGTCGGGACTCGAACATAGGACCGCCCAGTCTGAGACACTGTAGTGACATCAGCTGATGCCCTGAGCCACTTGGGCTGTAGTGTATACTTGATGAGAGCCGCTAGTGCTCCGTTGCTCGCTGAGCGGCGATGCGTGGGCGCCCGGCGGCAGACGCAGGTGCGAGTGTGCGGCGTGCGATATCAACCTCCCACGCCCTCAGCGCTGCCCTCGCCGGGTCCTGCACCCTGGCGGCGCCACGAGCGCGCATATGCCCGAAATCGCATTCACACTGTTTATTTCTCGTGTTCTTTGACTTTCGATTTATCAATCCCTCCGATGAAACATAACTGAAAAATACCTCACTTTCGAAAGGTGTAATTAATGATGTTATTTCAGACATGTCGAAAAAGACTTATTAGTTTCTGAAGACATTCGGTTGATTTTTAGATAATGGTGCTAGAATAGTTTGTAAATTTATTACATATGAGTCAATGTAAGCTGTACTATGTAATAGCTTACAGTTCCACTTACGAGAATAGTTCCCACCGTCATTCCACTTAATTCATGATACCTTCACTACTTCCTTTCTCTTACCCCTGTCAAATCATTTGATTACATATTCTTGATCACGTACCAAAGAAGCTCTATTTGTGATAGATAATCAGTGGCAATCACATAGTAGCTTTTCTTTTATATGAGTTCACCATATACGGACCAACTATGATATTTATAGAGAAGTTGGAATTGTCACATATTTCCACTGGGGAATCTTGGAAGAAAAATTATTTTAAAATGTACATAAAAATTGAAGTTGGAAAATACAAAGTGAGATTATAATATTTGTTCCTTGTTTGAACGTTCCTTGCAGTAACGTGTACAATGGGATTTATGGAAGAAGAGCTATCTTCGTTTCCTTAATTCATGGAAACGTATAAGTTTTTTTCCACAGAAAGTCTCTTCTCATGAAAATTCATTTCTTATATATTTTAAAACATAGAAAAATTCTCAATGACTTTCATATTAAAAAGTTGTCTTACAAAACGTTATTTCAGTGAGATCAAAGTTTTAAATTAAATAGTTGAAGTGTTTGTATTTCATTATCAGCATTATTCTTTTGTGGCTAGTTTTAATATGTCGTAATTGTATTATAACAGCTTCGTTTAAAACACACTTTGTACCAAATTATCAGAGCTACAGATAAAATTCCACAATTAAAACAGTTAACCACATTCCCCATTCTATTAAAGAGCGTGCCCACATCATTTGAAGAACTTAATCTATTATACACTGAATTAAACATTACTAAACCATAAGATTACCTGTGAAGAAATGTTTCGTGGAGTCTGGAATCGTTCTGACATTCGTGAAATTCCCCCATATTTTGTATAGCCGTGAATTTCCCAAACGTCTTAAAAATTGAATCATTACGGAATTATTTTTTGTCAAATTTCGTTTCTTCCATCCACACCTCGTGAAACAACCCCTTAAAGGGTTGGTTGTTCAAGAGGCAGTAATCCACTTGACGTACCGAGTGCTTTCCAATCCTATTTTCCCTTCTTTGTGCTTGCTATCACCGCCGCAACACCAATCCCAATTCCGCTGCCTCTGGCGCTTAAGCTCTCGTTCTCGCTGTGCGCCCCACCCCCCCGGGGCCCCTCTTCGCGAGCCTGCGCCGCCTCCACCACCTCTTCGCTCCGCTCGCCGGGCGCCCTCGCCCGCGCCCCCGCGTCGTCAGAAGTTATTGCGCGGACAGAGCTGGCTATATCGCCCTTTTACAAGCCGCTCTTTTTGCCCGTGCGCGATTTATGGCACGAGGCGGCGGTGGGCGGCGGGAGGCGGCGGGAGGCGGCGCGGGGCGACGCGCGGATCGGAGAGGGCGGCGGCAGCACGGTGCCCCTCCTCCGCCAAACCTCATGCTCCCGCTCCCATTCTCGACACTGCAATCGCGCCCGTCTTTGTGTCACCTTCCGTAATCATCTCTGCATCCCCCCCGCAATCGTGTTTGCTTCCGTCTCTGCCTCCTCCGATCCTCCACCTCGACTCTACCTCACATGGACCCCACCCCCGATTCTTTCCTAACTCACCTCTGCCTCACCTCCACCCTACCTCCACCCTACCTCCACCCTACCTCCACCCTACCTCCACCCTACCTCCACCCTACCTCCACCCTACCTCCACCCTACCTCTACCCTACCTCTACCCTACCTCTACCCTACCTCTACCTCTGAATCAATCTCTGTTATCCTGGCATCCGTAATCTCACCTCCGTCCCCACCAGTGCTATTGCCTCCGCTCCCTCCTCTGTTTCGTCACCGCGTCAGTCAGTGCCTCCTCTATCGCCACCCGTCTGTCCCTGCCGTCCCTTCATCGCGTCCGTTCCCTCCGCTCTGCCGCTGACGAATGGTCCTGCGAACCTCCTGGGAACGCGCATCCGCCTACACCAAACGTCTTGCGAAGTGAAGCGTCTGCAATATTTTTATGAAATGCACCCATAAATCAAAATACTTAAATTTAACTGCAGCGTCTTCTTGGTCAAATTAACGTTTTCGTGAAAATAATTAAATCTTCTACACTAAAGATTGGATGACAGTTTTTTACAAATTTTGAGAAACCATCAACACAAAACGCTATAAGTGAATAGCGCTTTTTCCAATCGTGCATCAAACAGTTCTAAATCGGAAAAACTAGAAGTGTACATATTATGTCATTTTACTACAGCCACGTTACAATAACCCATCTTCGAAAACTATGCATAGAATGCCCTTAAAACCACATTTTTATCTCTTTAAAGAGACATAAGATTTGTGGAAATACGAATTTCTTGTGGGCGGGAGTTTTAGGAGGACTAGTGGGGATTCGGGGAGGTCAGGTGGAGCCGGAGTTATGTTTCGAAGGCAGTAGTCTACAAAATGCTATGATTTCTTCTATATAGTTTTGAAAATTTAGCTTTTGTGAGGACTCCTATTTTGTCGTACAGTGCAGGCATTAGATACCAGTATGTGTGTACTTTGACGCAATAGTTTCTGCCGAAGCCCGGGCCTTCCAGCGGCCTGGGCCTTCCGGTCTTGCAGCCATTGGTTACAGGGTACTCGACGTGTGGTTACACCGCGTTTGGTCTTCTCAACCTGACAAGTGAGTTTTCTCATCGTAACACAAGTCTCGCCCGGGCCTTCCAGCGGCCTGGGCCTTCCGGTCTTGCAGCCATTGGTTACAGGGTACTCGACGTGTGGTTACACCGCGTTTGGTCTTCTCAACCTGACAAGTGAGTTTTCTCATCGTAACACAAGTCTCACCTTATCCACAGCAACCTATACTGGGACATTGCAAGGCAAACGCACACTGTTATCATGTCCGCCCGGGAGTCGCACCCGGGGGGGGCGTTGTGGAAAGTGAGCACGCTGACGAATGAGCTATCGCGAAGGCATTAGATCCAGTGGTCACTCGAAAGTAAAGTAAATTTAAATTGAATAAACAGAAACAAATAATATTACACGATAAAATTAGTGCCTATTTGATTTACAGTGAAATTTAATCTCAACGCGCAGCTTTATTGCGATGTTTACTCTTGCACAGCAGCAGACTCATATTACTTCAACGCGCAGTGCAGGGGATGGCTGGTCGGAGTTAGGGTCCAGTAAGAAACTATTTTCACTTTTAAATCACATTTTTGCAAAGAACGGGTCCAGTTAGTATTTATTAATACATTTCCACGAAAATAATCATGAACTACAGTACTTAAAGATATAAAGGGAAGTCATATTTATGAAGACGATCGTTACAAACTTTTATATTGCATATTTTAACTTACCTCGTTAAAACGAACTAGAAAAATTATTTCAATTCCAAAGATCCAAACTCAGGCCTCAGCGGCACTTCCGGTCCGCCTGGGGCCTTCCGAAGTACCCGTCTCAGACCGCCGCTCGGAGTGGGGTGGAGTAAAACGGCCGTGGACACCGTTTCCTCCACTCCACTTCTCGTGCCGCTGCGTGCCGCCCTATGCCCTTGGAACTCACCACTGCCACACGTAATACTCGCCGTGGAGCCATGGGATTGTCCTTCCACCATCACTGCCCAGTCCGATGTTGCCGATATCTGGATCCTTCTGAATGATGAAATCTTAATCAATGTCCTCGCAACCACAATCTTAGTAGGTGGCGACAGCGCTTAGCCAAGACATGTGGACGTTACGCGTTTGTTCCCAAACACAAGTCATCGCTGCACTGCGCAATGCGGGTATGCTCAGACTCATATACTCAGGCCCCACACCTGTCTTAAATTCACGTGCTACATGCTACTTAATAACTCCGCACCGACAACGTACCGCTCGCGAACTTTTCTTGAACGATGAATTGAAGAAATGCGGGCGGAGTGGGGGTATTAGTTACAAAGTCGGTCACTAGAGTGTTTACAGTAATGCCAACCTCTGGAAAATTAAAGTGAAACCTGCTACGTGTGCGGCCAGGTCATCGGTCTGGGTAGGGAACAGCAGGAACAGTAGATGAAAGTTTTAGGTGCCTCCCTTGAAGGACCTGAACCTGCCTCAGACATTTGTTTAGATAATGGCAATAAAGCTGAACAGAAGTTCTCGACAATAAAAGTAAATAGCTTGGACTACCTTCCGCTCCGCGTCAACCAAGTTTTAATGTTTGGAATGTTGTTATCAGCCCACACTGCGAGCTCTTGCCTTCAACTGTTTATTGTTCAAGGGAGGGGGAAGCAAGGTTATCGTTCAAGAAACGTTTCGCGAATCTTTTGACATCTGACGAGGCTTTCAATCTCCTCCTTATTCTTTCCGCGGGAACACGTGTGTGCACCAATTTCACCTGTTCTTCCATACTCTATTATCAATCCAACATTTACATAATTCAGTTCGTCGTAATCACTGACATCACATCAATTGTCCAACTATTTTGGAAATTTTACTAGCGAACGCTCACTTTTCATTACTACACAACTGACCGACTCGCCGTCTTGTCACTCACAGCATTTTCCTCCAGCAGCACGATTCGTTAGTGTTTCGCGACGAAGTTGATAACCGGTTCGTGCGCTAACTGCCTGCGTCGGTCATCTCCGATTTCCCGCCGAATTTCATTGTATTAGTTCATTAATCAAAGGACCTGGGAGTAGAGCACACGCTATGCTATGCTATGCTATGCTCAAAACGTTTATGAACAGTACAGCAAATTATTACTTTTAGTGGTGCATCAAAGTGTTAGGTTGTTTATTATGTTAGTGCGTGTTATTGTGGGTCGTTGTGGCTGCAACGTAATTTATAGCAACTGGTTTTTAGTATTGCATTATTATAATTAAGTGTGCATTCATTCGTACAATGAACTTACGAACTACTAAATGGAGCCACCAACAACATTATCACAACTTTTCGGCTACTCATTCTCACTGCAACCTTTCTTTAATAAACTTTCATTGACACGTGGTTCAGCCTTGGATAAGGTTGTACAATTATGTAAACCAATTTCACGAAATTCTCCATCAGCATTGTAAACTTAATAGTTGTGCTTAAAATAATATTATTGAATGAATTATTTGTTCATACAGTTAATTCATAACTTATTAAATTACATGCAGGTGTCAATGTGTTTAAATCACCTCAATTAACGTCTATCATTTCTTCTGGGGGAAGATCTTCCCAAACATTAATTATACTGCTATGACTCCTGACTATCTTAGGGATGTGCGTGGCTACATAATAATAACTTCTCTATCCGCTGCCTAACAAAATCCCTCCCAACTGATAGTCTCAGCTTATCGTGGGGTTTAACTACTACACCAGCTGATTCTGTAATCAACAACGGCCCATGTTGGTCGGGATGTTGTCGATGTCGATTTTAAGGTGTTGTCGCTCTCTTCTTATTCGTGGCTACATCCCAAGATTGAGAATCCAATGGATTTGATATTTCTTTTTTGGTGAACACTTCTGTTAGTTTACTATTCCTGTTTTAATTTGAAGAGTTCTCTCAAGGAAAAGAACAGGAAAGATCGAAACTATATTTTTGCTTGGTTTATCACTAAGTGTTGGATTTTAATGAAATGTCATTTTTTTCTTTTCACTTTAGAACAATGCCCTCATATCAATTTTAGAATTATAGAAATCAATTTTATGTTATGACTTAAGTAAATGACCCATTATAAGTCATTTTTTACCTCTTGCCGTCATTTTTAATTCATTTTTTGCTGAATTCATCGACTCTAATATCAGTTGAATGATACTTGCTTCAAATAATATTTACAAGATGCAACAAACGTTCTCCACAGTTACTCAGTAGCACCTCTTCGATTTCTTCGCTCAGAAATTATGTCAGCCGATTTCGGGATAACTAAAGACAGATTTTCTGGTAAAAAACAGTCCAAAACAAAGGTTTGCAAGCTGAGTTCACTTGAACGAATGGAAGAAGTCTCGATTACATCAGTAACGTATCCAGCAGCTTAAGTAGTTCATCCGTACTGCTTTTGATCTTATTTTTACGTCATTTTTCTATATTTTCAGGGATTTTAAACACATTTTAAGAGCATTTTATTATTTTGGCAATGTCTAGGTTATCAAAATCAGCCCCCTATTTATCACTTTCGTTTATAGTTGACTATTTTTTCTTCAAAAATTGTATTTTGGAAGGACGGCGTAAAGAACATCATAAGAATCTGGAAGGAGCATTTTATGATTTTGGCAATGTTTTAGGTCCCTAAAATCAGTCTCCTATTTATCACATTCGCTTGTGGTTGATTGAGCTGCGGCGTTGGCATTGGAGGGCGTCGGAGGGCGTCGGAGGGCGTCGGAGGGCGTCGGAGGGCGTCGGAGGGCGTCGGAGGGCGTCGGAGGGCGTCGGAGGGCGTCGGAGGGCGTCGGAGGGCGTCGGAGGGCGGAGGGCGTCGGAGGGCGTCGGAGGGCGTCGGAGGGCGTCGGAGGGCGTCGGAGGGCGTCGGAGGGCGTCGGAGGGCGTCGGAGGGCGTCGGAGGGCGTCGGAGGGCGTCGGAGGGCGTCGGAGGGCGTCGGAGGGCGTCGGAGGGCGTCGGAGGGCGTCGGAGGGCGTCGGAGGGCGTCGGAGGGCGTCGGAGGGCGTCGGAGGGCGTCGGAGGGCGTCGGAGGGCGTCGGAGGGCGTCGGAGGGCGTCGGAGGGCGTCGGAGGGCGTCGGAGGGCGTCGGAGGGCGTCGGAGGGCGTCGGAGGGCGTCGGAGGGCGTCGGAGGGCGTCGGAGGGCGTCGGAGGGCGTCGGAGGGCGTCGGAGGGCGTCGGAGGGCGTCGGAGGGCGTCGGAGGGCGTCGGAGGGCGTCGGAGGGCGTCGGAGGGCGTCGGAGGGCGTCGGAGGGCGTCGGAGGGCGTCGGAGGGCGTCGGAGGGCGTCGGAGGGCGTCGGAGGGCGTCAGAGGGCGTCAGAGGGCGGCGGCGGGCAGCGGAGGGCGCCAGAGGGCGGCCAGAGGGCGACGTCGCCTCGCGGGTGACACCTGCAGGTCGTCGGGCGCCGCGCGGCCTGATTAAATCCCCTCGTCTCGTTATGAAGAGCCTCATCTCGCCGCCCGCGGAGCCGCCAGGTGGCCTTCACCTCCGCCTCGCGCCCCACGACCCCGTCCGCGTCGCCACGCCGCGTATTCCCTCACCTTGCCTCTTCGCTGCCCCTTGCTACCCCCAATCCACCCAGCTTCACCTCACTTGACCCCGCTTCACCTCGCTCCGTCGCGCTCCACATCGTTCCACCCATTTTCTTCGCCGCATTTTACTCCGCTTCACCTCGCTTTTTTACGTTCTACCCCACTCGCCGACGCTCCATACTGTTCCACCCCACTTCGCTCCGCCACATTCTACTTCGCTCCACCCCACTCCTCCGCATTCTTCTCCTTTCAACCCCGACAATCTATTCTACCATGCTCCTCCCCGATCCTCCCCCGCTATACTCCATTTCACCGCGATTCACCCTATTTTACCCTGTTCCTCTCCACAATACTTCGCTCCACCCCACTCCTCTGCATTCTCCTTTCTACCCCACTACTCCCCATTCTATTCTACTCCAGTCGTTCCCACTCTACCACTTTCCACCCCGCTTTCCCCCTCGTTCTATCCCGGACCTTCCCATACCATTCCGCTTCAACCCGCTCCCCCACATTCTTTTCCTTTCCACCCCGATTCACTCCTCACTACTCCGCTCCGCTCCTACCCGCTCCGCTCCTTTCCATCCCGCTTCACCCCTCTCCTCCTCCTTCTGCCCCAATCTACATCTCCTGCTCTTGAGCCTGGTGCCTCCCTCTTCCTCACGCGAGGCTGCCGCGAAGCGCAACTCGAGTTGCTGTCCGACTCCTTCCACTTGGGCCAACCTCCTTCCCTTCCGGCGCCGTTCGATGTTCGCGCCACTTCTCCTCGAGAAGCCTTTGCAGGCCCCTCCACCCGTCTCCACTCCCTTAGCCCTTGCGCCTCAGAACAACCTCACTCTGAACTCCGCTCCCATCTTTTCCACTTGCCACCTCCACTCTACACACTACTACTCGCTCTCTACCTTAACTTCTCCCTCACCCCTCCAAACATTCTTGCTATCCCAATTTCATAAGAACCGTACTTATGCGCTGCGTTGTAACAAACCCTATCGTTGTGACACCCAGTCTGCTTTGATTTTCCTTTCCTTGATGTTACGTAACGTTGCGCATGTGTTCGACATGAAATCATTCTTGAATAACTTCCCCCATTGTATCCAGCACGTTGAAATCTTCTTCTACAAGATTCTATGACCATTTCTGAGGAGAAAATCTCTTCCATTATCTGTCGAACACAATCATTTACCTCCGTGCGCCTTCTTTCTATCTCTTCAACCTGCATTGCCTCTGCAATGTGTATTGACGTCCGTAAGCACGCAACTACCGCCGCTCTCTCCCAGACACCTTCCACGGACATTTTTGCGACGTCGGCGTCTCTCCTTCGCGCCACTGCATTCTACCTCCATCTTACTGCCACATCGCCGTCTTGTCGTTGCATTAGTGTTTCCACCGCCGCCATCAGCCAGTCATCGTCGATCCGCCACTTAATAATAAATAAAAAAACGTGTCTCCCTGCCTCCGCTACCCGAATCTCGTTACTTCCGTGCTCATTTTCGATGGCTCTCTATGCTTCTGTCATCTGTCTCTCAATCCCATTCCGCTCTCTCGGCACCGCGCCTCTCTCTTATCCCCGCTCTCTCGCCGCCACACTACCTGCCAATCTACCTGTAACACTACCTGCCACTCTACCTGCCACTCCACTTGCCACTCTACCTGCCACTATGCCTACCACACTACCTGTCACTCTACCTGTCACTCTACCTGTCACTCTAACTGCCACTCTAACTGCCATTCTACCTGTCACTCTACCTGCCACTCTGACTGCCACTCTACGTGCCAAACTACCTGTCACTCTACCTGCCAATCTACCTGTCAGTCTACCTGCCACTCTACCTGCTACTCTACCTGCCATTCTCCCTGCAGCTGCGCTCCCTCGCCTCCTCTTCCCACCATCGACTTTGCGAATTCCCATAAAGGCGTTTACTCTCCGCCTCCCCTGCCGATTTCTTTCCGTCACTGCAGCCAGCCGCCATGGTACCTATCCGCCGCCTTTTCCTCAGCCGGTCGCCTCCCCGCTGGCGCTACCTCCGTAACTCCGTCCCCGTCACTGCGGCACTTTCGCCTCTTCTGCCCGAATCTCGTTACTTCCGTGCTTCTTATTTCCCGTGACCTTCTCCCGCCCGCGGAAAGAACCTTCTAATGAATCCGCGGGCGCGGTGCGCGCGGGGGGGCGTGTCCCGTCGCAGCGCCAGGTGTTTATCCGCCGCCGCGCTGCGTGGGCGGCGCCGCCGGCGGCACAAACGCTTCGTTACCGCGCGCGGATGTCGCCCGCGCGATGATTCTTAATTAAATTACGCCGCCCGCGCCCGCACCCCTAATTGCCTTGATGAACCTCTATTTTTGTTTCGAGAAGGCCAGCGTTGAGAGGAGAGGTCAATTCTTTGACTGTCTCATCGAAAGACGCGAAAGTGTAGGAATAGTTCCTTTGGGATCACTCCTGAGTACGAAAAAAAACCCGGAGAGAAAAATAAATGTACTACATTTGTTGAAAAAGTCTGAAGACAGTATCTTAACATAGTTTGGTAACGAAAACTATATTCGAATGATCAACAGCAAGAATCCTCCAGAATTGCAACGCTGTCATATAGGTTCGTCAGTTCAGGTGGAACAAAAGTTTCTAATGTCAATTTGCTAATAAAAGGTTAATTTATGCGCAATATTTTTTGACGATTCATCGTCTGCAAATTTGAGGAGATTGTTTTCATAGTGAGTCAAAGCTTTGTGGATTCTTCTAAGTATTGCCGAAGAATAAAACATTTTTTCGGATCCAAATGAAGAACAAGGTAAATTTGTGAATTGACACAATTGGGATCCAAATTACGCCAGACGTGTATTAAGCGCGAACCAACGATCGCACACGAGTTTTTGTGGCAAGAACATTTCGAGTTTGAAAACGCACGTAAAGTGGTGGTTACAACGAAATCGTAAAATTACAAAATACACTTTCACACCGAAATCTACGCTTCTGATTCCAAAACAGTAAAAGAATTCCTTTATGGCAATATGATGAAAAATCCACTGTGTGTTTTTTATCTGAATGATTCACCTTGCATTCTAACATTATTAAGCACACAACAGTATAACTGTTAGCAAAGACGGCTATAATTATTTCATGAGAAAATACAACTGAATAAACTTAGTGTTAGTTTTCTAGAATTAAATATTACCCATTCTTTTAGCTCTTTATTAGAGCTCTGCTCTTTATTTGAGATCCATGTGCTCAATTTTCAGCGGAAGGATATTACTAGTGACAATAGTCGACATACATTATGTTTTTATCGAATAATAACCTTTTGAACTCCTCTTATTAAATACTACAGTCATGAAATATTTGCGCATATTTTCAAGACCTGCTAATTCATTCATCTCTCTGAAGACATAAATGACCAAATGACAATTATCCATCCCTCAACATTAATTAATATTTTAGTAAAATATAATTCCGAAAATAATTTCCAAAACTAGGATCAAATCGACGTACTGTGGTACGGTAGAAATTTTATTTATTTTAAATAATTGTTATTACGCAAAACTGTTTAGTGTCATTGACTTGGTAATTCGTGCGCAACAGATCGGCGGGGAGGGAGGTGTTTGCCGGAGGAGTTTTCGCAGTGGGCGGGTCCGCCGCGCCGGGCGCCCACCCAAGGTGCGTCGCTGCGGTAATTGAGTGACGTCAGTTGCGATTAACATGCAGATTACTTTACGCGCGAGGCGGCGGCGCGGGAGGGGCAGCGGAGGGGCACCGGGCTCTGGGAGAGGGGGGCGTGAAGCACGTCTTCGCCGACGGTCGTCTCCGGACGCGCCGCCCGCCCCGCCCCGCCCCGCCTCCTTCCGCCCCCGTCGCTTACTGAATGGAGCAATTTGATTACCCCGCAAGTGTATAACGCGGGGCGGCCGGGTTCGCCCGCCGGGCCGCCGGCTTTGCTGATAAATGAGCTTGTTTATGGGCGGGGCAGTGGCGGCGGCGGCGGGGTGCGGACGGTGGGCGGCCGACGAGCGGACTATTGGGGCCCAATCAGGCCTTGACAAGATGATCACAGGCACGAGAATAATTAGCGTTAAAACACGAGGCGGCCAAGAGGCGCCACCGACGCAGTCCCCGCCCGCGCCCATGCCACGCCCCCCGCCCCCGCCCCCGCCCTCGCCGGGCCCTCCCCCGCCGCCCAGGCGCCCCGGCGCCGGCGGCCGCAAACGGGGCTCGCGGCCCCCAACACTGCGCTCACGACCAGGGCTAACCGCTACAAACCCAAGAATACACAACGTTTCGGAGAAACTCTCGTTTCTGGTTACGTTTCTGACTGAGGGGAATAAGTTGTCAATAACAAATATCCATGCACACTCGGACTTCAAAGGCAGGTAATACTGGTTACAAGGAAATATTCTTACTTCCTGCATTATTTTTCCAAGCCCCTTTGTTCAGTGACTATTCACTAATATATAATCAGCTTAGAAAATTGCATAATAATATGGTTATTTACAATAATTTTATAATTAGTTAATATAAATATTATCTAACAAAGACGAAAAAGTAAAACGAAATAAAGAACGTAAATTCATTAGATATCCTTATTTTCAATAGGATTAAATTTAAGTGAACTTTTGCAAAAGCAAGACGTGCCCCTTCAACTGTTAACTTCCCAGTCCAATGTCGCAATCTGACGTGATGACAATCTATCATGATTGTAAATGTGGTTTTGAATTCCACGTAAAGCAAGAATGTCATCCATTACACAACATATTAAGAAACAGCAAAACAGCATGTTCATAAAATATCTGAAGAACCTACCACTTTCTAATTATCTGCAAAAGACAAGTATTAGTTTTATGATAGGTACATTCAACCTTGTTAAAACAAGGTCAAGGATACGGTCCTAAAAACATGTTTCTCACGATAAATTTTCTTTTAGTATCAACTCAAGCCGAGCTCTAGGACGATAGTAAGAACAGAACGACGAAAGAACGATCGAGCAGACAAGTTGCCAAGTTTGTCTGAAACCATTTGATTTAGAACCATTTAAGCAGTTCCCGTTTGAAGTGGCGTCTTCATACGACATAATTTATTTTAGCTGCAAGTGCATCGCTCTAAAATCCATTCCTCGTATTCCGTGAAGATTCAGTTTTAAAGGAAGTGGCTGCCCTTCAGAAACCGATTCAATCAATGTATTGTTTGTTCTAGCTACCTGTATTTGATTTCTTGTTTGACAAGTTTTCAGTCAACGAACTGTCGTAAAGAGATTTCAATTATTATTTTTGAAAATCTGTAAGTCACAAAACTGTGAACTTTTGGGAAAGCAGAAATAAACTGATTGCTGAATAAACCATAATCTATTTGTAAAATGTGTTGCCTCTGAGAATTACAACTTATTAAAAGCCATCATGTAAGAAAGATATAAATTTTATTACTTATTAAATTTGCCTTTACTTAAGTTTATAACTCTGTGAATAACACTATTTTAAAAGCAAATAATGTATTTTAATATTGCCGTAAAGAATAAACAAAGTTCATCCTCTTATGATTTATTGATGCGCAATTACTCTATTCGAGTATGAAAAGTAATATAACTTTACATCAACGTTTGTATTAAACATGATTGCCTTCTACAATTATAACTATAAATCTATTTTTTCTCGATCAGCAATCAGTGACACAATATGTGTTTACTAAACATTTCCTTATTGTTCTGTTGATTACAAAGTCACAATAAAGGAAAGAATGGTTTCTGAATGAGAAGTAGGGATTTATAAAAAGAAATCTGTCTTTGATAAGTGCGAGAAGCATTTTCACTATTGCGTTATTGTTTTTGGCAGAACATCCATTTGAGAATGTGTACAAATGTTTTTCATTTTCAGAAATGCTTTTAATCTTGTCATTAAGAAAATCATCATACCTCGTCAAGTCCTTCACTTGCAATATCGCCTTGGTAAAAGTAAATCACTGAGGCATTCTCTCGTAAGTTGTGAATACAAAACACATAACTGACTGCCCGAAGTAAAATGCTTCTTGTACTGGGAACCAAGTTGTTGGCAGCAAGATTTTCAAATAGTCTGCTCATATCCCTAATGTATATTTCTTTTTGACACACGTGATGTGTACTGATGTTGATTGAAGATTTTCTAACTAATTTGTGGTATATCATTTTTTTTCAGAAACAATAGCCCTTTCCACATTGTCAGCTAAAACTCCTCTGTTATCCTGATAGTGAGATTTTTACTTTCTCGCTACGGAGTAGAGAGAAAGTTATGTAATGCTGCGCGAAAAACCGGCGAAGTTTCGGCCGAAAAACTCATTACAGGGCTCTGGTAACGGAGAAATGAATAAATTCAGTTGCTAAATTTAGAAATAAAATCCCCTAACACGTGTAGTAGCCAGAATTCATGTTTTGTGGGTTCTTGATACCGATAAATTGAAAGACAGCAAAGAGTCTATCCGCGTCTCTGCCTATGAACAATGGTAGCGGCCACACTGGTCAGCCGACTTTCTCAACAATTGATATTTTCCAATCGATCTAGATGGTGTCGCGGCCCCTTGAATTTGAAACTGATAGTTTAATTTTGGGGGATACTTCACATAACATTTCCCTGGGATATTTTCAAAATTTTCCAAAAAAATGGGTCTATCATTTTTATTATTTTTTTGTAGTGTAAAGGATGTTTATGAGAATAGTGCACGTCTCATGTTCGTTGAAATCTAATTTTTCGAAAATTTGCAACAGTTCAACATTGTTTAGGAGTCTTTCTACAACTAAAATATTAAAGAAACAGATTTTTCCCTTAATGAAATCTGTTCCTCAAAGATATATTTTGAAATAAGGTCATGTACAATTCTTCGAAAATTGGAGTACTTTTCACGTAATTTTAAAAATACCAACGAGAAAGTATGTACTGTTTTAGCACCACTAGTTTCCCATGTGAGACAAGCATCTACTACCAAACCGCAGAGAAAAATATTCATTGTATAGTTTTAGTGGAAATTCTTCGTTGCATTTCAAAATCCCGTGTCTTTTACCTGCATATGTCATCCATGATTTTAACATTCAATTGATCATTTAAGTATTTGATCTAAGTTTTGTGCACATGTTGTTTAAAGCTTAGCAAGCAGTGTAAAGCATAGTACTGGAATTATACGTCTATATTATTATCATTTTTATTCGTCTATAAGCATGACTTACGGGAATCCCATGCTTAAATTACATAAGTGACTTTTAATACATGCATTATTGTAACCAGAATTTCAAAATATATTTTTGTAATGTGTGGGTTTCAAAATCTCTCTCCAATATTTCCGTTATTTAATTTTAATAATGTTAACTGGAAATACCTTAAAATTTTGAAACTTTTTTTCAAACATTCTTCAACTTCAACACGGAAATGAATCGAAATGCATTAACTTCGACTCTCAAAAAGTTATTTTTATTGGCATTTATTCACTGTTTGTTAAAATATAAATGATAATAAATCTCTAATTTATACTTTTCCACAATTTGAAAATTGTATTGGCGTTCCTACTGTGTGTAATTAATTTCCATTTCTGTGTTTTTCTCTATTCTGCTTTAATTATCGCATTCGTAAATGACATGATTCATAAAACATTTGGTATAAATTTTTAAGTGGATGATTGCAACGTTCTTAATGAGAAATTTTCATGAAACATTTTTGGTAATGATATGATTTCGTTGTTCTGTTCTTTGACGATAAATTTGTCGCTATGCTATGATTTTACTCATCAATGCTCAATACATCATGCAGGAGGAATAGATTGCGTAACCCTTTGTTTAAAAGTATTATTTGTACTAGTTTTTTCCTCTAAGCATGACCAGGTGTTTCTGTATTGAAACATGCCCGACGTTGATTGGTGCCAATTTGAAACAAGCCCCGTCTTTCTATTTAAAAACGAGCCCCACTTGGAGGGACATTTTTAAATATAATTATTACTGGTAAATGTAATTTGGGTGCCAGGAAAATGTTACACTTGAAACCTAATGATTCCTACGTAATTTAAATATCCCTCCTTCCAAAATTATGTTCTGCTAGCTCAGTTAATTGGGGTTCGAAGTTCATAATTGTTTCTATTTACTCTGCAACCAATTAAATAATCTGCCATCCATACGGAGTGGCGAGGAATCTGAAAATCTTATTAAAATGCTGGATTGCAAGTAACGAACAATGATAATCAGCTTTCTTTCAACTTAACAAATTGGAATTTATTATATTGATGATCAAAATGAATCATTCTTTGGTCATGACCAGTTTTCTCTGTATTACAATAGTTATAAACCTTGCTATTCATTCGTGGGTCTTCGCGCGCTCTTCACTTCGTTCGATGGCGCCCCGTAGAACCTTCTCCGTCGACGCAGCAGAATCTTGCTTCTGGATAAAGTCCTCGCCTAATGTCCGTCATCTAGTTCCAAATTCTCCCGGCGATACTATTATAGTCCGTGACTTCCCTCACTGACGTCTCGGGTGGACGCTTAAACACGAATTTTACTTCCTACAAGAACGCTCTATCCTAATATAAAAAACGATAGTTAATTTTATACAACTGTCAATTACAGTCTTTCCTCGATTTAGTAAAATATATAAAGAGCCAACCCGCTCATTACCGCATTTCTCTAGGGAATCAATGTTTTTCTAAAAATTTGGAAGCATCCGAATTTTATAACGTTTCATTTTGTCTCTCAAAACAATGCTTATTCCGCCTCTGCTCTGTCATTTCAAACTAACGAAAATGATCCTTTACGCCGGTTGTTTATTTGCCACATAGCGACTCTCTCGCGATCTTCTATTGACATCCCTATATTCTATGTCATATAAAATGACATTTCCATAATAAAAATGGTTCATCATTTTGTATATCTTTTGATATTAATAGCATTTAATACATTTATTTATGAAATAAAAATAATTTAAAATACTTTTAATTGTTTTAGTTCCTAAAACGCTTCTAGCTTCTAATAACTCTTTCACATTACATAAATGTAGCATTCCAACATTCATTACACAGATTTATAAAATTTAAAAAGAATATGAGCGCTTCACAGAACACAATGAAATGTCACAGCGGTGAGTAAATGTGAGATGAGCACGAGGTACACGTTCCTTCTCGTGTACACGCTGCCTTTTTTGTCCACAGATGATACTCAGCTGAAAAAGCGCGCAGCCACCCATATGTCAGTGTCTCTGAAGCCCGATATGAGTTCGCTAGCTTCCCGCACCGCTTCTGTTCAGCGTCGCTCTCCCCCCTCCACTTGCCCCGCCGCTGGCGACCTCCCGCTGCACTTCCCCGCCTCCGGCGCCCCGCCCCGCCACGCCACGCGGCGCGACGCGACGCGCGGCGTCGCGACGCCTTTGACCGAGTGATCCTCGGAGGCGTCGTGCGGCGTCGGGCGCTGCGTGGGCGGACGCCATGGCAACGGCGAGGCTGAGGCGCGCGTCAACAATCCCCTCCCCCGCGCCACGCCCCTCGCTTGACGTGGCCTTCTTGTTCCGCCCCACGCCGCGATACTCTACTCGAGCCTGTCCTACCTCCAGCACCCCTGACCGGAGGCGATAGCTTAGGGGCAACAACTAGGTCTCGTGTTGATTGATTGGTTGATTACTATTCATTCCGAGCGCGTTAACGGCCAACGTCATTAGTCCGTAAGTGTAGTGCATGTTTTTGCTCGGGAGATAGCGGTGATCTTGCCCCGATGGATGGGGAGATCCGGCGCCGAACTACCATTGCCTAGCGGAGTTTTCTCCAAACAGGGCTCTCCCACCAGTAGGGCATCGCCCCAGCCGGGAGAAGTTCTAAATCCCCGACCGGTCTCCCGGGATGTGTGGTAGTGTAGTGCATTTTAGTGTAAGTGTGTATGTAAGAGATGATAATACAAGAAAGATGAAGGTGCGTGGACCATGACTCGTTTGTTAGGGCATTTGTCTGGTGTGTGTCGGAGAAACCACGGAAAAATACCGTTCAGCGGAGCCGGCCGCTAGAATTCTCCTCCACACAGCGGCTGAATTCCACCTAGCTATCTGGCTAGTGTCGAAAGTCGTACCATCTTCGGAACTCGAATCCCAGGACCTCCGGTCAGAGGTACTGCAGTAACATCAGATGATGCTCTGAGCCACCTCTCCCTGTCACCAGGGGAATATTTTATATATATAAATAACATGGACATTACAGTTATGGAATAAATAACCGTCGTAGTTGATGTACTCTAAAAAATCTTGCTCTTTACTCACGTCCACCCTGAAGTGACCCTCCCTCCATTGTATACCCGCTGTTTCTTTCACCACTATACCTCGCTTCTGCCATTTTCACTTCCCTTCGTCTCGCCTGTTCCTTCCGCTCTTCTCGTCACTTCTTTTCTCTTTTCTCCCCCGCCTTTCCAATCCTCTCTCAGAGCTTCCCCTCTTTTCATTCCCACCGTAGCTCTTTCCCTTGCGTTGCGTTCCACCGTCTGGCTGCCTCGTCACCCGGACAACGGACCACTTGTCATCGGGCGCCCCCTCCCCCGCTCCGCCATTTCCAAGTCCACGCACTCGGCGCCATACGGACATCATAAATAAGATGGGATACTCGCGGAAAATACCTCCCCTCCTCAGCCAACAAGGCTCTTCGGAGCCCCAGCTCCCTCGCTCCTCCCGCCCCGTCGTGTCGCGCGCGCGCGCTAGCCGCCGCCGCCCCGCGGATAGGCGCTGGCGGTCTGCTGAATTTTCATTACAGCGCTGCCGTGAATTTATTAGCCAGAATCAACATTTTTGAGATCCCCGTTGAAAGCGCGCTAAGCCCTGCGCAGGAGACGCTGCGCGCGGGCGCTGGGGGGGGGAGAGGGCGCCGACTGAGCGTCTCCGCCGGCCTGCGCCCACCAGCAAATTTAGGCCGGGCGCGGTGGCTCAGGGCATCAACTGAGGTCACTGCAGCGCCTCTGACCGGGAGGTCCTACGTGCGGCAGGATTTTCGACACTAGCTTTTCAGCTAGGTCGAATTCAGTCGCTGTCTGGAGGAGAATTCTAGCGGCCGGCTGCTCTGATCGGTAGTTTTCCGTGGTTCCTCCCATCAACACCAGGCGAATGCCGGAGCAGTACCCTAACAAACGGGCCACGGACCGCGCGCGATCTTTCCTTCCTCTTTCTCTTCCTCGTCCTAGCCTCTTCCCTTACACACACACACTAACATGCACTACATTACCACATATTTCGGGAACTTAGAGCTTGTCCCGGCTGGGACGGTGCCCCGCTGGTGGGAGAGTCCCGGCTAGGGGGAAACCCAGCTAGCCAGCGATAGGTCGGCGCCGGATCTCGCCGTCCAGTGGGGGAAGGTCACCGCCATCTCCCCAGGAAAACACATGCACTACATTTACGGGACTCATGACCTAAGCTGTTTACGCAGACCTGGAATCGCTAACCAACCAACCAGCAAATTTAGAGATATTTGCCTAGTTAGTTACAGCACTATCAGGGAAAATGTGATTGTCCTGTTAATGCTAATTTCCGAGCTAAACTTTATGCAACATTATAGAAAAACTGCGTATGTTTTGACATGGGACAGGGAGAAGTGGCTCAGGGTATCAGCTGATGTCACTGCAGTGTCCTCGCTCGCCTAGCGCCCCCCCTCTCGCTCGCCTCATCCCCCACTCACTCGTCGATAACTCGCAATTCACCAGCGTCCCTCCCGCCGATTACCCGCTGCTCACCACTTTCACCTCCTCGACGCCCGTCGGTCGCCCTCTGTTCACACGCCGAGCTCTTGAAAGACATATCCATTATTCAATGTTTTTCTCAGAAGGGAGAAATTCGCAAGTGTTTCCAAGAAGAGAATGTCGTGCATGGCTCGGCTCTCCAGTCAGCGAATTGTGCAGTTGGAACACATGAGCTCAATAAATAATAAAGTGTATTGGAAAAGAATTTCAAGGAGCAAAGGAGAGCAATTCAGTTTAAAAGTGCAATGGTACGAAGTAGAATGCAGTGAAGAAATATGAAAAACTTTAATTATCGTACTTCGCTTTTCCATGTAACAACATACAACGTAGTTCAAGTGTCAGAAAAGCCTTAACTTCTGTGTTCAATTTTTACCACACTCAATTGGGCTAAATTTTGCCGACATGACTACTTGCTCACCAAAACATTTATGAAGCAAATAATGAAGTCTTCTTAATGTCAACTTGAAAAATATTATTGAAAAAATAATTTCAAATCGGCGTCGTTCAAATAATTTTGTTGCCCAAGTAACTATTGACATAGATGTTGATTATCTGGAAAGCGTCTATTAATAGAAACTGTATGTAAGATTAAAACCATATTTTAAATATTTTTGCTTCTATATATATATATATATATATATATATATATATATATTATTTCAGTAAACTTCTTGTCAAAACTGGGAAACAGAACTAGCAATGCCTCACAACTCAGTAGTTTCATAGTGCCTGTCTGAGTATGCAATATGTGTAGCACACATGTTTAGCGTGTTGCATTTTACAGGAGATTGTTTCAAAATTCTCAAACGAATTACCGATTTCACAGTACTCTGCAATAATCACGCTGTATATTCCTGAAATGTATCTAGCCAAATATAATTCCATAAGAATATTACAGTTTCGTATATTTCTGGTTTTGTAGGTTCTACCGGAGAGAGTCTGACTTCAAATTTAATGCTGCATTGATATCTGAAGAAGAAGAAAAAACTCGGGATGGAGTGTTGAAACAAAAGAAGTCGTTTTTATGAATAATGAAATCCCTTACCTCCAATAAATAAAAGTATTATAAACGCATAAACATAAGCTTCCCCATTCCTAAGGTGTTGAGTAAAGGCCCTAAATGCAGGTTCAATGCTGTTCACTACTGATTTCAAATTTAAAAAAATACAGCAAATTTCTTTGTAATTTCTAAAATAAATTGAAATGAATTAGACGTTTTTGATTAATAGAAAATTGCATCTGTTTGGCGTTAAAGTTGTGTTTATTATTATTATTATTATTATTATTATTATTATTATTATTATTATTATTATTATTATTATTATTATTATTATATATCAAGTTTATTGAAAACATTACAATAGATAGATAGAAATTTATTCTACAATTGGGCAAATGATGCCCGGTGGCAGAATGCAAAATTACAATTACAAATAAAATAATATACAAAAAATAAATATAAACAAACAAATTGACTGTCATTTCCTATATATGCAGATGGCATTTACATTCCTATACTAAACATTAAAATACATACACACTACCATATAAATGAATAAATATCAGAACACGCTCATGCCAAGTACAAAACCAAGGAATATTTAACGTCAGCTTTTCGCATAAGAGAACCTTTATAATATCACTAGTGTATAGATCCTATTGATAACTCCTTGCGTTTTTCTCAGTGCGGCTCACACGCTGAAAGGTCACCTCAGGGCGGAAGAGCTCACCTTACCGTCTAAAAAAGTTCTCTCGGCTCTCCGGGAAATCGAGCGGACACGCAGGAATTAATTACGGTCTGGGATGTAAACCAGAGAGAGTTCTTCGGAGAGAACTCGCGAGTTTGTTACTTCTCACCAACTTGTTTTGATGCTTCTCGTTACCTCGGAGAGCAGGTTCATAGAAGGCGTTCCGGGTTTGGAAAGGTCTCGTTTTTCTTACCTCATTAGACACGCTGGGCTGTGCACCAAGGAACCGAGCGACGAGCTGCTTCGAGTGCGCGGGGGGGGGGGAAGGGTGCGAAGGCTGACTGTGAGGAGATGAGCGCCCAACGGATGCAGCGGAATAGGGCACGGATGCGAACGCAGTGCGAGGCCACGGTGCCGGCGCGGGGCAGAGGGGTGGGAGAGGGGGCGGGGCAGACAGACGCACTAATAAGCGCCATTCACGCCGTGAATGTGGCGCCGCGATTTCCAGGTCGCCATCGTCGCGCTCGGAAAAGTGCCCTCGTCCATCCCTCCCACGCGCCGGTTGGCCTGGCGGGGGCGACCGGTGCCACTCTCTTGGGCCTTGCGCTCCACGCCATCCGCCCAGCACGCGGTGCCCTATGCCCTTCCTCTGGCGGCACACGTCTTGCTGCATGAATACTTTTACATGCCTTTTCGTCTAGTTCTCTTGATCTTCCGCCTACACTCAGCATTTCGTATTTTGCATTGCCTGGCACCTTCAGTTATAGTACAAAAACCCGAGTAATGGACAGGTTCATTACTCAGGCTAAGAATAAATAGTCTTCTCGGACTATTTCGACCTGTCTATTACTCGGGGAGCGGATGAGAAATCTAACGGCAAAAACTATTGCCAATCCAGCGACTCTGACCGGGAGGTCTTAGGGTTCGAGTCTCGACGGTGGTAGATTTGTGACACTAGCTAGCTAGATAGAATTGATTCGCTGACTGGAGGAGAATTTGATCCTATTGGCAGATGTCCGTTGTTGTTGCTTTTTTTGTCGGAACAACAGCATACAAATGCCGGATCTGTACCCTAACAAAAGGGTCGCACCAAGAGCGGTAGTTCAGTGCATCCACTGATGTCACTGCAGCGCCTCTGACCGGCAGGTCCTAGGTTACACTCCCCACAGCGGCAGGATTTATGACACTAGATTTCCAGCTAGGTCGAATTCAGTCGCTGTCTGGAGGAGAATTCTAGCGGCCGGCTGCTCTGATCGGTAGTTTTCCGTGGTTTCTCCGATCAACACCAGGCGAGCGCCGAAGCAGTACCCTAACGAACGGGCCACGGACCGCGCGCGATATGTCCTTCCTCTTCCTTGTCCTATTCTCTCCCCTTACACACACACACACACACACACACACACTAACTTGCACTATACTACCACATATTCCGGGAGGCCGGTCGGGAGCTTAGAGCTTGTCCCGGCTGGGGCGGTGCCCAGCTGGTGGGAGAGTCCTGGTTAGGGGGAAACCCCACTAGCCGGCGGTAGGTCGGCGCCGGATCTCGCCATCTAGCGGGGAAAGATCACAGCGCATATCCCGAGAAAAAACATGCACTACACTAACGGGACTAATGACCGAAGCAGTTGACGTGCCCGGAAACACGAAAAAATCAAATCAAAAGGGCCACCGACTCCACGTGGTTTTGTTTTTGCTTATATTCTCCTCGCCCCTTTCACAGATACAATTCCCCTTCATGCACTCTGCAACCACGCCTGTTGAGCGACCAGTCAGAAACTCAGAGCTGGCTCATCTGGCGTAGAGCCTTCTTGTGGAGAGACCTGGAGGAGGGAAACCACGCAACGTGTAGGATGACGTTGGATCTCACGTTCTGGTGGGGAAGGAACATTGCCAACTCTCCTTCCGGTAAGGAAGTCTTCAATAACTAGTAGCGAGTTTTCTCGCCGCATATTTGTGACTGCTGATTCATCATATCTTTCAAGACTCGTTCTTAGTTATAAACGGTAACATTCTTTCATTCTCGTTCAAAATCAACAACTCCTAAAAGGAGCGTATATCATGCTCCTGTAAAAATGGAATGATTTGTAGAAGGGTAAGAAAATATCAATTTAAGATTTCCAAATATATAATACATTAAACGTCAAATCATAAACTACGGAGCAAAGAAGGACTGCTACACAGTTTCGTCTGAAAGCATTAAGTAAAATGTTTTCTACCAGTTTAAACATATTTAGTGAGTTTTATGCCCCTGAATCAAGTTTCTTCTCAGTCGGCGATGATCTCTGCAACTAAGTCGAATTGCCCGTTTGCATTCATCATTAAATTATTCAGAATGTTCGACCGTAATATATTTTATTTTTTGTGTGTTCAGACTAGATACGCTTGTATATGTAGTAAAGAGATTCATTAACATTCACTCATGATTGCGGGTACATAAAAGTTTATATCTATGAATATACCAAAAACTATGTCAATTTTTAAAAGGAATAGTGACATGCTTTAGCTAAAATTACTCTGTAACGAAAAGTGTTTCCATTTCAATACTTCCAAGTTTTTCCTACCTTTACGATAAATTCCATATTATTACATTTTAAGCTAGAGGTCTTTGTAATTCATTCCATTCCGTGGTTAGTATCCTTTCCTCGTGCTATCTACACGAGCAGGTCTGCCACTCCCGTCCCCCTTCTCCACTTCCACGTTCGCCTGAACTCCCAGAGTCTCTCTCTTGCAGAAGCCGTTGTTGCCTTCCGCCCTCTGCCGTCTTCCGACCTCCTCCCCCCTCCCCCTCCCCCTTCCACCCTCCACCCGCTATCCCGGCCCGAGCGACCCCACCCTCCGCCGAACATGCGCCCCATCTCTGTAGGGCACTATTGAGTTCTTTCAGCGCGCTGCGACAGGGCGCGGCGCGGGCCCCTCCCTCGACCCCCGGCGCGCCTTCCGACCTCAAGCGCCAGCGCCCCCCCCCCCACGACGACCCTCGCCCGGGCGCCAGAGGTGGAGTTTTTAGGGGGGACAAATCGTATTTGCCGAAAAGTAAATCTTGAGTTCAGTCATCGAGCAAAGGTCACAGTTCAACGAGTTATCTAATATATTTTTCACGTTATGGACGTCAAAAAACAATGCATGTAATTGGCGTTTTGGGTCGGTAGTCCGATTTTGCCGGCCAGCTATCGGTGTCTCCCTTCCATGGGACTAGTTAAATTCCCATGCTTGGGTGTAAGAGCGACATGAGGCGAACGTAACGTATTCTCTTCACCGTAACTGGCAAAATCCGCCTGCTTGAGCTCTTCTTCGTCACACTGCTACAGGAACTGAGATGATTTTAAAGGAAAGCTACGACTATATTTTTGGCTCGGCCGGGCATCGATCCCGGGAACGACATTACAGGAAGCTAGTGCGCTGGCCATGAGCCATCCCAGAGGACTAAAAAAATTACACCCAAAATAGTGTAGGCCAGAGGTACAACCGTCCATTAAATGGGCTGTTTCTTTTTTCTCTTTATTTGGTAAGTAATCAACTAAAGAAAAGAAACTTGTATTTTACATTGACAATACCTCAAGTGCCAGCACCGTTCCCTTGTCACGACAACGCCGACTCGTGAGAGGTTGATTTTTTAGGGGGGGTAGAATTAATTTTTGCCGAAAAGTAAATCTCGAGTTCAGTCATCGATGAAAGGTCACAGTTCAACGAGTAATCTATATTTTTTTTGTGTTATAGACGTTGAATCAATGACACCCAAAATAATTTACATGTACTCATATTTATTGTTTTCTGATTATGTAACAATAGACATTACTAATAAAAAATACTTACTAATAAAAATTACTTATAAATAATAGCCAATATATTCAAATTATTCAAATTTGAATTAATTGAAAATTAAGCATTTTATGCAAAATTAAGCATTTGCTAAAGAGTATTGACTTAAATTAATTCACTGCCTTGTGGTAGAGAATATAACGGACTTGTTCTACCAATAGCACGAAGATGAACACAATTCTGTTGTATATGAATGTAAATAAGAAATAGTAAATCGTGTATTTATGAATACAGAGTAACATGTAACATTTTTTCCTACATCCCAAGGCACATTTTTCTCCAACTTCAGAATCCTTCTATGTTACGTGCTTTATTATTACACCCAACAGTGACGAGGTATAGTGATCACTATGTTTTGTACTAGGTACATTATTTTCTCTTCAATACAAACTCTTCTTCCAGATATTAATATTTCCAAACAATGGCTCATAAATAGTTTCAAGCTTACAATTCACAATTGGCATTTTTCATAAAAAATCTTGTTTCGAATTTTCCAAAACTTATCTTTTAAAAAAAAGAATTAGATACATTACTTTAAAGTTGGTTTAAAATAAATGGCGTGCCCGTGCAACTCTCGCATGTTTAACTCCGCCTCTTCCCTATTTTTCGAGTGGTATAACAATTGACGTGTTAATTTTAGGAACTAAAATTTTGGAATACGAAAACCTCTACTTAATGCACCAAACATTCCCTTTTGAGTTAGTGGATTGATGGTGTCAGGATGTATTTATGTTAGTACTAGCTGACCCGGCGAACTCTGTTCCGCCTTAACAGCCGGTCCCATCTTTTCCTCGTGTCGCACTCACTGTGAGAAACTGTACTATCCTTGTTGCACTGCGTACGTGCAAAAACGTGAGTTCTCACACAGGAACGCTGTCGAACGGGATAAACAGTATCCTATGTCCGTCTCCTGGCTCTAAGCTTCCTGCTCACCAAATCGGTACAGCCGTTATTGAGTTATAAATAATGTAACTAACACGACTATATATAGATATAACGGCGAACGAAAGGCGGCTATCATTATCGCCTTCTGTTATCAGTACGGCGTTACAACAATGGGTTACAACAGGCAACAATGACCGCTAACATGCGAAATCACGCGAAAACGTGCGAAAACGTGCAGAAACGTGCGTTCTCACGCAGGAACGCTGTCGAACGGGATAAACAGTATCCTATGTCCGTCTCCTGGCTCTAAGCTTCCTGCTCACCAATTTTCAGCTAAATCGGTACAGCCGTTCTTGAGTTATAAATAGTGTAACTAACACGACTTTCTTTTATATATATAGATTTGTGGCCAAATACATCGGGTAACAAATATTCGCTTTTTTAATAGAATGGAAATTACTGTAATTCAATGTATGTTTTACAACGGAATATGAAATTAGCCAAATTGTAATTTTAGGTCATTAAAAGCTTATAATTTCTATTTGCCGCTACCTAGTAGTATTATATAATGCATACTAGATTTAAACAGTTTTATATTGCCTTTTCATTATATAGAACCTCAGATATATTCTTCAGAACTCTCCAACAAGAGTCAGCTAGCATGGACGTACACTGTCAGAAATTACATTGAATTTAATGTAGATTTAATGTACGACGATAAAATAATATTAATTTACCTTGCACATTAAAGAGTGATCAATGTACTTGTACATTAAATTTAATGCGTAAATTAAAATCAATGTAGATGTAATATACGACGGTACATGAAACAGTATTTTTACAGTAAAGAGAGCTTAATATAATTCGTCAATAAATTTAATGATTAAATTAAAATTCACTCAGATTTCATATATCATTACGGAACACATGGAATATAGATACTGTTCAAAAACTTAAAATTATTTTCTTCCACAATTTAAATTAACGTACAATAAATTTAAAATATAATTTTTCTTTGAGCTTTATATTTTATTATGTACAATAAATTTTAATTTTCCACAAAACCATTTAGTTTAATATTGTATTTGAACATAAAATATTGGCAGTCGTGCTGCGTTTTTGCAACGTTTGCCAGCTGTCGGCTTGGGGAAGCTTAGGGAATTCCGAACGCTTCCTCTCCCTTGCTGGCAAGACAAAGGGTGGCGGGTTTCGTAGCCTACTTATTTTAGGTACTCAAAGTGTTTGGCATTCATTCGTATTCTGAAGCGTTGCAGTCGTGTTCTTACATGGTAGAGTAATAGTTGTCTTTTCTAAAACGTGTGCAAAATCAAAAAAAAACTCATAACTTTCTGATATGAAAACGTGTGAAGCGTATAAATGTTATTCCTCACTTGCTGTTCTCATCACAGCTGTTTCCTCGAGCGGTAGGCGCTTAACATCGAGAGAAGCTGAAGCAATTCAGGAATATCGGATTTGTGAAGGTTAAGTCTGATTATTAATTAGTATTATTTATTTAATATTATTTTCATTATTAATACTATATAATATTATCTTCATTATTAATATTATATAGTATTATTGTCATTTTTAATATCATATAATATTATTTTCATGAAATGTGAAATTGGTTAATCTCTACCTTTTGATGTGTATGTGCTGCAGATTGTAAGTGCCTGTTTAAATATAACAATGGACCAAACAAATTAAGACGAAAAACTGAAGTTCAGGAAATCAGTGTTACATAGTAAGTTCAAAGTAAATAACTCTGATTCTGGAACAAAAAGTTCCAGTATTTTGTAAAGACGTAATTGAAGGTGTGATAATATTATTGGCGTTTTTAGATATACGTATTCTGCAAAATTACAACCAACCCTCGAATCCATATGAAGGTAAGTTGCAGTTGTTTTAGTATTGTGCATTAATTTAAAAATAATGTCTAATTAAATAAATTATTCCTAATATTATCGATAGAACATTTGAGAAAAACGTACGTAGATCTATTACAACCTTGAGAATTTTTTATAAACTGACAATTCGCCTCAGCTTTAAGTTACAGAAAAATTTCATTAAAGAAAAAACGTCAAAATGGATATTGTTAAATAGAGAATGGACTGTATCCTTACGAACAAAATAGTTTTTCTGATTTAGTAATTTCCAGAATTACCAAAGAAGAAAGATAGGTAACATTATATAATTACAATATTACCACCTAGTGATAATATTACTAATAGTTTTATTTTACATTAAATCAATTTTCTTTCTCATTTTATTCTTTTATTGTGCCTGTATCTTTCTCCTTTTTGTACTCAGTGTCTACGTACAAGCAAATTCATTGCCTATGTCAGTTCTTTTTGTTGTTATTTGTTTAACTGTGTAAAAAGGTAATGCTGGATAAATATTATTTATTAAGAATTAAATTATCACATTCAAGGAAATAATGAAAATAAATCCAACGAAAGGAGACAAAAGGCCATAAAAAGGTGGAAAAAATTTGATTCTGCAGTTCTTAAATTGGCAAAAAATATGGACAAAATACAATGAACAGTATATTGTAATAAGTTGCAAATTTTTCATTTTTCAAGTGCTGATAGTTTTGTATTTTTGAATAAAATAATTTTTGTTTATTAATAAAAGTAAAATATTTATTCATTCCTCCATATTTCTTAAATAAATTCTTGGCAAAATTAATTCGATAACATTTGGTATACAAGTTAATGATTTTTTATGCGCCATAGGCATTGTAAAGGTTCTAATAATGCTAGCAATGAAAAGGATTTTGGTCACCCATGATCTTTACAACAACTTAACGCCCGTGGCACTTGGATTTAATTTTTACCTAATTTTAATGCTTCAGGACTACTGCTGTACTAATTAACCACATGTAAACTTGACTCCATTTTTCCTCTAAATTACAAATCATTTCATTTTTCCGTAGGAAAGAGACGAAATTTGTAAATATGTAAATCAGTCATCTGTACTGGCTGCCACATCGTTTTAGGAGTAGGAGAATTTGCACTTGAAGGAGAAGTAGAAAGCATACTGTCAGAAATTTCTGCATTTCTTTTAATATAAAAGTACATAAAATTAATTATCCTGTACGTAAATTAAATTTAATGTACACATACAGTAACTTTCAAGTACGTGTAAATTAAATTTAATGTAGTACATGTGTAAATTAAGTTTAATGTACACGTGCAGTAAATTTAATGTACATGCATACATTAAATTTAATTGTACATGTGCATTAAATTTAATGCGCACGTGCATTAAATTTACTGTACGTGCTCATTAAATTTTATGTACGGACTACATGATAATTACTTTCATGTACTTTTACATTAAAAGTAATGCAGAAAATTCTGACACTGCACTCTAGAGTACCTAGGGCTCTCTTTGAAGCACTGAAATATATCGATAAAAGTGCTCAATGCTTTTTTCATTGTTGCATTGCAATTCTCTGAATGCTAGCAATTTTTCTTTCATATTACATTTAAATAGTACTAAGATAAAAAAACAAATTGAGCTAATTTCAATTAAGGATTGCTTAAAATAAAATACATCCATACATTGAAAATGAAAATACATTCCTTGCAACATGGACAAAAAATATGGATTATCAAATAGGTTTTAAATAATTTATAAAAGATTTATTTGAAAACGTGTAACAAAGTCTGAATATAAGAATCAAACAAAGAAATATGAAATAACGTACAAACTGTAACTTAAGTAGCATTCAATTGCCTGGATTCACGTGTCATATTATCTTCACGAAGCACAGTAAATTCGAAGTGGATTACCCTGTTTGACGCCAAATTACCCAAAAATTACTCATATTTTCGAAAAAATACGGCCTAATTTGATGATCTGTTTTTGATGAACATATTTCATTAGGAAAAGAAAATGAAAAACAGAAGACGCCGAAAAAATTGTTGTTTTTTTTTTTTGTTTTGTTTTTTCGAAAAATCAGGCACATCAACGAACATTATGCATTCACCATTCTCTTAAGCGTCCTTTACGCCAAGGTTCAAATTAAATTTTAAAAAATGTGCCATTTTTAAGAAAAAATGACCCAATTTTGTTTAAAAATACTAATATTTTTGAGAAATTGAACATGACATAAGTAGAAAATATCTTCTTCACGAACACATTTCATTAATAAAAAATGTTTATCTTCACAATTGCAGTTATCGCAAACATTTGCAATTTTTGCAGTTTTCAAAAATCAGAATTTTCCACGACAATAAGACCAGCACTATTCTCTTAAGCGTATAAAGGTGGCATAGGTCCAATTTTCACGGTTAACTCTAAATTTTCGAAAATTGAAAAAGTTTGAATTTTTTCGAGGTCTTCCAATAACTATAAAATTGAAGGCAGATATTTTTCCTTCAAGTGAAATTTGTTGCCAATAAATAGTTATTTTATTATTGTCATGTAGATTTTTTTGAAAATTTTAGTAGTTTTAGAGCGTGAAGTATTTGCAATTTCAAAAAATTATAAAAACAAACATAACAAAAATAACAAAATCTCATAAAGACCCAAAATTGTTCTTTAAATTGTTTGTAGGATTAATGCCAAATGAACCCTATGCGATGGCATAAGCGCCAAATTGCTCTATTCTTTTGTTTTTCAAAAATTACAAAAATGTGTTTGTTTTACTTGTCTCTCACATCGGTAATAAATACATTAGAGACAATTTCTTCACATTATTGTACTTATGAGTACATGTGCTTTAAATTATGTCGTATAAAGTATTTCGAAAACTCAACAGTTTTCTGTTAAAATGAGCTTAAATTTCCCATTTACAGTAAAACTTAATCGACATTTTCTTAAAAACAGCTTCATATTTTGCAATGAAAATTTCTATTCAGGACGAGGTTAAACTCTTCTTTAATATTCTTGAAGTAATATTTCGGTTGTACTATTAGAAAATCCAAAAATTGAGAAAATGTAAACAAAAATGTCCTTTGGCCGACGATAGATGGTAGCTGGCTAGAGGTTGGGGCAAGACCGTAAAGCCAGACCGCACCAAGGAAATTAGAAAACTTTACTACGAGAAAGTCTGTCCCATTCTGTGGCACCTCTATTTTCTTTCTTGTTTTATTGTCTCGTTATGTTAACTTATAATCCAACATAATATCTACCTGCTTTTCATCGTTTTGTCGGCACGTTTTGGTATGTAATCAGGTTATGTGCGAACCATTTCTTTGAGTTTTCTCCATTAAATTTCCAAATTATTTGGATTTACATTATCTTATATTTATTTACTAGATTTTACTTCTCTTGAGTGATTTACAAAATGAGAACAACACATTTTAAATCAAATAAATTTAAATAAGTGCATGAATTTTAATATGAAACTGTATATTCCTTAAGTAAGTTTGTTCAAAATTTGAGATAATTCTTGCCCATTGAACACGAAATCGCTTGTTAATAGGAAGATATGGAAGCTGCATCTCATATTACTCTCTGGTTCCGTCAGTCGTTGGTAGATGGCAGGAGTGACTGTGCAAAAGATTGCTCGTCTCGCCGCTATGTGGCACCACGGAAAGGCGCACGTCCACGATAATGAAATAGCTCTAGGACCACACTTCCAAAAGCTCAGTCGAATATTTCTTCTCAAGGAAGAAAGTCCTCCCTTTCCGAGAATCAATTTTTCTGTGTATAATGTTCTTGTTCATGTAGTTTCTTTCGTTCATCTATATAAAAAGTGTTCAAAGTGTATTTTATCATTCTCCCTCTCATTAGATTATAACAGAATATTCTGTGGCGTCTATGACAATTTCATTTTGTCTTCAGAAGAGGTAGAGTTTACTAAACTATTTTATTAGTAAAATAGGAAGCTATTGTGCATAAAGAACTCAACATTCTTAACTATCTTAACTCATCATTCTATCTGAACCCATCATTCTTAACAAAGTTTGATTTTGGTGTAGTGTATTTTTTAAATAAATAAATGTAAAATTCCGTTCTATATGGTTATATATTACACACTTGGGAGAGTCAAGTTTATGCAGGAAAGAAGTATTCATAAAAGATATATTTAGGATGAATTGGTGAAACATTTACATATTTCATAGTGTTTAGTTAGAAAATATGCATTTTCCTCCCATTCTTCTTTGAGAAGTTCAGTATGCTTGTTTAATTATAGTATCTCTTTCGTCGTGTTTGTAGTTCTTACTTTTTTCTCATAAAATCTTGAAAGGTATGTTACATATTGAAATATTTTGATTTTGATTGATCTCACTTTGCATCATGCATTTCGAAGTAAATGAACAAAACATAGTTTGGAGACTGGAAAACGTCAATCGCAGTGGCTGCTCTTTGCCTTCTCTAAGAAACAAGAACAAAACATATAAAGCGTCTGGAACTTTCCTGGCATCCTTGCCAGGCTACTTCTCCCACTCGAGTTCTGAACTCAGGCAATAAACTTCTCATTTTATTTCGCTTCAGGCTGTCTTTTTATTTATATTTTTTATAAGAAATGGAAATAAAATTATCACAACTACTGAAATTTTTGAATTATTGAGCAACACTTTTTTCAGGAATTTTGAGAGATTGTCTTACAATAAAATAAACCATTGTCTTAGAATTCTGGCTCTGCTCGATGATAAAAATCGGTTCATTAAATAGAACATTGAACACATACTTCCTCTGGGGCTCATTTGCAATTTTTGTACATTAATGTTGTTTTGTGAGATGGATCGACGATAAATAGAAGTGAAACGACAGACAAGAGACAAAAGACGATCACTTCGGGAGTTCGGGAGTGAGTATTCCTATATGCGCTTAACGAGTATACGAAGTAAAGTGAACAACAGTGTTGAGAAATTTACAAAGGGAATGGCTTGTACTTTTATCACAATCGGCAAACAAAGCCATATCACCTGCACCTCGCGTGGACTCTACCCAAACAATACTCCACTGCATGATCGCACCGCATTCACAAGTCCCATGCGTGATAACGATATCGGTTGGTAAGCCCCTTACACGACGGTCGCAGTGAAGCTACATATCGGTTAGTAGCTGCCAGACGACTGACGACAAGCGGAATCGTCCGACTTATTTCACCCGAAAAACGTCCGAACGTAGCACTTAAAATCGTTGGAATATTCCCACAATTCCTCAGCTCAATTTTGAAATAGTTACGAGAAACGCGCTCAAGATGCCACATGTATTGCGGATGGTCTAGGTTTTGCAGATGACCTTGACTCTTCAGCTGATTTCGGCGAATCGAATTGACGGATCCAAACGAAACAAATCGTCCGTCGGCTGATGTTTTTGGACGCCGTCCGAAGAGTTCGTTCTGGTTCACTATCATAATTTCCATTTACCACCACGTGATCGAAGAACTCCGGTCAGTGTCAGATGTAGACAATTTTGGGCCCAAGGCAATACTGAAACGTAGCCCACCCTCTCCCGAAAAAATTAGAAATGTGAAAGTTAAATCAAAAAACCATGAGTTTTTTTATTTCAAGAAATAACAAAAATTACGTTTAAGCAAGAAAAAACTTTTGGAAATATATTTTAAATAATAGTTGTAAGTAAAATATTAATGATCAAATAATACAATTTGCACGGTGAGCTTAAAACGCTAAAATAATTGTTTGGTTAGTGTTTAATAAAATCACTTGTTAAATACATGAAATAATAAATATGAATTTCAGCAGTTCAATTTCTATTTTAATGTTAGCGTCATTTGATTCATTTAATAGAGGTATAAATTAAATATTTAACGTAAAAAGTTAATTGAAAGGTTTATAAAATATCTGACTACTGTACAGCGACTTGTAAAATTACGATAACGATTTTCTCGAGTTCTAATTTCTTTTCCATTTGTTGATGTTTTGTTTTTTCATCAGTCCCATCAACGGGACTACGGGTGATCGCCAGGTCTGTCAATATCTAGCGCCGGCTCTGTATCCGGTACATAGAACGAAAGGGTCCGACGTCGGATGTCCGAAATTTCGACCAAATTCGGCCCCACTGTGACCGCCGCCTGGGTTGCGATGCCCCAGCACCCTGATCGCCCCGCCCCGCCCCGCCCACCACCTCCGCGCCCCCTATCTCTGGGGTTCCAAGGACGCGGACCGCAAGTGCCGGAGGCTGCGGAAACGCCGCTGGGTTTTCCGGGCCGCATTGACGCAGGAGGCTGCAACAGCGCATTGAGCCCGCTAGGTCAACGTCGTCAGCCGCTGGCCAGCACCGCTACGTGCAGGCTGCACATAATATTATTTCCATTTATTACCACTTTATTAACAAAGTCTAAAATGCATTGAAATACTTTAAAAAATCAAATATTTATATCACCCTGAAACGTGAATACATAAGTATTCCTTAATTCAAATATATTTATTAATTATTTTAGTTCATAAAAAATAATTCAGAAATATATTTGAATTAAGGAATTTTAAAGTTGTTGATATTAAATAATATATAGCATTTCTTTATAATTAAACAAATATTTAAAATTGTTACATTCAATAGTTGTTACATTCAACTCATTGTAATAATTTAGATATTCTCTGATCATTTTTATTTCCTCGTTTCTGCTTACGCAGTATAGAGAAAGTACTGTAGTGCTGCGGCTAAAACTGCGAATTTCCGACAGAAATACTGTTATTGCCGGGCCCTGATAACGAAAAAGTGGATAAATTACTTCCTAAAACCGTTTTGGAACCACTTGTTAAATTACCATATTGGAAAATAAGGGAATCAAGTGGCTGATATAGGCCTAGCGGGGATAATCCATGTCCACTAGCTTCGAAATGCCCGGTAAGTCCCCCCCTTCTATAATGGGAGATGCCGATTTGGATGAAAAGTCAGCAAGTCCTTCTATGGAGATTACTCGGGAAGAAACCCGCATAAAGAACAAAATGATAATAGGAACAAGTCCCTATTATCAAAAGAACTATGCTTCAGCCAGGGGAAATGATGGAGATCGCCGAATAAGCTAAGTAATAAACACAAAATAATATTGCGAGTGTAAGAAAACGAGTTAGGCTCAAGAAAAGTTCGATCCAGAATGTTGTGAATGACCTGAAGAATATTAAATTTATCAGATGGTGAGAGAAAGCTGAGAGAAGAGAGGAATAGCGGCAGATCGTCAAGGCAACTCTGGGACATGTCGGGCTATAGTACTTTTGATGTAGAAGAATGGAAGATGAGAATGTTATTCTTGGATTTTCGTATCGTGGCGGCATATCTTCAAGATGGAATATGGCACGATTTTTGGCGAATTTCTCGGTCCTGCCACATGATGTCGCATGATCGCGACCTATCAAGCAGCACTGCAGATCAAGCGACTTTAGCGGCACGACCGAGAAAGATGCGAAAAACCGCGCCATATTCCATCTTGAAGATAATACCCTCAGCTGCCACGTTATGAAAACCCAAGAGTATACTCAAAGGTTTCCAAAGTTTTATCAGTGTTATTATTTTCCAATTTCTATTTCTTCCAGTGCGTTTTTGTTGTATTTTAATGAAATGTTTTGGAGCAAAATAAGAATATCCGATTATGCCCAAATAATTATGCCTAACATTCATGCTTGACAATCACGTTTTCGGAACCTTCTCACACCTCTGCATGATAATGCCAAAGATAATTATCCCTAAAGTGATAGTGACAATTACAACTGATTGAACAAATAAAAAGTATTTTGCTGAATGTGGTGCTGGAGATCAATCGTATTATTGTTCTTGGCGTTAGAATTCAGCATTGCTCCACATCTTCCCTCCGAAACTCGCACTAGGAAGATGGGGTTGATCTAGATATTCTAGTTGGTAGTGGAAGGGGCACAAATGTGGTTGAACGTTATCACCATGTATGAAGGTAATCTCTCCAATACCAATCTTATGTATTACGAATCTACCCAAAATTTTGGAATAGGTAAAGGCAAATAGTAATCCGGAAGTGAACCTTTTGAATAACACTTTTCAAGATATGTAAAATGCCATTAGTTTTACATAGATTGATTTTTTCATCAAAATTGTTTGGTCTTCTTGACCTCCCCCCCCCTTGAACCCACTCCCTGAGCGCTACAGAAGGGGAAAGTGTTGTGATGATTCAAGATCTAAATATTATAATGGCATTGATTAGTCTTCTTTCTCTTAAAATATTATGAAATATTTATATGTTTTGTAATGACATTGTATTACAAGAACCTTTTTTTACAACCACAAGACTTCAAGTTTTCATTTATCAACTTGTGTCATGTTTCAAGTTTACGTTTGGATAGAATTAGAAATACTCGAGATTTGCTTATATATGCTACGTGCTCTTTAATATTTAGCAATTTATCTCGATTCGTTTTCAACAACGAGTTATTGTTGTCTTGTTTTGAAATTTGTAGAACACTACAGCCTTAAACACGGAGTCTTGCTGTATAAAATACGGCTGTTGTAGCAACTGGCATGACAGTCGTCCTAAACATTCCTGAGCTAAACTCGACAATCTACCACCTTTGAATCTCTGTCATGAACATTTCTCACAATCAATTGAAATCGTACGAAGAATTTTACACAGAATACAAAAGCATCAAGATAACAGATAACAGTCACATTGACCTATCTTTCAGGATTCAAGTCCGGATTAAGATGAAACATTGACTCAATAATTTCCATTTTTCCCTCTTTTCACTCTACATTTTCATATGATCACTACAGTGTATCATCCACAAATCTTAACTTACACATCCAGCAAACAAGTATCATTGTACTTTCCATCAGAACTTAAAGTGTATTTTAGTTCTGAACATTAGAAAAAAGACAGATTAACACAAGTATCTTAATAAAGAGTAATGATGACACACTCATTTGCCGTTAAGAGATCTAAGAAATGAAATTCATAAGATAATTTAAATTATGTTTGACAACATTCACGTTTTTATAGAATTTGTGAATTATTAAAGAAGATGGGTTAGCAGCAAATCATTCGGAATGTGCGCCTATCAAAGATAACAAGTAACAGAAATATTATCGTAGAAACTAATAACCAAATGGTATCACCGCAAATTCGCTGATTATTTTAATATTATGAATTGCTGAGATTTGAATATCGTAAAAATTATTTGAACAAAATTTTTGGAATTTTCATTGCACTACCTACAGCAGTTTCATATTTTATATTTCATTTTATTGCAAGTGTTTCCTATTTAACTACAGTTGTTGATTTGTTGAACTCCATTGATATTATTTCATCTTGACCTCCCTAACCAGAATGCTTGCGATTACTTATCATCTTATCATTCTCAACTTAACTCACCTGTTGCGAAGTGCACAATCTTTGATACAATGACCTTGTACTTCCAGGTAGCGCTTTTCTTTCCAATGAAGTTGATTAGAATGACGTAAACGCGTGGTAAGTGCAACAAGCTACTTAATGAATTACATATCCAGAAAGTACCTAAGAAAATGGAAGAAACAATAGAATTCCTCCTTGGATCATACTAGGCATTAAACCAGACCTAACATACCTACCATTATATCTGGAAAGACCATTAACATGCTATGAAAAAAATATTATTGAACTGCCCAACAAATATCATTATCACATTTTTAAAAGTGTATTTAAAAATGAACAGGGTACAGGTACTGCAAAATGACAGTCTTTCTCGAAGTGGTTAGTTTTCTATTCTGTTGAGTCTACGATAGATTATGACCCAAAAGCTTTCACAATTTCAGAAAATGTAAAGAATTTTTTTCAACATCAGCCCAAAATGTGTACGAATAGTTCAACCGCTACTGTTGTTCACAGAAGGACAGACGGACGGACGGAGGCGGTCGGAGACGGACCGACGACGGAGACGAGCGGACGTATGCTAAAATGTTCGGTGTCAGAGGACCCCAAAATGTATATTTCCGTTCAAATCGTGAACTCGATTTTCTGCAGCATTACATTACTTTATCTATACTAAGTACATCACTCCACATTATACGTACGTATGCGTGAAGGTAAACATTGAAATATAAATTCTTATCATTCTTTGAATCTCAAAAAGGAATCAAAACAATGTTCAGCAGTACTAACAGCCTTGAATTGATTAGCTAAACCACAATATAATGACAATAAGCAAAACCATTTTAATAGTTTAGATTCCCCCACATCATGGAATAAATGGAATCGTAATAGCATGGAAGCTGAAATGGGTTACCAATGAAAACAAAAATACAATATCTCATACAATTAAAAACGGAATCACGTTTAAAAATCAATGCAAAACAATTAATACGACAACTGGAGAATTTTCTGATCTACTGCCATTTATGAAACCATCGTAAATTTTGATCAATCCTAAATGTAAACCACAAAGAACAGGTTGCACTAACTAGAATAAGAACTGTCTATAGTCCATAAATTTAGTCATGTACAACTCATAGCACGCAGCATCCCTCTTAATTGTGATAATTGTAATATTGTACTTAATATACGTCGTTTAATCGAAAAGTGTCTCCTCTTTCTAAAGCACTGCCTAAAGTATTTAGTTCGGGACAATTTTGAAACAATCCTGGAATTTGCACATTATAAAGAAAAGTACCTGAAATAGTCGTTAATGATATCAGCAATCGATGCAACTCAAAATAAATAAATTAAAAAATGTTGATCTTAATTTCATACGAAAATTGAAGAGTAATTTTCTAATGTTAATCTTGAACAACCCTTATCAAGCCATTGTCAGTCTTAAATATATTTTTATTTGAAAATTGGGTGTATGTTCTGCCTGAACATTTTGCATATCGAAGGCCGAAAAATGGACTCTCGGAACTTCAAAGCCTTGGAAACTTATCTTTATTAATCAATACCACCTTTTCGTACGAGAGCGATCAAATGAATACATGTATGGGAAACATTTCCATACTCCAGTGCATGTATAAGCGTTTCTCTATCTAATGTTAACTGACTTAGCTTAACGATTTCAACCATTTTGCAACCGGAAATAAGTGGATCTATTCATAAGAAATTATTGATATGTTCACCAATTGTTATTGTAAGTAATGATTCTTACACGCCTTGAATAAATTGATTTACTGCATTACAAATCCAATGAGTGTCATTTAGAAGTTTTTCATAACATGAATAAATTCCCAGTAGTTTGTTTATCCAACACAACGCTGCAGGCGAAACGTCGGTAGGGCAAAACGTCGGATAAAACGGAAGAATAAGAAACCTCAAATAAATCCAAACTTTTGTTATACATACTTTACATTTTACAAAAGTACACTTGTAACACAAAGCAACAGAAAACATGGAGACAAATTTTAAGTAATCAGCCCTGGGATATTATACTGCAAACATCTTTATTGATTTTTACATCGGTCAGCCTTTCGGCTCTTTCAGTTGTTACTTGAAAACAAAATACATAGCACAACACTGACAGACGGATAAGACAAATAGCACAGTTTAATTAGGATGGAAGAAACTCAATGGAGGACCTCCCAATAATTTTTTGACTTAGGATTCTTCAACGTGATGTGTGAAAAAGGAGTAGATAGGTTACTGGTTTCTAAGTTTAGGGGTTAATAGGTCTCTGAGATTCACTTGAAAATGTAGGAACCGAATGCATGTCAAAAAAGAATTTATAAGATATGGAAAGGAGTTTTGAATGGAGGAGTGTGTTTTGAAGAAAATTTTTAACCTCTGCTTTCCCGACGAGTGCTTTATCAGATTTCTTCCCGATCACATTCGCGGTCTTATCAGATTTCTTTTTTCATTGTGGTACAGTCGGGAACAACAAAAATAGACTATGCGGATTATGCATTGGATAATGCGAAATGTCAGATAAACGAAAGGCGGATGATCGAGAATCCACTGTTCTTTGTAAGAAAGGAATATCATATACAATTGGAATTTAACCATGTAGTTTTTCTTACAATATTGAACGCTCCCGTAGACACAGTAATTAAAGACAATGAAAATGAGACAATGTCGCCATCTTTCCTATTTTTTGAGATATATGTTCAAAGCTGATTCAATCGTGAGCTTCTTATAAAGCCCAGAGTTGTGTAATTAAAAATCGCTCTACTGTAACTTTCTTGCTGCACAATTTGTAGTTGGTTACCTAATTTAATACCTCGAGAAGTTTGAAAAATATTCGGGCGTGTTCATGGGGTATTCACAGGACGAATTTAAAAGTAAAAAACATTATTCTGCGTCATTGATAACATATTTAGCGATTTAAAATTTTACGATTATTGACTGACAATTTAACAGATTTTCTATTCCTTTACAAAAACATTAATTTTAATTCCCATCTATTATTTAAAGATTTTTAAATCAAAATCTATAAAATCTGCTCCCAGCATATTCTTTTCTCCAGAAGCATTACGTAGTCCTTGTTTTTGAAAGCTGATTATAAAATATCTCTAGACGAAGGTGAACAGTGCCACTTGATAGAAAGAATACCTAACATTGATCACAAATACCAAATTCTGCGAATAAAAGTATTGATACAATAACGAAATACATCCGCATACTTTCTCATGATATCGACTAGAGAAGATGTTTATCGTTACATCGTGATAACTAGTCAGTACTTTCCAAAATGCATTGGAACCACATGATAATATTTAATGTCATTTTCTTATATTTTGCACTAGAGACCGGGAGAGGTTGCTCAGGACATAAACTCAGTTCCAGTCCAAACTGTGACAGGATTTGCGCCAATAGCTTAATAGCTAGGTGGAATTTAGTCGTTGTCTAGAGGAGAATTCTAGCGGCCGGCTGCTCTGATCGGTAGTTTTCCGCTGTTCCTCCGATCAATAGCAGGCAAACGCCGGAGCAGTATCCTAACAAATGGGTGAGATTTTTCCTTCCTCTTTCTTGTCCTTTCCTCATCCCTTACACATTCTTACACGTACATGCACTACACTACCACACATGCCGGGAGACCGGTCGGGAGCTAAGAGCTTGTCCCGGCCGTGGCGGTGCCCCGCTGGTGGGGGATACCTGGTTGGGGAAATCCCGCTAGCGAACGGTAGGTCGGCGCCGGTTCTCACCGTCACCTCCCAAAGAAAAATATGCACTACATTTACGGTACTACTGATCTTAGTGGTTGGCGCGCCCGGAATCACTAATCAATCAATATTGCACTAGATTGTTTACAGCGAGAAAAGAGATAGAAAATTTCTCTAATAAATACTGCTGTGTTATGTTAAATTAACAATTCTAAATTTTGTGGCAGACTGATAACTAGAGGGCAGAAGGAAAAAACTCATAGAATTATTACAATATCAAAAGGAAGAACACATGGTAATATAATGCCATTGTAATGGAGCACAACATTACTATTATCTGTATCACAAATCACTTCTTGCTTTGACGGCACATTGTGGTCATTGTTGTATGTGTACGTATGTTGCTTGGGAACAGCCGAGTGGAATGTCTTTCCAATCAAGCGAACATGAGACTAAACACCCACAGTACTTTACTTCCTGTTTACTCGCAGAATCGGAGAAAGGTCTCGGACTGCTCCATTGTCATTAATTCTGTGAAGTGGCACAAGTTTGCATGCCTACGCGCCAGCTTTCCGTTGCAAGGTGTCTATTATAATCGGCGATTTTCTCACTAGAGCGCGTTGTAGTCGCAGGGCGCGGACTTTGGACTCCCGCGCAGTGGCATTTGGCAGGATTTCAACGCTCTCCAGACTCGTTTGATGGAACAGAACTCGCGTTTCTTGGCGTTGCCACGTCAACTTCATTTGTGTAACTATTGTAAAGCCTCAAACCCGTCAAATGCAGTTATGTCCTACTTCTTAGCATGATCACTATTGTTTATAAGAATGACCCTGTAAATGAGTCAAATCAATAGTACGTTAATATTTTCCGACAAAGTTGTAACACGAAAGGAAAACAAGAGATACATAAGGGATAACTGTCATAATAATTATGAAATTGTGACTTGAAAACCTATCAGCAAATCCATAATACATTAATAAAAATACTGTATACTGATCATTGTTAAATGGGAAAGTCTAATACTATTTATAATTCTCATGGCATAATCTTGTTTAGTCACTTTAATATCGAATTTACAGCTATGAAAATAGCTTCTTCAGCTTACGTGAGCTTTTTAGTGCAAAAAATGTTTGGGCAAATCCATAATTTACACTGAGTTTCCTTGAACACGGTATTCTAATATTAACATAACTTGGCAGAAAAGTACTCTTCAGTAATTGTAATACAGCTGAAGGTCATATAACTATATTAAGGTCATATAACTATATTTGCCTTGACGGGTTTCTTTTAGAAGTATTACTTTCTTTCTATATTTATTTTTATTTAACAAGAATGAATAGTTTTTACATTTACGATGAACGAATATGCTTTTCATACTTCATGAAGATGCTTCAAATGCTTTAAAAAATAAATATACATAGATATACATACACATATAATTGAACATTGAAATATACGAAATATATATATATATATATATATATATATATATATATATATATATATATATATATATTATTGAGTTATATGAAATATATAATTGAACATTGAAATATACATATTGAATTATACATATACAGAACACTGAAAATGTATTCTACGTTTTTTATCGGCTTTGTCACTATGGATCTGTAGTGTTATCACTTTTTAAGATTTCGAATTTACGATTGAGATTATTTGAACAGTTTTCAAGTGTTTAAACCTTGTAACATGGCAAGGTCTCAAAGCCGATAAAGTGATTACCAGACGGCAATCGAAATGCTCTTTGATGAAGACATGCTCTCAGCTCAAATTCATATGTGTTTTGTTGATACTACAATCTATGTTATGGTAATTTACTGATGTGATTTATGTGAAATCAGAAAGTTGATGATTGGTGGAGGCCACAATTATGCGCATTTGACCCCCACCGTGCACCACTCGTATGAAACTTATTTACTCGTACTTGCCGACTTTGTGTATTGGCAAATCTATTGAATCTCGAGCCATCGCAGGAATTGATGCTTTTCAAAACGTAGTCTATGTATTGATTTTTTCTTGAGATTTTACGAAATACTACGTCAGTGATGTACTCGTGTGTACCTGTATGACAATAATATTAGACTATAATTCATTTTATTAAAGCAAAGGTTTACTTTTGAATGGTTGAAGGTTTGTTATGAATACAATCAGAGCAATTTTGATACGGAATAACATGTGAATGATTCTGAGTACTTGGCGACATAGAGTAGAGAGAGTAAATAATAATCTCAACGTGACAACTACATGGATTACAGTGAAGATAAGGCCTCTCTCTTTAGTATAAAAATAGAGGGGTAGAAGGAGTTCGCTTTAAATAAGACAACTTACGTGACGCAAGTAATTCAATTCAGATTCGGTCACGTATTCAAACCTTGCATGTCACAAGGGCAAATTACCGTTTACTTTCACTAAGAGCAAAGAACTCTAGAACCACAGTGTTGCGACGAGGGTTGCATTAAAATGGAATGCACGATGGTTTTGCTGGGTGGGGGAACTCTCCGAGAGAGAAACTGAAGAACGTGGCTTCCAGCGTGGTTTCCACATTGGACGATTTTTCAACTGTTGTAAAAACACGTATGTATTCAAATACAGGAAATACTTAATGTGTTTGGTTTTTATTTGAAGAGAAGATAAACTTCTCTGCGTGGTTTCTCTACAATAGCCAAGGTAACTTATGACTCGTTTCTTCACTGTTTTACTGAGAATAAACTATTTCACAAATGTAAGACATTTAACGAGTAGTTGAGGTGTCAACTATCGTTAGAGGAATTCACATGTTATTGGGCAAATTGGTGTTTTAATGAGTAACGCAACTGCAAATGCATATTGATGAAAACATAACAACCTGAAATTGCAAGAGAAGTGATATAGTAGGAATTTTGGCAACTACAAATACAATACTTTTTTAACAAATAACGTCTTTCCACTTTACCATTAGTTTTGAATAGAACATTAGTACCTTTAGTATCTTTGGTTTTGAACAGAAGATCGCAGCCGAGAGAATTTACTAACGACGCTGCAAGTAAATGCAAAGGCCACATTAGTGCTAGCGGTAATCAAATTCCGATATTCGGGTAAACTTCAACAAATCTTACTGAATCGTTCAGCCGCAGCTCGATACCGTCGCCACCGCCGTCACCTCCACGGCGTCCACGCCGCCCCCGGTCGCACAAATGAAATGCCGACCTCGCTGTATCGGCTCAGGGCCGCCCCGACTAGTGCTGCAGGCTGCCTGGCTTCCGTGTTCCCCAGAGCTCCAGTGACCCACCGACCGGCCGCAGGGAAAGTCACACCAATGGAACTTGAAAGCATAAAAACTGAGCTACAAGGAGTTAAAGGAGCCTGCGCTGTTGGTTTTATAACAGAGTTTCCTTTTCCATCAAACTTCTCCAAACTGGCTCTTACGCAGGAACTTTCGTGGCCAAAATGCGAGTTTTATCGATTGTTTTGTGTGTCCAAACAATGTACCTGTGAAGTTGTATATTAACACCAATAACGTACCGAATACAGATCTTTTGGCATAAGTACATTTTTTATAATACCTGTAAGTGGCAATAGTATTTCATAAGAACAAATGCCGCTTTACAATCAGAGTACGCCAGTTATCAAGGGAAAGAATCAGGACGTAAGACGCCTCAGTCCAAAATGGAGGAGATAACAGAAAGGGAATGGAAACGAAATATCGCGTGAATATGTGGTCCGTTGTATAAGATACAGCTAGGAAGTCCACCTGGAAGGGAATTAACGGACATTACCAATTAGCGAAGTCGGCCTAGGAATTAAATTCCGGGATAAACACGCAATGGCTCAGTGGCAGACCTCTTGAATCTGTTGCCTCTGCAGCGTCGCTGACCAGGTCTTAGGGTTCGAGCTCCGACTGGCAGATTTTCGATTTGAGGTATAAAAGGTTGATCGAATTCAACCGCTGACTGAAGGAGAATTCCAGCGTCTGATCGGTTGATTTACGCGGTTTCTCACGATCTCATTCATGTGGTCGAATGACGAAGTAGTACCTTCATAAGCGAGCCACGTCTTGTTAACGGCCCTGCCACGGCGGGCCTCGGCGCGAAATGATTATTTACTTATCATTCCCCCTTGACGCTCACTTACATGCTCTGCACTACTTCACATGTTGGGAGCTTCGAGCTTGTCCCATCTGGGGTGGTGCCCCGGTGGGGGAGATAGCTGGAGAGGGAAACCGCAAGACATTGTATAGACGGATCTCCCGGTCTAGCGGAGGAAGATCACATCCTCCTCTCTGGATAAAACATTATCACTTAGGGAACGGCTTTGATAGTATAGTGGTTATCATGACGGGTTGCTAGTCCTAGGTTCGCGGGTTCAAACCCGGTAAAACTCAGGGGATCTTTGAAGTGCCAAAAATCGACGGCATGCATACGGACGCTTCTCGGCATGTAAAACAGATCCCATGAAAGGCACTTGGTCGATCCTGGCAAAATTAAATCCTCTAGCAATGTATCACCAATCAGAGATTCAATTTGAATTACTGCATAAGATTTCGGAAATTAGAGAGTTTGAGCACGCCACAGCGGACAGCACCATCGATCTTCTGCGCTTGCGCAAACGCACTAAAGTGATGCAAAACTTGAACTACGCATGCGCAGAAGAACGATGGTGCTTTAACGTTCGAGGGAGCACAAAGTCTCTATTGTATCTTGGCCTGCGCTATCTGGTATTCAGATCAAACGTCAAAATTGGCGCACTAAAGCTCCTAGGGAAGGCAATGGCAAACTACCATAGGTATACTTCCTAGGACAAGTCTCACAAGAAGGCACTAGGGGCTTCTGGAGACGCGTTTATCAGTGTGTGGCACTGAAAGAAGAAAAACGAAGGGAACTAATTGACGCAACAGACGCTATTAAAAATAAACGCTAAATAAAAATAGTCTGCGGCCCAAAACTGCATGGCATTTATTGACTAATTCTGATGTCTCTTGATGTTCTGTAATTGAAAAATATTTCAAATTAGCTCCTTTATCTACAGTTGTGTTTTTTTAATCAGTGTTCATTGTTAGTGCACAAACGCGTCCTCATGAAAAATGACTTCTAGTAATTGTATTAATTGAACAATCTATTTCATTTCCCATCATAAATCCATCTCATCGGATTCACCTTCCTATTTGTGGTAAATATGCTAAATACAAAATAACTGCTGAAGAAATCCTTACTTCGGATTCAAATTGGGAGATCAAGAAAAAAATGGATTTCATATAAAGTGTGTACAAAATATGAAGATTTTCATTTACGATGTAAAGGCAAGAACGATTGGTTTCATTTCGGAATTTTTGCAACGTGGTGTGAGCAAAGCAATCCAATGATAACTCCTACTTTTGTTCAATCGATGTGAGAGGATATAACAAACAAGAGAGAAATAATTTATCCCTATTTTGAGTTTGATATTTGACCTACTTCTTCACAGCAGTGATATCCTAATACCAAAACTCCCGTCCAGTTTACGCTTGATTCCATTATATATAGAAGGTTAAAAAATAGAATTTACTGGATAATCTGACTTAGGATTTGAAGTTAAAGTCGCATCTCCCATCTTTTTCAACAGCCCTCAACTTTTTTCTCGAAACGTCCTTCGTGAGGGACTTGGTAAAAGATTAGGTTTTCCGAAATATATAGCGAAGTTATTAGGATCTAAAATATATTATCGGATACATCATTTTATATATATATATATATATATATATATATATATATATATATATATATATATATATTTCTTCAAAGAGGCCCGTTTTATTTACTGCAAAGATATTTACAGTATCTTGAATAAATTCGAAGTAGAGATGGAGATTTTAAAATAATAACTATATTTTTAGGCCAACAGTCAGGGAACACAAAATATCACTATTTTGTTTGTTTAGTATATAGCCTAAAAGAGATGTTCACTGACCAAAAGAACACACTTCGAGATGCTCCCAGATCAAAGAAAGCTGTCAATGAAAGTTTGGTGCTCCTAAATTGTTCTTCTACTGTCTCTTCTCATAAAACTGTCGCTAATGCAGCAATTCCTGAAATATTCCCGAAAGAATGGTGAATGTTTTAGATTGTGCTCCAAATTCCTATAATTTTCTGAAGCAAATTGAAAGGGGGAATATTTGTTGAACCTGATATTCGTAAACTCAAGTCAGATAAAATCTTCACTCCAATGATGAGTGACGCTGAAAAATATCGTTGTGTGGAATCGTTGAAGCAGTTCTTTTGATTCCTGGGTAATAACAAAGATTCCGACTATTAAAGTTTTGCGAAAAGTATACATACAGTATTCAAAGATCAAAACTGTGAAAGGAGCCTAAAAGTACATTTCTTATGTTTCAGTGTGGACTACTTCTCAGAAAACATGGGTGACTTCAGTGAAGAGCAAAGGGGAGATTCCACCAGGATCTAAAAGATATTGAGAAACCTTGCCAGGAAAATGTGATGTGTCTATGCAGGGATATTACTCACTGCAGGATGAAAAAAGCGCAAAACTTCGAAATCCTACAAACGAAAACGGCCCAGAAGAAGCATGAAAGAAGCTATTGCAAACGATAAAATTAAATCGGTAAAACCTTGTCAATAAAACCATGTAAATAATAATTCTTCTCTTATTGCTTGACACCAGGGAATTTCTGAAACTAAATTAGTGGAATTGTCCTTAAATAATAATAATAATAATAATAATAATAATAATAATAATAATTATTATTATTATTATTATTATTATTATTATTATTATTATTATTATTATTATTATTATTATTATTATTATTATTATTATTATTATTATTATTATTATTATATTTTCCCGTGAGTGATAAGTCATCAAATACTCTGAAAATTGATATATGTTAGGAAACAAAGAGAAAGGTTGTAATCATTGTTTTCTTGACTATGAACGTTTATAAAGCAGGCAAAATATGAAGTTTCTCATCTATATAAGCTCAGTAAAATGTATACGTTAGTGACAATAAGGTATCACCAGTGAAATCTTTTAAAAAATAAAAATACAAACATCAATAAAATTAAACAATCTCATCAGCAAGGAGACGTTAACTTTTTTAAACAGACTATATCTGAATTTTTTCATATTCGTATTTTTCACAGTCGTATTTGTCGAATAACGCGTTTTATTTGCAGATAGCCGTTTGAGGACGCAGAAAATAGGCCAGTGTTCGTGCCCCCCTTCTTCGCATGTTACTGACTAGGCCCCCTCCCCATCGCGACCGCGATTCCGTTCGTGTACCCTCGACCTTCTCTCCCACCCACAGCAGCACTCTCACTCTCGCTTGAATGCCCATTCGCGCCCTCCTCCACCTCCACCTCCCCCGCCGCCTGCGCCTGCGCCCGCACCTGCTCTCGTCCAAGCCCGTTTGGTAATGTGCTGCATGCCCGGCCGCTGGCGCTCACCTCCATCCCCATCTCCCAGGCGAATGCCGGAGCACTACCTTAACAGACGGGCCACGGACCCCACGCGATCTTTCCTTCCTCTTCCTTGTCCTATTCTCTCCCCTTACACACACACACACACACACACACACACACACACTTACACTAACATGCACTACACCACCACATATTTCGGGAGACCGGTCGGGAGCTTAGAGCTTGTCTCGGCGGGGGCGGTGCCCCGCTGGTGGGAGATACGTGGTTGAGGGAAACCCCGCTTGCAGACGGTAGATCGGAGCCGGTTCTCGCCTTGCAGCGGGGGAAGATCACCACCTCCTTCCGGTAAAAAAGCATGCAGTACACTTACGGGACTAATGGTCTCAGTAGTTGATGCGCCCGAAATCTCTAACAAGCAACCAACCATCCATCCCCATCTCCCGGTCCCCTGTACCCGCGCACTCCCCGTCCCGTCCGCGCCCACTCTCCCGTTACAGTTTCGGCACACGCCCACGCGCCCGTTCCCCACTCCCTACCCCTGTCCTGCGTCCCATCCCTCGACCTCCGTCCTCCGGCCTTCTGACCCTCCGGATTCCCAGTATTCCTCCGCCTCCCGCCTCGCCCCTGCCTTCGTCCCCTTACCTCCCGCCCCGCCTCCCCATTCCCCCACCTTCCGACCCCATCCCACCGCCTCCCACCCCGCCCCCTCGCATCGTCCCCCTTTCACGCGCCTCCCCCGCCAGGCAGCGCGAGCTGCAACTGGAGCGCGGCGCGCGCTGGATTTCACCCTCTGACCCGCCCCGCCCCGCCCCGCCCCGCCCTGCGCCGCCCGGGGCACGCCGGGGTCAAGGAAGCAGATAGCGCGCGCCAGGCGCCCTCTGCTTTATCATCCCCGGCCAGCCACAGCGCACTGCCAACTCTGCTTCTTCATTCTTTCCAAATTTCCTTCCCTTTCCTCACATGTCGAATTTGGTTTACTCCGTTGTGATTTCTTTTCCTTTCTCTTTATACTGTATGTCTTTTCAGAAGGTGTCATAATTTTATTTCAATTTTATCTAATTCTTTTCGTAATTTTTCCTTGTTTTTTACCATTATGACTTTAACTGTCCTCCTTCCACGTCTTAACGATTTCTGTGCTAGGTATTATTATTTTCTTATTTTCTCTGCATTTCAATGTTGATACTACTCTTCCAATAACTATAGCTTCCAATTTGACAGCAATGTGCGTGTTTCATTTGTCTGTCAGTACAATAATTCAATTTTATACTTTGTTCACTTTTTTTCAAAAATAGATAAATAATTAGCGTACTATATTATAATTTCAAACATAGGAAATTTCTAGCTTCCTTGCAATTTTGTTTCGGTCCTATTAAAATTCTTCTTTCACACCTTTTTATTTTACATTTCTTTCAACTTCTTCTGATTTCGCTTCCCGTTTCTTTCCCTCATTTTTTCTCGTTCTTTGATCAACTTAACTTATTTTTCGATGGTATTTGTCCACAGTTCCAAAACATTGCGAAACGAAGATAAAATGGGAAATATGAATCTGAACATTGTTTGTGAACGCAAAGTTAAAAGGAATAACGTTTTTTGACAGTTTGTATGAACGTTTGAGAGAAGAAGAGATTCCTCCAGCGTCGATAACGTGTCGTTCGAGATTTTAGCATCCCACATGTAACATAAATTATTTGGTAGTCGATTTAATTGTCATTGTCATTTATTGTACGAGTAATATTTCTCTATCTGAAAGACAGTTGCAATTGAAATTGAGTTAATACGTTTGTAGAGAGTATTACAATAGTTTAATACTTGAAAACTGTACATTTGCTTTCTCAAAATGAAAATATATGATATGCCATCCCTTGAGTCACTCTCCCTCTTTCTATGAGGCACTAAACAGTAATTCGTCTTCGTTTCAATGTGATGCTCCCAAGGTTTGGTCGCATTCGTGCGCACGCTCAGAAGAGGATTCTCGTCTTCGTTGCTTTCATTCACATTCTTCTCAAAGTCAAATTCCGATGCCAGTGAAATATTCGTGAGTCTTACTGTTTCTGCATATCTTCATGTCATCGATAAAATTTTTGTGGTAAAAGGGAAAGAGAATTAACAGATATCACTTAGTGTGTACTCATTGTCAGTCAACAATTTTAATGTGTCTTTATAATACTTCACTTTATAATACTGATAGATAAAGTTATGTAAGGCTGCGGAAAATTGATTTCGAGATTTCAACGGAAATACACGTTTTGGGGTCCCCTGATACAGAAAAAGTGTTGTTTTTTTTTCAAAATGACCGTCCGTCTGTGAACACTACTAGGGCCTAAACAACACGTATTATATTTTCAAAATTGCAGAAACCTCGGTCGATCTGGCTCTAGTTGAAGCTTTGAGATTTTGAAAAACATTCTTTAAAATTTAGGGTACTTTACATGAAGCCCCATGGACATTAGCAAAAATTTCTCAAAAACAGATCTAGATTTTGTCTTTAAATTTCTTGTGTGAATAGAGAAAAATGCACTTATAAAGGTGGCTTTGATCCCATTTTCACGATTAACTCTTAATTTTCGAAAATTGCAAAAGTTTGGATTTTTTCAGCGTCTTCGTAAATATACAAAATTAAAGATAGAGATTTTTTCTTAAAATGAATTTTTTTGCTCATAATTATGTATTTTAATAATGTCATGTAGAGTTTTTTGAAAATTTTAGCAGTTTCCGCGCAATATGGCGTGCAATATTTGCAATTTTAAAAAATTACAATAACAAGATTTTCTCAAAAACGGCTCTAAATTTTTTCTTTAAATTTTTGGTGTGTATAGTGCCAAACAACCTCTATACGACGACAAAATGCCATATTGCTCCATTGTATTGTTTTCTCCAAAATTACAAAAATGTAATGACAAATGTAATCACATGTACAAAGATGTCTCTCACGTCAGTAATATTTTATTAGAGTCAATTACGTTATTGTATTTATGAGTACAAGTGCTTTAAATAATGTCAAATAATATTTCTCAAAAACTCAACAGTGTTTTGTTAAAATAAGCTCAAAATTCCGCATTTTCAGAAACGCTCATTGGTCATTTTCTCAAAAATAGCTCCAAATTTTTCTTCAAACGTTTCCAACGGATACTGGATACTGGTAATAGCACTGTTTAATATGACGTACAGTTCATTTTGGTACATTCATTTATTTTCCAAAAATGACACAAATGTTTTTTTTTCAATATGTCTAATGCTGTTAATATGCACATTTCAATGACTTTGTATACAATATTTCATTAGTGAGTTCATTTTCTTAAAATTACTTCAAATGAAGTTTTTTCAAAACTTCATAGATTCCTGTGAAAAAGAGCTTCAAATTTTGAATTTGCAGTTACACTTAACGCCATTTTTTAAAGACGGCTCCAAATTGCTATTTAGGACAAGGTTTTAGCCTTCTTTAATATTCTTAAAATAATATTTCGGTTCCAATATTTGGAAACCGAAAAGTTCAATCAAAAAAATGGGAAAATATTTTGGGCGGCAATAGATGGTAGCAGACAAGAAGGAAAGGCAAGACTGTACAGTACCAGTCCATGCCAAAGAAATTAGAAAACTTTACTACGAGTAAGTCTGTGTCATTCTGTGGCACCTCTAGTTTTGTCTTAAAGTTTTGAATTGTGTGAAAGGATTTTTGTTTATTTATTCCTAGTTCTACGTTTGAAATGTCTTTAGCGGGTTGAAAATCATCTTTAGGGAAGCGTAAACGGTTTTTGCATTTGCAGATATACCAAGCTTGAAAGTGGTGGTCAAGGTAGAAACTGCATTTTATTATAAAATAGTCCATGTAATTTTGATAGATTGAGATTTTTGCTGTAGGGTGATGATGTTTCTGTAGTTGCTAATTTGTTGTTGATTCTGAAGCTGTTACACATTGTTATAATTGAATTCATTGTTCCTGTTGATTCTGATGTTTTATCGAGGACACATTTCCTCTTTCATCATCTCTTTTGCCCTTGTGTACTCGTTTTCCCACACGGCAACACTACAAAAAAGAGGTGGCAACCACAGTCTTATCGAACATTCGATTGTACTACTATTACGTCAACGTTATTCTCGACTCTGGAAATAAATATCACAAAACATTGAAAAACAAAAATGTTTGGAAAGAGAAAATAATAGGCCAATAGACATCCATGCGCTCGGCATTCCGATTTTCTTCCTTCTAGTGGTCAGAAAATTCTGTCCGATTTCTTCTTTAATACGTGAGAGTACGTACACAAATTCATTGAAGAAATTTTAAAATGTCAACTTCTTTACTAAGAAATTCAATTTCCGATGTAAATAATTTGTAATCACAATATTTTATTGCTAGATTCTTAATTAAACTCTTTTCGTTTAATAGTGTAAAATACGGAAATTAAATGTCGAATTGAGAAACGAACGAAGCCTTATTTGCTCTTAGTCTTTGTTAATTATATGAAACCTGTAATTGGTTTCTGTTAATTGATTTCTAAAAATGGATGTTCTGCTGAAAAGAGAAAGTGGCAGATTCATCACCGGTGTTCTCAGCGAGGGCTTCCCTTCATCTCTCCTCCTACCCACTTCCCGCCGCGGACCTGCCATAGGCCTCGCTTCAGCTCGCTCTTCTCCGCACCTTCTACTCGGCCTACTCGGCCCTCCCACACCTTTCTCCCCTTCTCTCCTACACTCTGCCCTCCCCTTCCCTTCCTCTCTCTCCCTCCCTTCTTCCAACGCGCCACCACTGTTTCTCTCCCATGCACCTTCGCTCTCCCTCTCTCACACACCCTCTCTCCCACACACCCTCTCCCTCCCACACGCCCTCCCCCTCCCACATACCCTCCCTCTCCCACACACCCTCCCCTCCCCCACACCCTCCCCTCCCACGCACCCTCCCTCTCCCACATACCCTCCCTCTCCCAAACACCCTCCCCCTCCCACACCTTCCCCTCCCACACACACCTTCCCCCTCCCACACACCTTCCCCCTCCCCACACACCTTCCCCCTCCCACACACCTTCCCCCTCCACACACACCCTTCCCCCTCACACACCCTCCCACACGCCCTCCCCCTCACACACACTATCCCTCTCCCACACACCCTCCCTTTCCGACGAACCCTCCTTTTCCCACACAAACTCTCTCTCATGCACCCTCCCTCTCCCACATGCCCTCCTTCTCTTGCATGCCCTCCCTCTCCAACACACCCTCCCTCTCCCACACACCCTCCCTCTCTCACGCATCTTCCCTCTCCCACACTTTCCCTCTCCCACGCACCCTCTTTCTCCCATACTCTTTCACATCCACTTTCCCTTTCCCACACTCTCTCCCTCCCCCACATACTCTCCCTCTCCCACACAACCGGGAGCGGTGGCTAAGTGCATCAACTGATATCACTGCAGTGCCTCTGACCAGGAAGTCCTACGTTCGAGTCTGGAGGGTGGCAGGATTTTCGACACTAGCTTTAGCACGCTCTTTCCTTCCTCATTTTTTCCTCTTCTCTCCCATATCCCGCACATTCACTACAGTAACACATTGGGAAAGCAGGCGGGAGCTTAGATCTTCTCTCGGCTGGGGCAATGTCCCGGTGATAGAGATACCTGAAGGAAAGAGCTTCGCACGGCGACATGTTGAACCGGATCTCAGATTCCATCGGGGGAGGGATGCCACCACCTTCAGGGATACCATTTGCACTACACTTACGAGACCAATTGCCGTAGCAGTTATTACGCGCCCGAAAACACAAAAGTGTCAATCAAACCCGGCAAAACTTTCTACACGATGCCACCCTCTACCTTCAGGCTTATACCCTACGGGAGAGGTGGTTCAGGGAATCAACTGATGTCACTAAAGTGATTTCGTCTGGGAGGTAGTATGGTTCGAGTCCTGACGGTGGCAGGGATTTGCGACAATAGCCAGATAGCTAGGTTCAGTTCTGTCGCTGTCTGGAGGAGAATTCATACGGCCGGTAGCTTTAATCGCTTGTTTTCCATGATTTCTCCGGGCGCGATCTTTCCTTCCCTTCCTTGGCTCTCCTCACTCCTTTCTTTTACACTTGCATGTACTACACTACCACACATGACAGGAGACTGGTCGGTAGCTTAGAGCTTGACCCGGCTGGGGCGGTGCCTCGCTGGTGGGAGATACCTCGTTGGGGATCGGTAGGTCGGCCCCGCATCTCATCATTCAGCAAAGCGAGATCACCGCCATCTCCGACGATGAAAACATGCACTACACTTACGAGACTAACAACCTCAGCATTTGACGCACCCGGAATCACTAGTAATCAATCAACCTACGACTGGGGGCGCCAAGCCCCTACCTCCGTTGCCATTTGATCACGCTCTCCGCAAGTGCCAACCTCTCCGGTACTCGCCCCCGTTTCTGCTTCGCCTGGGCTGGCTCCTGGCCACGCCCGCCTCAGTTCTCCCCGCCCCTCCCCGCCCCGCCTCTTCCGCGCCTGCCTTCTGTCTCCGCTTTCGCATCGATGTCGAGGTTCGCGTAGGTCACCGCTGAAGAAAGCGAAGGTTGACTTGTTTACTCATTTTTAAATCAACGTAGGTTACACGAACCACATTAGCCAACAACCTGAACTCTGAAAAAATGTGAGACATGTGTATGACTACCATAGAGCTTGGTGCATTATACATAACAGCCTTCACCGACACTCTCGAGGCTTTACTGCAAAAGGAAAACAGGTTAATTTTGTCACTGAATATCTATCTTCCACTAATAATCCAGATCTAGTTTGATTTGATTTGACGAATAATATTAATATTTAGTAAGTGCCAAGTCAAGAAATTATACATGTCTTTCGGAAACCAATTACTTTTACTTTTATTACATTTTCTAGAAATAAATAATTGAATTTTTAATAATTGAAGTTTTAAACAATGTTAAAAATACGTAATACAATGAAAGTACATGGAAAGGTTAATTAAATGACAAAAAAGCAACAAATATTAGGTATACTACAATATCGTGCTTACTCAAGAATATTATACTGTTGTCCATTCAACCCCTTAATAATCGGTTGTTGTACTCTAGGTGATAATGTTGCAAAATTTTCTAAAGGGAATTGAAAGGCAGCATGACATTTCCAGGGAAGCCCCGTATTGGCGTAAAGTCTGTCGATAATTACCTTGGCTCTTCGAATACGAGTCAGTCGCACTATTGTAATAAAGCTTTCTGTTTCGCTTAATTTAAATTATTGTTTATGATCTCACCATTCAGGTTTCTGAAATTATAAATAGTATATAAGCCTTGTATGAATTCGTACGTTATAAAAGGTAAACCAAACAGCAATGAAGTGGCAATACATATTAACAATTGATACCAAATGCAATCGTACCTCCCCTCGTTTGATGTGAATTATAAACCACGTCTTCGTTTAAAATTCACTTTCTACATTATGGTTACTTTTAAACTGACGTTTGATTAATAAACTCTTTTGAATTTTTTGTTATTAATCCACGACTGTAGATAAGTTCAAAGGAATCATTAAAAGTAATTCTCATTATTTTTATCTATGACAATGTGATTATCGCACTCATGTGGATTCTATAACAGGATTAATTATAACACTAGTGGTCGTAGGAATTTATTATATCCATTTTGTAATGACACTATTATATCACTGCTTTTAGAAAACAAAAGAAAGGCGCTGTTTGAAGCAACAGAACAATTCTATCTTCATTTAGACGTTCATGTAGAATACCCACAAAATTAAATTAAAAATGGTTTTGAAATCGTCGAAAATAAACATTTGAATGATATACGTTGAAATACAACGCTCGTTTAAATTGTTTCTTCAGTAAGTGTAATGGCCCCTTAACTGATAACAATGGATGCATTAGCGAATGCACTTGCCAATTTGCCATGTAAGATTCTCAGACCCAAATCGAAGGCTCCCTCGGCCGGAGTTATTGGATGATTGCTGACCGGAAGACACCGCGCCCTAGACCCAGCCCTAGACACAGCCCTAGACACAGCCCTAGACACAGCCCTAGATACAGCCCTAGACACAGCCCTAGACACAGCCCTAGACACAGCCCTAGACACAGCCCTAGACACAGCCCTAGACACAGCCCTAGACACAGCCCTAGACACAGCCCTAGACACAGCCCTAGACACAGCCCTAGACACAGCCCTTTTGCCAACGTTTTGGACGTCGCGCTGCATCGCAGGGTGAAATGCCCCTGCGTGGACATGCTTACATTGTATTTGAAGAAGAAGATCGCAATTTGAAGACCGAATCGTTAACAACCATAGAAAGCACCCAGGGTCCTGCTTTGCTAACGGATCCTAAGCTGGAAATCGAAGCAGATGTTCTCCACCTCTATAGTTTGGTTAGAATTTTATACACCGATTTAAATGAACAAATTTACTTTTCATCAGCAGGGACACGGTTTTTTAATGTAAGGTATCAATATCAAAAATTTAAATAGTTACAAAGCTCCCGATTGCATAATCGCGTCCCAGCTGATCGCTGTCAATTCACCTTGCATTTAAAACAGTATGCAGGATTGCTGCTGTGCTCCCTTTCAGTTGTTTTGTCCCAACAATTCCAAGTGGATCCCGAAACATTACCTTTCACGACAGGTCAGAATCGTGAGCAATATTTTCTTTCCTATCCTGGCGGCACTGCCCTCAGTGCGGGTGACAGGGTGATCCCCTGACATGACCGATTCTCCGTGATGTTCAACTGGTGGCCCGCGGGCCGCATGCGGCTCGCGGTGCAATTTATTGTGGCCCGCGAAAGGTTTTTAGTCGTAAGCGAAAGTCCATTGCATCCTTATCAGAAGAGAACATTGCGCGCCTACTGCACGCGCCTAGTCTGGGTCAAAACCGCCTTGATGTAAAAATAGGATAAATTTGGATTTAAGAACTGTTTTCTAGTAAATCCAGAAGTTCAAAATCATTCCAATATCTTTCCCTGTGTTAAGCATGGTACGGTCTGTCATGCACAACACAGAGAAACGCGTACCTTTCACCCCTTTCAGAGCAGTGGGGCCAACTGCCGAAATCAACAATATGAAGTCGGGTGTGAATTGCCCGAGTACTGTAAGTAAGGCCCGCAACCGTATTAAAAGATTTAGATGTGGCCCTTGAGGTCTTGCAAGTTGGACACCCCTGATCTAGAAAGTGTCCGGCATAACTATGAATGCAAGGAAATCAAGTCAAAGGCGGTTAATCAACGAAAGGTGTGTAGCAGCCTAATTGGACAGCAACACTATAAAAACATGATATCACATTACGATTTAGAACAATATTCGTCTTTCCGATTCGAAATAAAGTGTTTCTTGCACCACCATCCTGTGAGCAACGTGCTCATATAGTTTTTTCTTCTTGTCTGCATGGTTTGTAAGAGTGACAAAGATGATGGCAACAAAATTACAACATACCAAAACATTTAGAGCGAACGAGCCTAGAAGACACGCCTGAACGCAATACTTTTCAAACACAGCACCATATGTCATTAAAACACACGACAACAAGGTTAGGGCTCTATTAACAACCGATCGTATTTCTTCTATGAAAAACAATTATTTTTTGGATAGAAGCAGAATTTGATTTTTACAATGTTTCAATGTGAACGGTATGCAATTTACAAAAATTATTCTTAAGTGAAATATTAATGTTAATATCTTCGTATTGTCGCAGACGCTACAAAACGAATGTAAAATATTCTACTCATAAGAACGAAACAAAAAATTGTAACTCCTTTCAAAGGATTTAACAGATATCTACATATTTTTCATAGGTTTATCATGGCCCAACATAGGATTTTATCACAGCACATTGATGGTCGCCTACCATTGTGCGAAGATAATCCAGTTTAATTTCGATTTTTAAAGCCGCAAATGAAGAGATAGACAGCAAACGCCTCCTAGATGACTCAACCGATTTTAATGATATTTGCGAATGGGTCAATGAACCAAATGAGGGAACCACGCGGGTAGTGCCGAGATGAGACTGAAGAAACAGAAGAGATATCAGTTCCGTGTGCCATAGCTCAGAGATAATTCCAACAATACAATACAAATGAACAAAAAGTAGGTTTGGAACTCATTTTACGCCTATTTCATAAATATATTGGCCTAGAGCCACCTATACCATAAATACATATTTACATATTTTTCGTCCATGTAATAAAATACAGTCAAACGTATTTAATATGTTCTTGTTGGAGTCCATAAAAAGCTCAAATTTACCACACCTCAGTTAAATATGTCTGCATAAACTGCGTGGACGTAGCAGGCCGTGAGCGGGAGTCTACTTCCTCCGCCCGAGCCGTCTGAGAGGGGGGCAGGGCGTGATAGGGTGGGATTGGGTGAGGCGGGATGGAGTGGGGCGGGGTGGAACGGTGTAGGGCGGGACGGGACGGGACGGGACGGGACGGGACGGGACGGGACGGGACGGGACGGGACGGGACCGGACGGGACGGGACGGACGGGACGGACGGGACGGGACGGGACGGACGGGACGGGACGGGACGGGACGGGACGGACGGACGGACGGGGACGGGACGGACGGACGGGACGGGACGGACGGGACGGACGGACGGACGGACGGACGGGACGGGACGGACGGACGGACGGACGGACGGACGGGACGGGACGGACGGACGGACGGACGGGACGGACGGGACGGACGGGACGGGACGGGACGGACGGACGGACGGGACGGGACGGACGGGACGGGACGGACGGACGGACGGGACGGACGGGACGGACGGACGGGACGGGACGGGACGGACGGACGGACGGGACGGAACGGACGGACGGACGGACGGACGGACGGACGGACGGACGGACGGGGACGGACGGACGGACGGGACGGACGGACGGACGGACGGACGGGACGGACGGACGGACGGACGGGACGGGACGGGACGACGGACGGACGGGACGGGACGGGACGGACGGACGGACGGACGGACGGGACGGACGGACGGACGGACGGGACGGGACGGGACGGACGGACGGACGGACGGGGACGGACGGACGGACGGGGACGGACGGACGGACGGGACGGACGGACGGACGGACGGACGGACGGACGGACGGACGGGACGGGACGGACGGACGGGACGACGGACGGGACGGGACGGACGGACGGACGGGGACGGGACGGACGGGACGGACGGGCAGAGGGCGGGTAGGATGGGATGGGGCGGGGCGGGGAGGGAAGGTGGAGCAGGGGCGTGGCGGGAAGAGACAGGGTGGGAAGGGGTGAGGCGGGATGGTGTGGGACGGGGGAGAGGGGCGTGGCGGAACGGGACGGGAAGGGGTGGGGCGGTGCTGTGCGGGGTAGGGTGGGATGTGGCGGGGCGGGGTGAGGAGGGAGGGCAGGGGCGTGGCGGGATGGGGTAGGGCGGGGAGGGATGGGGCGGACTGAGGCGACGCGGGACGGGGAGGGGAGGGGCGGGGAGGGGCAGGATGGGGCGGACTGGGGCAAAGCGGGACGGGGAGGAGCGGAGAGGGGCGGGAAGGGGTGGGGAGGAGCGGGACGGGGCGGGGAGGGGCAGGGCGAGACGGGATGGGACGGAACGGGAAAGAGTGGGGCGGTGCTGTGCCGGGTAGTGTGGGATGGGGCGGGGAGGGACGGGGAGGGACACGGCGGGAGGGGCGGGACGGGACGGGGCGGGGCGAAAGGGATGGGGCGAACTGGGGCGAAGCGGGACGGAGAGGGGCGGGGCGGGGAGGAGTGAGGCGGGGCGGGGCGGGGCGCGGCGGCGGCCGGGCGGGCGTTGTTATTTTATTTCGCTGCTCATCCGCGAAGTTTCTTGAACCCGAGGGCGCCCCCTATCGGCGGCGCTGACCCCCGGCGCGCGCGTGCGTCACAGCAGCTCCTCGCGCCACCCCTCCCCTCCCCCCTTGGAAGTGCAGCGCCAGCCCTCCCCCTCCCCCACCCCTTGCAAGCCACTGGGGTGCCGCCAATGCACGATGCACGACGCGACTCGGCGTAAACAGGAGCCTGTGGCAATCGACGAAGTGGTTAGCTTTGTGAATGCTTCTCTGCACATTATTTTATTCAATACAGAAATTTTCTATTTAAAAAAAGTTAAATATTCTAGTTTGGGTGTTCAATAGCTATTGAAATTGGGATGTTTATTGGACAATTATTTTCTTTATAATATTTCCTTCAACAGGAATGACGAAATACGCTGTGTCTAAAACCTGCATTTTCATTCACAATATTCTGTAATAAGCCTTGGTAGGCCTTTATGTTAGAGGAGTTGTACAAAAAGTTCCCTTTTTAAGGGACGTCTTTTGATTTACGGCCATTGCTTTCTTCTAGAGTCCTAGTTTTATTTTTAAACATTTTGAAATTAAAATAAAGTCACATACTATTTCTTTAATATAGTTTTGGAGACTCTCACTCATCGAATATTAACAAATCAGCTGTTAAAAGAAACAATTTTACGGAGGAATGACGACACTATAAATATTTATATATTTGCCGAAAACGCGTTTAAATTATACAGACGTAAATACAACCATGAAAAACAATGTTCAGCTTCTTAACACCGATCGTGTATATTTCGCAAGTGTATTTTAGAAAATCAAATCATGTTTGTCAGGCCTACGGAGTTGCCCTTCCCGGTAACCCCAATCCTTGTTAAGGGATATCATTTTTTCGAATACTATTTAAACACCTTTCACTAACATACATTTCATTTTACGTGCACGGAAATATGTGCGAGGAAGAGAGGGAGGGCGAGTTCCCACATGGGAGACTTTTAGCATCTGAACGGTAGTTTTAAAGATATTTTTAGAAAGGCTTGGAGTAGTTTTGTTTGTTGCTTCCGCTGACAATTCTTCACAAGAGAAATGTCTGTCCACGTAAGAAAAATTGTTGAAACAAGAAAATGTCAAGTTAATAGAAATTAAACATTATTAATAAACCGAGTACGTAGGGATTGTAAAAAATATGAATTACGTAACATGAAGGCAATGTAACTAGCTATTCAAACTTCGCAGGCATTGCGACGAGAGCAACTGCCACAAAATTTAACAGTAAGAGTAGTTCAGATCTACGTGTGTGTTGGGGGGGGGGCATGTCACTGTGTGCATGGCTCATGATACTCTTATATGTATCAAAGAACGACATAATAATGGTGCTGGTCCCATTTGCTGCAAATTGTCTGTATTTTCAAAACTTGCCAAAAATAACATAAGTCTGATATTGAACTGAGAGATTTTGAACTCAGATTGAACTGAGATTTTTCTCAAATGAAATTTGTTCATGTCATTAAAAAAGGTGAATATAACTCTAAAGGAAAATCTCTATTTTCATCTAATGAACAAATTTAACGGCTTTTAGCATATGTACACAAATTACAAAAAATAAAACATTTTGGAAATATTTTCTTTTGCTTTTTCGCCTATTTTGTTATAAATTATGTAACATACGAGAAACTGGGCGGGGGAGGTGTTATACAATTCATCCCCTCTCCCCAGAATATTTCATCAACAATAGCCACTAAATGAACTGAAAATAAGAGAAGTTTCCCAAGTTTTTAAATAATTTAGAGATGAAATAAACCTATTTTAATTATTGTGGAAATAATTTAAATCGTACTTAAAAGTTTATTTGATGTAGCAAGCCACGGAAGGTGACTTTATGGATAGTCTACTGGTTCCACGAACACAAATAATTAATGTCTATTCAAAATCGGATAAATATAACATAAATGCATAATCATAGGTCGAGAAATAATTAACAAAATTAATACGAAAGATGGTAATTTCGAATATTGGGATTTTCATATTTCGTCGCGCTACCCACACGGGTCAGAAAAGGATAAACAAGGGCTCATCAGCGATGCAGGCTATCTCTAAGAAATATATTTTAAGAAACAAAATTAGTATTCATTATAGTACCGTGTTTACTATAAACACACGCCCATACCGTATGGGTTCCGTTCCACGGAAACCACCAAAATAAAAAAAAATTAGATCCTTTTCTCAAACTTCATCTTGGTAAAACAAGAGAGGTTTTGAGAGTGACTGATGTTCATCACAGAAATGTTGTAATACTTATAAAAAGGAAATCGGAGAGCCAAAGTTATCATGCCAAGTGGCAGGGAAGGAAGTTATCATGACAATATATTAATACAGTGGTTTGTAAAAACGGTATAATATATGATTACCGTTTTTACATTTTTATATAGTTTATCGTCTAAATATATTAAATTAGTGCACATAACATTTGCAATTAACAAATTATTTACACATGACCTGATGGTACATTGTTCGCGGGCTTTTTTTAAATTTTGGAAGAGCTTTTTGGACCCGAGTCCCCCGCCCAACTATCTCAATTGATAAAGTAATTCTAAAATAAGTCAATGTCTTTGTTAACCACTACATTTTTTTGTGCTTATAAGTTAGATATCCCATTAATTTCTCTCGAAAAGCCTACATGAGTAAAATAATTGCATGCTTCGTCCAATTCATTACCAAGCTTTTAATTAATTGCGAAGAAGTAAGAAGAATAAATACAAGAAGATATGCTGTTAATAAACGTGTCTGATAATGTGTCGATGACTTTTCATAGAAATGAAATCATTAAAATAATCGAAAATTGTTTTTTACACCTGCGATTTGTACTTTCTAAAGGATGTGAATAATCATGAATTACAAGACATAATACATTAGAGTTCTCTGATAAAAATACTTCAATTTCTAAATATTAGAATGCATTCGGCTCTTTCGAGACTGTTGTCTTGTGTTGACCAACGAACACGTGATTGCGTGTCACGTGAACTGTGGAAAGGGCATCCTATCTATTGTCTGGATGATCTCCACTCCGACCGCCCACCACGTTCTCAGAACACAGCGGAATAAAGGGGGAGTCTACGTTTTGTTTCTCCCATTGGATGTTGAGTCACAAATCTTAGATACGAAGAATTTCTGTAAATACAACTTGTATAATTCTTCTAACATCCGGCACATTTCAGCAGGTCAATGACTTGAGATCGCAACCTTTCGTGTTGCTATCCTTTAAGGAAATGTTCTTTCATGACCTCGTGTTGCATCGTTCGCTATTGCGTTTCGCATTTGGCAAAATCTTTCTCGTTGAAAATGAAAATTTCCGTCAAATCTTTTGGGATTATTTATTATTCCAAATCTTATTGCTTTTGTCGGCGGTGATTCATCTTCGAGATAACGTTCGTAAATAGGAAATTATTTTTACACTCGACTTTGCAATCTCTAAAGGAAGATGCATTCAATTTCCAAACGTTCTGTCAGCAAACAAATCGTCATCGTTCATAGTACATGTGTACCACGACAAGCAGAAACGTTGATCTCTTGCGTTCGATTCTTTAAAGTTACTATCTCTGCTCTGCGAGGAAGAAACATGTTTAATTAAGTTGGCATGTCTTTACACCAACTTTTAATAAGCAATCCATATTATTTCCGTATTTTGTGGATATTTTGTTATTATAGTCTGGATAGTAAAATGTTAACGTTATTTCCTAAATAACAAGGGATACAGATCAGTTGACTCAATTTATCAACAGAATAATACTGCAAGGTGCATATATTTTTAGTTCTTATTTTTGCAATGTATGCTGTCCAATGCTTATTAGCTTCCTAACAAGGCTGTTATTTTCCCATCGTTGCAGATGAAACATGCGTATCCTACACTGAGTTCGAAAGCATAATAACTAAAATCAAACTTAATTAAATAAAAATAATACATAAAAGATACTAACTTAACACATTAAACATAATAACTTAAATACAAACTCGGGCTATTCAACGCGACGAAGTTGGAGAATTCAATGTGAAAGCATCGTAAGGCCCTTAAATGTGAAAAACAGAAAGGGCAATGCGTACTTTTACATCAGAAGGAAAATCACGGCCGTTCCGTATTGTATTAAATGATTAAATGGAACTAATATGTTTCCGCAAGGTATAATTTTTCCTTAAATGCCAGACGGAAAGGTAAACATGATACCTAACACTTGATATTGTGGTTGTTGGTGTCATTTTCTTTTCAATTGATTCAAATATAAGTACATGAACTTTCTCTCTGGAAGCGTAAACACACATACACCGTTAACATAAGACATAATAACTTAACACATTAAACATAATAACTTAAATACAAACTCAGGCAATTCAACGTGACAAAGTTAGAAAATTCAATGTGGAAGCATCGTAAAGATGCTTCAGTGTGAAAAACCGAAAAGGCATGCGTACTTGCACTACATCAGACGGAAAATCACATGTCCATTCCCTGTTGTATTAAATGATTAAAAGGAATTAATATGTATCCGCAAGGTATAATTTTTCCTTAAATGCCAGACGGAAAGGTAAACACAATACTTAACCCTCGATATTGTGGTTGTTGGTGTCATTTTCTTTTCACCCGATTCAAATATAAGTACATGAACTTTCTCTCGGGAAGCGTAAACACACATACACCGTTAACGCCACGCTCGTATGTAGTTATTTATGCTCTCCTTATCCTCGCGTGTTGAAAGTCTCCACCCGAATCGCCTTCCACGGCGCGCCTTCGGCGTCACCTCTCGCTGTCCCCGCAGCCCGCTGTGTCCCGCTGTCCCCACAGGCCGCCGCGCCGGTCGTTCTGCGCCTGTGCCAAGCGTGGGCAAGTCGTCCAGCGTCGTTGATCCGCGAGTGGAAGTCGTTTGGAAAGTGGTTTCGAGATCTCCGCGGGGTCACTGTGTGGCAACTGCTCTGCAACCACGCTTCATCGCAGCACTTTCAACGCAACGGCGGATTAATGCTCTCGTAATTTGCGTCTGGAAGCTGAGAATTCGACGTCGGATTTCTTTTCGTTTCGATGCGAAGCAAAGACAAAAGTTAACAGAGTGAGGCGCGAGTAAGTGTGACGAAGCAGCACATCAAATGCTAGGTACCCGTCTTGCCGTGGCTAAGAAAACCAGTTTGCTAATCGGCGTAACGATCTGGCATTAGCTTCCAGTTGGTCTAAAAATAAATGCATGTTTCGTTGCTCCATGTGTGTACCCAAGAAGTTGTTTGAATTCTTTCAGTGATAAACTGGAGCGGTCTTAGTTTAAAAAAGCATCGTAGCTGCCTCTTTTTTAGGCTTCAGATTTGGGTCACACAATCCTTTTTGCTTAATATCGATCTATCTCATGCAAGCGCCTTTTTACGCCAGAGTCGAACGAGAAGTTATCAGCACGTCGCACGTGCCAAGGCATCCCGTGTTCATTTAAAGAAACAAATAGTTTTGAAGAAATAAATAAATATGAGTGGTTTTGATCAGTACACGTTATTCCACAAATTACCGGTTTCGTAGAAATTATTCATAATAAGTTGTTCTGATATTTTTGTCATAGTTTAGTTAGTATTTAAATGTCACTGATTTATTTCATGTTCCTTCATGTTTTTAATTTTAATTATTTTAATATAATTTTACATTTTCGTATACAGCGCGATAATGCTTTACAAGAGTGACCAGAGAAATTGCAACCTAGCAAACGTAGGACTAGTGTATCTTGAGAGCAAGGGCATTCCCACTGGAGTTCTTAATTAATCGATTAATATTTCTAAAATTTCTATGAATCGAAAATTGGCTAATATTCAAAATAGATTTATGTCTGTATTTAATAATGAATTTTAAGAACCAATTATTAACAGACAGTTCATTTTTCTTAAATTGTTTACATTTCGAACCCTATATTTTTGGATTCCTCTTGAGGTAGGTACTACATACTTTTCATATGTTCTCGTTTTCCCGTCGTCACCCTTTCTCGAGATTAAGAAATGTATGTGTTGGATGATAATTCATTCAACATTTTCCACGACGTCCATTGAATTTACTTATACTAAAAAGTAACTTAAGGATCTCTAACAAGGAGGTTCATTGAACATTTTTTCAGGTTTTAAAATTGGAATAATTAATGCTAGTTTCCTTTCTTTAGGAAAATAACCTTGGCTTAAGCATCCGTTAACTTGCCTGTTAAAAAAGCATTGCTGCGTTTGGAGGCAGTTTTGAGTGCAGAGACAGAGAAATCGTTAATTCTATTACATTTCTCGTTTTATGAGGTTTTCATTAGTTTTTCTTGTTTAGAAGGGACAATGTATTTAATTACTAAGAGCATCACCAAACAGACATAGCACATCAGACATATCACAAACAGACACATCACAGCTTATCAACAAAAAGTGAGACTTTATTGTTGAATGATAAGTTCGTAACAGGATTTGGTTTTAGATTATTAGGCAAATAATCTGCTAATAGATTCGCTTTATCTTCAAATGTCGTTGTCCTATAATTACTATAATCTAAAGGAATTCCGATGTAATGCAGGCGGGTAATTAAAATATCTATAAATTTTCCAAACGAGACATTTTGTCTAAATTAGATGTGTGTGTTGAAATCTAAATTGTTGTTGAGCAGAGTGAACTTTGTGAGTAAACCGATTGAAGTTTTTCTTAAGATCCAGTAATCTACATTATTTTCAGAGCTTTCTGGCATATATTTTTGAGTGAATTAAGAATACATTGTTTTGAGGGATATTACATTATTTTGTTTGAGATTTTCACGTTTAAAGTTATTGAAACAAGTTGCGTGGTGAATATTAGATATTTCATAAAATATGTCGACTGCCTCCACTATTTCCGTTGGTACAGAAGGTTTGTTGTTGGTTGTTGGTACAGAAGGGGTAGGCAAGGTCAGAATAAAAGGAAGTGAATTGAAAATTTGCCAATTAATGATTTTGAGAATAGCTTCCGAGTCTCTCGGTCAGAGAGGGTTGTTGTTAAACTTAATAAGAACCGGTCAATCGGAATCTGATTACATTAAGGAGTGTTGATAAATTGGACCATTCGAACGTTTGCTCACTATAATGTTCAGTAAATCTAATGGTATGAGTTGATCGAATGATAGTGAGTGGGGATATAATATAAGAAATCGCGTTCAGAGCAAAAGGCAAAAGACCTTTTCCATTCAGCGTTTTTATTTGACAACACAGAGGTTGATGTTTAGCATTAAAATTTAACTCCCATTGCTAGCGTGGGGGTAGGAAGTGTTTTAAAAATGGCTATAATTATTAGATAACCCTACATTTTCTGTTGAATTTCATTTTCAAATCAGTTTTGAAATAAATATCTATTATAAATAATTTCTTAAGCGGGTCTCCTCTTTAACAAAACATCTTTTTTTATGATTATGAATGATTTGATATATATATGATATGAAATATATATGATATATATATTTATGAATTTAGGAAACAAAATTCCAGAAATTTTCTAGAATTAGCAGAGATTTCTCGTAAAATCTTGTAGGCAATTCTGGATTTGAAATGCAGCTTTGAAACTTTGAAAGCTTTGAAGCTTTGAAACTTATTTTCATAAATTAATCCATGTATCTAAATATTGAGAACAAAACCAATCCAGATGCCTCCGCCTGATAATCATCTTTAAGTGATAGTTGTAATTACAACTACAGAATATTGAAGTTCTATTACTTCTGGTTCTATCAGTTTCGATAAGAATTTAACAAGTTTTCTAACGCTATAAAACTTCTACTTACGCAATAAAATAATGTTCCATCTAAAATGTACATTATTCAAAACCGTGAACAAACTATAGCTGATAAAAGTTCATTCATTCATTTATTATTTCATGAATTGTTACCTGAAAACATTAATCGCAACAACCCGTGACTGTGTCTGGCAGACCAGAATTTGACAGAACTCTATAAATAGTCAATTTATGTTCATATCATGTCATAAATATCCCATACAAGAAATCCAGAAATATCCAGAAATAATTGACGGTTTAAAAATTGGAACTATGTCGGAGGGGTTGCATACCCTGGTGCATCGCCGGTTTCCTCCACAATATATTCGGTAGAGAAAGCGCTCTGGCATCCATATTAGGACGTGCGAAAGTGTGTATCTTTGTAGTGAAATGTTTTTTATGCACGACTCTGACAACCACCCCCTCCCTCTTCACATTTCACCGCCATAATTAATTACGTATATATTTAGATCGTTAGAAAGTGAAGAACAATCAAATGCCTCATTTGATATCTTATAAACTAATTTGCTTGTAAAAAAATAATGCCCCGAGCGTGTTTCAAACCTGGATCAATAATACCTACAGGAGAAAAAAAGTACATGTAATTTATTCAGATTAGTTTATCAAAATCACTTTAAGTTATTTGTAGAAAAGTAGGGTATATCCACGTTAACTCTAAAGCGCAATACACCAAATATCGAGCTGCATCAATTTCTTGATTATTTCGTTTTTCTGGGCACTCAACTACTATGGACATTAGTCCCATAAGTGTAGTGAATGTTTTACTGCAGGAGGTGGCAGTGTTCTCCCTTCACTGGGTGGTGACACCCGGCACCGACCTACTTATGAATTTGCGGGGTTTCCCCTTGCTAGGTATCTCCCTCCAGCGATGCAGCGGCCCAGCCAGGACGAGCTCTAAGCTCCCGACACGTGTGTGAGTGAGGAATCAAAGGGTGAGGATAAGATAGAATAGAAGAGAAGGAAACATCTCACGGGGTCCGTGGTTCGCTTGTTAGGGTACTTCTCCGGGATTTTCCTGGTGTCATCGTCGGGACACCATCTGCCATCATCCGAACTCGATCCGCCACCGTCCAATCTACCACTGTTGAGGGAAACCTCGCTAGCCGAGGGTAGGTTGGCGCCGGATCTCGCCATCGAGCAGGGGAACATCACCGCGATCTCCAGAGGAAGAAACATGAACTACACTTACGGGGCTACTAACCTCATTAGTTGATGCGCCCGATATCTCTAATGACCAATCTGCCATCGTCATGACTTGATTCCTAGGATTTCCTAGTCAGAGATACTGCAGGCACATCGGTTGATGCCCTGAGCTACCTCAGCCAATGAGCTTCATCGACTTACGTTTTAGTGATTCAGAAGCCAGTCAAACCAAGTGGATGTGAGAGTTCTGTTGTATAATTCCGGAACCAGAACTAATTTTATACAACCTATATCGATCCAAAACCGGTGATCAAATGGATAGCCACGCACCTGCGTGGATAGAAAGACCGAAGACAACTCCCCTGTAATCAGAAATATGCCGCATTCCTTCGAGACCTAGAACGCCTGGTCTGCAGTTGGAGTACCTCAGCAAGCAAGAGTGTCTCATGAAAAGATAATCCACGAAGATCGGAGTAAAATATTTTTAAACTTTTTGAATCTTCAGCATATCGACAACTGACACGTCCAGTAAAAAGAATGTTTCTTTAATATCTACCCTTTAAAGAATACATACTTATTAACAATGATCAACGAAGACTTCAAGACGTGATAATTAAAAATGCTATTTGAACGGGCTCTAATTTTGTATTAAATCCGATAAATTTATTCCTTTTCATCACATCATGAATTAAAACGACATTATCTTTGTTAAAAAGAAAAATTTCAACTCACTTTTAATTTGAAACAATAATCTAACCATTTCTTTTTTCAATTTCGTTAAAGCAAATACTGCTCGGAGGCTTTCGTGACAAGAGGGTGATTCGCAGCCCGGGTGCCTCTTAAGGGCGAAGCCGACCCTGTGCGTGGAGGCGTTCGCCTTGGGCGCCAGGAAGAAGTTCCGCCGGGCGGGGTCGGACGCCAATCGCCACGCCCCCCACCCGAACGTCAACGCCGGCGGCCGGCGCCGCGTGGACTTTCTCCTCGCCCCAGATTCCGGCACGGTAAACAAGTTTCGGGAACGAGTCAGCTTCCGCCGCCGCCGCCGCCGCCGCCGCCCCCTCGCTTCCAGCGGAGCGTAACTACTCCACGCGCCCGCGCGCACCTTCCTCCTTCGACGGCGGCGGCCGCCGGGCACGGTTCACGCATGCAATTGCGGATAAAGAACAGAAAGCAGACGGTGGGTATGGTTGGCGCCACGGCAACCATGATGATGACGATGTCGACGACAACGGTGACATTGTCGACGATGCCGATGACACTGTCGACGATGATGTGAGCAATGTCCACGCTGACGGAGACGATGACGATGATGTCGACGAGGTTGGCGATGACTGTGACAAGAAGACAATGATGTCGACGATGACGATGATGTGGACGATGTTGACGATGACGATGGTAATGTCGTCGATGACGATCATGTGGACTATGTCGACAATGACGGTGACAATGTCGATGACGATGTGGACGATGTCGACGATGACGATGTTGACGATGTTAACGATGACGATGATGTGGACTATGTCGACAATGACGGTGACAATGTCGACGATGACGATAATGTGAACGATGTCGACGATGACGATGTGAACGATGACGATGATGTGGACGATGTCGACGACGACGATAATGATTATCTTGACGATGAGATGGTGATGGTGTGGCCAATAGGGGGTAGGGGAAGCGACAGTGTCGGTGTCGATGGCAGCAGCGGTTGAAGTGCGGAGACCGCGAAGGTGTTTGTAATAGTGAAACAGTGGCGATAGAAATGAATATGAAAACCAATAGCAACGGAAATGGAATCTGTCATGACAATGATGACGATGTACAAATGGTTACAACAGCAGAGTTTCCAATTATTAAATAAAGGTTTACAGTTTTTTGTAAATAAAGCTGCGAAATATGTCAACGGAAGTGACTTTTCTGTTGGCCGCATGCTGAAATAAATGACCGAGCAGTGATAATAAAGAGTTTTTGCAAGTCGTGGATTTGAAAGACGTAGCATGCCGTGTCATGCGTAGGCATCAAATGACGGGATTTTGATTGTCGGGTCTCGTCTTTCTTTCTGTTTTGTCGTCTACGACAAATGTATTTAACTTACACTTTACGTAGTTTTTTCCGCAATCATTAAACCCAAATTCAATATTAACACACAATGGGCATAGAAGTAATGAAAAACACAATATCCATACTACCAATATAATACGGCAGAAATTGAATGGTTAATTTTTTCTCAAGTTAATTCAAATCTGTCAGGAATAAACTAATGTAACTGTTTAGGAATTAGAGGTTATGTATATAGCGAGGCTACATAGATTGTCACAAAAAATTAATTATTTATCCATGGGGGCGTTATAGTTCCCAAACATTTCCTATTCTTAATATAAACAATATAAATATGTTACAGTAAAATAGCGGGGTTATCTAGGAAGCTATAGTTTTCTTTGAAGATAGACAAGTATTACATATTCGTATGATACAATGAGATTTCATGTATTATACAAGCTTGTAATGCTAATAAAAGCAAAAATAGAGATACACAGATGATCCATAAAAGCTTTTAGATCCTGTTAGAGATATTCAATTCGAATTAGTTCCTAGTTTTAACATACGTTTTCGATTGCACGACATGCAAAAACTCATTTTTCTGAAGATATTTCCTTTTGACGGTAATGTTTACGTACTACAACAATGGATTTCTCGTCTCTCTATTGACCGGTAACATTTGCTCCATTTTACGCACCATGCTCAAGCGTAGTAGCCGGAAAGACGCGGAAGTCGATTTGATGGGAGAGCAGGTAGCGGTGGCGGCTGGAAGGGAGCGAGGAGGGAAGCCGTTGAGCTAAAGGAATGAAGGTCGTATCCCGACTGCATTCCATGGTCCACTTTTCCAAAGCATTTTACCTAACTTCCTAAAAAAGGCATACCCGAATGCATTCTGTTCGGTTTTCTCCCTCATACAACAAAGAGCTCGCCCTCATACTTGTGCTTCCATGATCGCCCTGTCTCTTTCATATTCGAAGAACACGAAAGAGAAAAATAACATGTGTTTATTTTAGCATTGTTTTGGCTGGCTGTTGTATTGTAATAGTAGAATAAACCTTGTTCCCTGTAAATGCAACTGTGTCGAATCTTCCTAATGTATTGAAACTGATATTCTATGTGTTCCGTGGGCTGTTTCAAGGAGTATGGGCAAAGGGATCTACAGCCATTCCTAAAAATATGCTGAAATAAAATAATTTCATTTGGTTCTTTATACACATGGTTCTGAAGATTATGCCATGATCGTCTGCATATGAGGTTTTCTCTGCGATAATGCTTGCTAACATCTACTTGCGTCCCTCATGAATGAAAACTTTAACTAACTTGTTTCCGCCTTCCTCGCACCAAAACACCGGCCTGAACGCAATCGGACTGTTCTCTCTCAGGTAGTCAAAAATGAAAGGGAAGCAGGTGTGAAGAGAAACCGGACCGAGGGATGCAATCAGGTCATTTCCGGAAAGGAATGAGGAAGCAGCACACTCAAAAAAGCACGAATAGAATAACACGGCGTGTGTGGGAACAACCGTAATATGCAGCATGCATATTATGCAAGCAACATGCAGCGCAACCATAATAAGTAGCATGAAGCATCGGCATTCCCGTTGGAGGTAGTGGAACCGTTAACTCCCCTAGAGGTTGACAAGCGGCGTGCTAGCACTAGACCCAGCGTCCCGGCGTAATTGATTGATTGATTGAGTTTTTCGTGTTTCCGGGCGCGTCAACGGCTTTGGTCATTTGTCCCATAAGTGTAGTGCGTGATTTTATCGGGTGATGGCGTTGATCTTCCCCCCCCCCTGGGAGGCGAGATCCGGCGCGATTTCTCCCTAACCAGGACTCTCCCACCAGCGGGGCACCGACCCAGTCGGGACAAGCTCTAAGCTCCCGACCGGTCTCCCGGAATATGTGGTCGTGTAGTGCATGTTAGTGGAAGTGTGTGTGTGTGTGTGTAAGGGAGAGGATAGGGCAAGGAAGAGGAAGGAAAGATCGCGCGCAGTTCGTGGCCCGTTTGTTAGGGTATTGCTCCGGCATTCGCCAGTTGATCGGAGAAACCACGGAAAACTACCGATCAGAGCAGCCAGCCGCTAGAATTCTCCTCCAGACAGCGACTTAATTCGACCTATCTGAAACGCTAGTATCGAAAATCCTGCCGCCGTCGGGACTCGAACCTAGGACCTCCCGGTCAGAGGCGCTGCAGTGACATTAGTTGATGCACTGAGCCACCGCTCCCGGTCCCTGCAGTCGTGAAATGTCGATAGCGAGCTGGGGGATATTTCTGCGCGTGCGGATGGCGTAACCGGCCGGTACACCTTCGAGTGTCGCGAGTCAAGGCGCCGTATATAACGCCGGCCTGGGGGTGGGGTGGGGGGCGGGGCGCGGGGGCGGCCTTCGAGCGCGGGCCGCGTCCCGAGGGCGGAGCCACAATGCCTCCTCGGACGCGCGGCGCGGCGCGGCGCGGCGCGCAGCTGCCAGCGAAGGACTCCGCCGCGCCGCGGACGATTTACATCGCGCCGTGCCGGCCGGCTGACCGCGCGGGTCGCCCGCCCGGTTCCAACCAGTTCCATTCTTCCGATTGCGGAGCGGCTCCAATTAGAACGGCTATTAAATATCCACTAATCATTCGCCACTGCAGCTTGCAGCGGCGATGTTTGTAATTATGACTCCCAAAGTGCGAAAGATGATAGGGAAGTTGAACTCTTTGGTTAAATGCCCTGTAAAAATCCTGCGACAATTCGTGTTCTAATTAAATCCCACTAGTATACCAGTGCGAGAAAACTCGCTTGAGGAAACCTGATATCCCCTTTTTTCCTCCTACATCCAAATAAATGAAAAAAAAAATCACGAAACTTGTTTATTTGTATTAAATTATATGTGAATTTAACGTCAATGTAACGATATGACAATGTATGTTTTGTACATACTTGTACATCTAAATCACGACCTTTATCACAGAGTCAATAAATTCAGTTAATCTTTCAAACGTGTTCGTGATTTATCTTTAGATGAATCTAACTTCAATTTACTTAGAGACTTAAAGTAAATTATTTCTTGATCACCATGGTGTTCTGCACGAAGAATCCAAAAGTATTCTAGCAAAGTCTAAAAGAAGGTCTTGACCAGTCTCTTCTGTCAACGTGACGTCAGGAAGCGTAAGTCTCGCATCGGTTTCGAGCGGTTCGTGTGGTGCGGGTTGCATTTACGCCTCTCCATGTAGTCGCCTTTTGTTAACAAAGCCGTAATATTTGAGAAGTAAAAGTGCAATTCGTCACCTCTAAGTGAAAGTCTGTTCTATGTTTTACACCTCATTTGTTATGGTTGGTTCTGTGAGGAAAATGCAAAATATATCATAAATTATTTGTATATTTACAGTGTGTAGGAACTGAGATTTAATTTAATTTTCCGCGTAGTTACATGGTTATATCACTTAATCAGACATTAAAATACATAACGTGGTTTGGTAGAATGACTCCACAGAACGACAGATTGTGATTAAGGAAATCCATCGACTACCAGCGTGCGTGTGAAGCAATGAGGAAAATGTCGTAGTATTTCTTCATTCAATCCGAGCTCATTTCAGAGGGCCAGTGTGGCGAAACGAAAGGTGAAACTGCGAGTTGGGCGTAGCCATAGCCGAGCGAGAAAACGGCATTGCTAAAATTCCGACTGACAGGCATTGTTCGAGCCACTTATAAGGTGAGCTTAATGAAAGTAAGGTTGTTTTCTTAAATTTAAAATAATATTTAGAATTGTTTTAATTTTTGACAATGTTCTCAACTCCAAAAAATCTGATAAATAAATGCAAATAAATGCAGTCAATGAGACACGTCCCGCCAATTTTCCTCCAACTTCTTACTTTCTCGTATAGTACGTATATTACAGAGTAATATATGTAGTATAGAGAAAGTTATGTAATGCAGCGGGAAATCGATTTCCTGATTTCAACGCAAATACAGGTTTTGGGATCACCTGATACCAAAACGTGATTTTTCAAAACGTCCGTCCATCCATCCGTCTGTCTGCCCGTGTCTCCCCGTCTGTTTGTCAGACAGGGAACACCAATAGTGCGCAAACCATACGTAGGATTCGTTTCCAAAACGGATATTCCCCGGTCGATCTGGCTCGACTTGAGGCGCTGCGAGTTTGAAAAACCTCCTTTAAAATTTGGTGGTACTTCATATAAAGCTTCGGGGACATTTTCAAATTTTCTAAAAAATGGCTTCAGTTTCTTTCTATAATTTTTTTGAAAGAAAGAAGTAAAATACACTTATGAAGATGACATAGGCCCGTTTTTCACAGTTAACTCAGAATTTTCCGAAATTTCGAAAGTGTGATTTTTTCGGCGCCTTTATACAACAAAATTGAAGGTCGAAATTTTTTCGTCGTATAAAATTCGTTCCCCATAGTTAGTCCTTTCATTAAGGCCATGAACATTTTTTTTTTTTGAAAACTTGAGTAGTTTTCGCACAATATTGCCTGTAATATGTGCAATATTAAAAAAATAACAAAAACAAGATTTCCTCGAAAACGGCTACAACTGTCTTTAACTTTCGGTAGGGATAGTACTAAAGTACTCTATAAGATTACGTAAACCCCATATTGCTCTATTCTTTTTTTTTATCAAAAATTACAAAAATTTCATACTTTTGACTAGCCTCTTATGCCCATATTTACACTAGCGGCGATGTGTCCACATTATTGCATTTATGAGTACATGTGCTTTAAATAATGCCAGATAAAGTTTCTCGAAAACTCCACAGTTTTCAATGAAAATGAGCTCAAAATTCCGTCTTTTCAGATACGCTCAAACGCCATTTTCTCAAAAAAGGTCCCACATTTTTTCTTCGATTTTTTTCAATGGATGGTGCTAATTGCACTGTTTAATGTGTCATTAAGGTAATTTTGGGGTATTCTTTTGTTTTATCAAAAATTACCCGCATTCCAGCAATTTGTAAATACTATTGCGTTTGTGAGTTAAGGTGACTCATATGTCTTTAAATGAAGTTTTCCGAAAACTTTCTGTGAAAAAGAACCTCAAATTTTGCATTTAGAGTAACGCTTAAACGCTATTTTTTTTAAAGCGACTGCAAATTTTTCAGTAAAAATTGCTATATTGTAACCGCAATTACTTAAGTAAATCTATCATTTACTTATTTCGTGACGTGTGATTACACCGTCACGCAAACCTGGGAATATCTCAATTTATGGATAAACTTCCCTATCGGTGGTGGGTTCGTCTTTGCTAAACTAATGATCAAATAACAAGCAAACACAATTTTATAGTTTTAAATAACAGATAACATGTATTCTAACGAATGAAATTCTCTGTACAATGGAGTTCACATATCCTCCTATGTTCTCACTTTTATGTTAAACTATGGTAGCTAGTTCCCTACCTAAACTGCAGTTTTCACTAAAGTGATAATAACTCTGATCCCCGTTTACAAGAAACAAGCAATAAATACATATGTACACTTCACAAAAATATCACTTATGAGACACACAAATCACAGTTCAAATACTCATCCTGCAAAAAAATACATACAAACAATACTCAAAATTCTCTAATACCTTTTAAATCACTAATTATGTTACACTTAATATTCACATTTGACATTCGGCTTCTACGTAGCCTTTCAGTACGAAATTTTGTTTTATAACGTCTGTTAACTGTCTATGGAGTAACACTTTAAAAGAAATACTTGAACGGCTTCCACTCCTGTTCAAAATTTCACACAGGCAATTTCTCTTAAATGGTTTGAAACAGTATTAATTCAATTACATATGAATCTAGATAAATGATTATGTACAAAAACAACTTTTATCATAAACATAAGGATTACTCTAATCTGATTCCTCTTACGACTGTCGAAAAGAAATGAATTTACTGGCTAGCAAGACCAATGTTCTATGAAACTTGCCCGATCAACGTCTGTTATTGAGGGAAGCTCACATTGCAACGTTTTAGCTAGTACAATTATAATTCTATCTTAGAAGTTTTCCAGACTGAAATTTAATGAATGTTCTCTCTGTTTTTATGTGACTCACGACCGGCGAATTCCTCAAGCTGGTCCCGCGCTGTGTAGCTGGCTATCGCGCGACGCTCGCGCCTCAAGGTCGTCGTTCCTCTGCAAGGTCCGTGCGTTGCCTGTCGCGTCGAAATTGGTATATTTCCGAGCGCCGTCTGCTAGTTGTTCAGCGAAGTTTTACCACAGCTTTCGCAGAGGCGATGGTCGCATCAGAATGCGAGTCCGAAACTCCAAGTTATGACTTCGTAATAGCAAAAGTCAAGCTAGTTGTTGGATAATCTGTACTTCTAATAATTCTCAAAATTCCATAATAGGATTTCCAAAGTGAAATTCCAAAAATAAAATGAAATAAGATGAAAAATAAAATAGAAGCTGTAACAAAGAAAAAAACATGTCCTATGTTACAATAATCCTCCATTTTCTAGCAACAAGAATGCAGCAACGTGGTTTTACAAATTCATTTCGATCTATACCCACTCGCGCTCTTTCATTCGTTGCATTCTTGTTTAATATTCATTTTAAATTGCATGTAATCTCACGACATTTCACAGTACGTAATTCCATGAAAAATGTTCAGTCATTTACCTTTTATTAAAGCTTTTGCATTCCGGTATCTTCCGCGTGTCCCTCGTCGACTGTGTGGTGTACTTATAGCCAACCGTTCACCTAGGCGACTCGAACAAGAAAGAGAACGAGCTCTTCTGACACAAGTTCACGCCACGTCCGTATTTCCACAAACGTTTCTGATTGGCTATAGTCTGAGTGCATTCAGAAATCTTTTTCTGGCTGACACCATCTCTTCGCCACTATAGAAACTACGTGTAGGGCGTAATGTCGGGTATTATTGCTTCTATTTTTTTTTTTTGGTCATAAATGTAGCCGACGACAAGCGGTTACAATATCATACGAGGGTTTACACTTCTTTAACATTCTTAAAGTAATATTTCGGTTCTACAATTAGGAAACCGAAAAATTGAGAAATTATTTTTGCAAAATGCCCTTTGGGGGGCCATAGATGATAGCTGGCAAGAGTATGAAGCAATCGTTAGCCCAGACCAATGAAAATAGAAAACAATACGACAAAGTCTGTGTCATTCTGTAGCATCACTACTTTCTCGTATACCTACCTATATACGGAGTAATATATGAGTCGAAACTCTCCAATTTTGAATAACATTCAATAATTGTTTGGGTACTTCCCCTAGGAACATTTTCAAAATTTTCTCACAAGTGGCTCCAATTTTTTTGTTTAAATTTGTTGTAATAATGCAGTAAAATACATTTATAACAGTGACGTGAGTCGATTTTCACTGTTTACTCTGAATTTTCGAAATTTTGAAATGTTTGAATTTTTCGGCGTTTTTCTACCACTACTAAATTGACGATTAGGATTGTTCTTTCAAATGAAGTTTGTTCTTTCATTGATGTTGTGTACATTTTTTCGAAAATTTTAGTAGTTTTCGCGCAATGTTACGTGAAATAAGTGCAAAATTAAAAATAGCAAAAACATTATCTCAAAAAGTGTTCCAATTTTCTTCTTTAAACTTTTCGTAGGTATAAAGCTAAATTTACTGTTCCAGATAACAAAATCGTCATTTGGGTCTTTTATATTATTTTTTCAAATTATAAAAATGTAAATTTTCTACTTCACTCCCACATTGATAATATTTACATTAACATCAATTCATAAACATTATTAAATATATGAGTACTTGTGCTTCAAATGTTGTCTGATAAAGTTTCTCGAAAAGTCAAAAGTTTTCTGTGAAAATGCCCTCGAAATTCCGCATTTTCAGAAACGTTTAAATGCCATTTTCTCGAAAAAGGCTTCAAATGTTTGCTTATACTTTTAACGGATAGTGATAAATGAATTGAATAACATAAATACCTCTTTGCTCTATTCTTCAGGGTTTTAAAAAATTACAGAAATTTAATTTCTTGAAAAAACATTCACGCCATTAATACTTACATAAGCGATTTCTATATAATATTCCTTTTGTAAGTACAATTGCTTGAAATTATTTCTAACGAAGTTTCTCGAAAACGCAAAACATTTGAGTGAAAATAAACATCAAAATACACATTTTCAGAAAAGCTCATACAACATTTTCTTAAAACGACTCGAAATTGTTCAACGAAATTTCCATATAGAACGAGGTTTTGCTCTTTTATAGTTTTCTTAAAGTCATGTTTCAGTTCTAGCATTAGGGAACCGGAAAATTGAGAAAATGTGAAAAAAATGTAGTTTGAACGGCGGTAAATGGCAGTTTGGAAGATCATACACAAAACAGAAAAGCTAACCCAGATCAATGAAATTAGGAATAAAACTTGTTTATGGTGACCCGCTGATGAGAGATACCTGATTGAGGGGAAATACTGCTGGCCGACGGTAGGTCGGCGCCGGATCTCGCCATCCAGGGGGGAAAAATCTCCGCCACCTCCCGAGGAAAAAATATGCACTAAACTTACGGGACTAATAACCTAATAACTAATGACCTCCGTAGTGGAATCACTAACAACGAACCAATCAATGCATTGTTGAATTGTTTGGTTGGTTAGTGATTCCGGGAGCGTCAACAGCTTAGGTCATTAGCCCCGTAAGTGTAGTGCAAGTTTTTTCCTCGCGAGATGGTGGTAATCTTCCCCCGCTGAATGGCGAGATACGGTGCCGACCTACCGTCGGGTTGCGGGGTTTCCCTCTAACCATGACTCTCCCACCAGCGGGGCACCGCCCCAGCCAGAACAAAATCTAAGCTCCGGACCAGTCTCCCGGAATATTTGGTAGTGTAGTGCATGTTAGTGTAAGTGTGTGAGGATAGGACAAGGAAGAAAAAGGAAAGATCGCGCGCGGTCCGTGGCCCGTATGTTAGGTTCCTGCTCCGGCATTCGCGTGGTGTTGATCGGAGAAACCACGGAAAACTACCGATCAGAGCAGCCGGCCGCTAGAATTCTCCTGAAGCATTGTTGAAAACGAGGCGCAAGAAAGTCTCCTCGGAAACGCTTTGGGTCGGACTGAGAGATTGGAGTTCGCTTCGTGTGCTGAGTGCGCCTTCCAGACGCAGCAAAGACAACCGATTCCAGCACGCGCAGTCGCCAAGCGCCGATCTTCGACCTCCTCCCCCCCAAATTGATATGGCAGATAACGAGCTGTAAGATTCGATAAATAAGACAAAGTTACACAAAGTTCTACATCCCAAATATTCAGGCTATTAGTATTCCAAGTCCATTGAACATAAATAAATTATTTCATTTTCAAACTATTCTTATAAAATAGAAATTCTTTATAAAAGGAGATTATATCTGTTTTTTTCTTTGTTAAAATGAGAGTACACTTACAGTACAATTATTTACACAGTACGCAGCCCCGTGTTAAATGCCCTATGTCGCGTGTTGGCCAGCGACTAATGTTCCGCGCGGCGATCAAGGAACACGTCTCCTCACAATTCGTAATACAGCATCGTTCTGCTAAATTTAACCAAAAGTTAAATGTTTTTTGTATATTTTAATTTCCTTATGCATATAACTAAAATTAGATATGAAGTAGAAGTTTTGAAAATTAATAAGGAATGAAATTATTTTAATGTAAATATTGTTGTCCAGTGAAAGTGAATAGTGGGATTATGAAGTACAAGTATTTCAATATTGTTCATAAAAATATTTAGAAATGTAAGTAATCTAAGTAGGAAATAAGGATATCTATGATTGATTGATTGTTAGTGATTGAGGTCGTTAGTCAACTACTGATGTTGTTAGTCCCGTAAGTGTAGCGCGTATTTTTTCATCGGGAGGTGGCTGTGATCATCCCCCATTGGATGGCAAGTTCCGGCGCCGGCCTTCCGTCGTCTAACCAAGTATCTTCCAGCAGCGGGACAAGCTCTAAGCCCCCGATCAGTCTCCCGGCATGTGCGGTAGTGTAGTGCATGTTCATGTAAGTGAGAGAGAGAGAGAGGGGGGGGTGAGGATAGGACAAGAAAGAGGAAGGAAAGATCGTGTGCGGTTCGTGGCCCGTTTGTTAGGGTACAACATCCCGGTAGGTATCTACGAGGTAATAACAATTCTGTTATGGGGTAATAACAAATTTCCGTCCTTCCTTTCTAGGTCTATTGAACAAGTAAAAAACATTTAATGGTAGAACAGTGCGCACTTTTCACAGTGCGCACACATTGTTATTAATGTGTTAACTGGAAAAGTACAATTAAGTTGGTGCATATCGAATATGTTCCGATGCATGTCAAATGTAAGGCTAAAATGTTGGTTCGATATAATTTTACGTGTAAGGCCAAGGTCACACGACGTCAAGAAATAATACGAATTATCTTTTAATTTTTTAACCAGCTCTTCATACAGGCAATTTCACAAAAAATCCGTATACTTCAAAAGCAGTTATCCGTAGTTCAACTTGGTCTTCACCAGGATTTTATGCGCGCGCATCCATAACTAGCCAAAAACAGGGCTGAGCTGTTCTACTGTATAAATACGTATACTTTGGTACAACGAAGAACGATAATTTAAGTACCATTCTGAAAGGTTCATTGGTGAATTTTACTATATTTACATGTTCAAGATACACTTCATTCAGTGGAGCCACACATGGTCTTTAATTCACCTCTGTATATACACATAAAGTGCTATTTGTCGAATTTCCTTTATGGTTGACCCTTTTTGATCGCCCACTTTTTCCACAGATTTGTCTCCCTGATTGAACGTCCTCCGATCCCGAGCTTCTGCCTCGGTGCCCATGTGCCTTATGATGGATTCAAGAGGCTTTCCATCCCAATTATCACGTTTGGTGCACAGCCGAAAACATTCGTTCTTAACTCCACTTGGGAAGAGATAGCTCCACCTAAGGTAACAATAACAATTACCTATCAAACGGCAGACTTGATTGTGTAAAATGTAATTAGCAAAGATCTGTATTTGAGACTGTAGCCGAAACATCTACTTTAAGAATATCTAAACTTATTTTTGAATATAGCTATATCACGTAATATGTTTCCATTTTTGATTTTGCATTTTGAAAACCTAATACTATTTGTCTTCGTTAAGTTTATGAAAGTGCTGAAAAACATATCAGAAATATTATATACGCTAAAATGTCCCCTAACTTCTTGAGTTTTTACACTCGAAGCATTAATGGTATCGAGTCACAAATGTAAGATAATTGTGAATTGAAGCAGATTTTTCTCGAAATGCTCTCTCATCACATCATCAATACTCAAGCCTACCATAACACCCCAACTAAAACAAAAAGTACTTTTGCTTATTATTCCTAAAATTATGAAAATTTGTAAATTAATCACAACAATAATTTATTTATTTATTTAGTCAAAAACTGTATGTGACGTAGAAAATCATCTGCGCACGCTTTCTTGAGTTTCAGAATCACTTCCCAATAATTTAACTACTAATAGTTGAAAAATAATAATAATAATAATAATAATAATAATAATAATAATAATAATAATAATAATAATAATAATAAATTTAAAAAGCGAGAGATTAACATTTCAAAAACTAGATATTTTCGTTGCCAAATTATAGAAAACTTATTTTTAACAGTAAAGGAACGAACAGATTTGATTTTTCTGTATTGTTAACAAAATAGAAACTCACCCTAAGCTCTACTATCACTATAAGCAAAAGGAAAGTTCAACAAAACGTGCGCATAGTGAAGCTACATTTACGTCCAGAAGCAAATCAAGGGGCCATCTCAGCATTTGCTCAATGGATCAGGGAAACTGGACAAAAACCTGATCGAGATGGGGGTCATTGACCCGGAAGTACATTATTTGTTACAGGCATATTGAGTCTTTTTTTTTAATTATACAATGCAAATGTAAACTAATTCATTATACTATATCTTGGTTTTGTTAAAGTAAATATTATTTTTCGTTTTGACGATCAATATAGTCTCTAATTGTATAGAAACAGTTTTGCAGCAGAAAAGATTTTACTTTTAACTTAAATTTGTGTACCAATTTTAATTGTTTAATTTCATCTCGCAGAGCGTTGTAAAGTAACGTACATACGTATTGTATGTGGATTTCTTGTAGTGAGCTGTTGATACTGCCACTTGATGAACATGATTTCTACGTCGAGTGTTGTAACTATAAATATCAGTATTACATGAAAATAAGTTCCCACCGTTCAGTAAGTCAGTTTTGACAAATACTATTGACTCATAAATAAATAGGCAAGGCAATAGTAAGATTCCAAGCTCAATGAAAAGAGGATGACGTGGATGGGATTTTTTCATTATTCGGATAATTTCGGATAATTTTCTTTTGCAATCTAAATGTCTGGGCACTAAAGGATGAGCTTCCCCAGAATATTATGCCATATCTCAGGCGGGAATGTACATTTGCAAAATACACGCAACGAGATGCATGAAGGCTGACAGAATTAGAAAGAATTCTGAATGCATAACATAATGAGCTTAATTTAGTGTTTAATTCTGTTAGTAATGTTTAATTACAGTTTAATTACAGTAATGTTTTAGGCATTTGGCATTTAACCAGAGAGGCGTAAGTGGAAGACTGTTCAAAGACAAGAACATTGATTGGCTCAAGTACAAACGTGCTTCTTTATGCAAAAAAGACACGCAACACTCTGTAGATGACATCTATTGTGAAATCATATGTTCTTATTATAAGGAATTAAATACAGGCTATTGTAAAGTAAAATGTAGTTCTTAAACATAACTCAATAACCCAGTGGTTGCGATTTGTATTAGACTTTAACCATACATATACAAATAAAACTATAATAATACACAATATAAAAAACGTTACGACACTAAATAATGAAAACGGACAGAATATAGTGCATTGAGGAATATTAAGAAAAGAAACAAAACAGATTAACGTTTTGTTTCATATCTCAATAATTCTTTTGGATTAATACATCAACAAATACAAAACATAATAAACCAATTTGTTTCAAATTCCGGCTCAATAATACAATATTCATTTCAACAATAATTTCTTTTTACAATCATTGAGTTTTCTCATTTTTATTTATATTATTTTTTCCACTAGATTACATTCAATAAAAGAAAACGATATGTAATTGAGAGTTACTGTACTTGGATTTAAATATAAGTTAAGTTGACACAAATCAGGTCTTACGGTGTCATCCAATCGGAAGGTTGAACGTCACCATAGTGACGTGACCATAGTGATGTCGCTGTAGTGACGTGTAAGCTCCCGATTGGATGACACCATGACAGCTGATAATCTCTAAATAAATCGAAGTATAGAGGTAACTAGAGAAACCTGGCAGACGTCCTTCTGCCTCTCACCTCCCTCTTTATTTATTTATTTATTTATTTATTTTACGTCAAAAAAACAGTTAAAAACTGCGTATGACGTGCTATGGGGAAAAGTGAATTGTGTGCACATTTTCAAAATTCTGTGATCCCTACAATAAGTCATATACTATTTAAATTTTGAATTTTGAAAGGGAGAAAAAAAACAAAAAAACTCCCATGTAATAAAATCAATTTTCAAGGATAAATAAGCAATAAATTTTGAATTTTGAAAGGGAGAAAAAAGAAACAAAAAAAACTCCCATGTAATAAAATCTATTTTCAAGGATAAATAAGCAATAAATTTTGACTCTTATTACTTCCTGCCGCGACAACATGGAAACGATAATTTGAATAATTGTATTTCCCACTGAATTCTAGAAGACATGCACAGAAAATGAAGTTACATTTATGTCCAGAAGCAAAACAAGGGGCCATCTCAGCATTTGCTCAATGGATCAGGGAAACTTTCTCCTTCCCTCTCCCTTTCTCTCTCCGACTCTCCCTCTCCGGCTCTCTCTCCATCTCTCGCTGTCTCTCCTCCCGTCTCTCCGTCTCTCTCTCCGTCTCCCTCCGTCTCTCTCCGTCTCCCTCCGTCTTTCCGCCACTTTTCGATTCTATCCGCGTCTCTCGCTTTCCCTGTTGCTGTCTCAGTCTGACCGACTCTGTCTCTCTGTGTGTGTCTCTCTCTCTCTATCGTCAGTGTCTCTGCCTCTCTCCGTCCCTCTCATTCACATATAGTTGCAGATTCTGCACGTCTCTGATAAGGTGGGGTAACATTGAGAAATACCAGACCAGCAATAATGTAATAGAATATTCAAGAAGATCTCATCCTGTACATTACGATATGAGAAACATTTATTTGAAACCTTTGGCTTTAAAATTTTAGTTTTCAATGCCCTATAATGCTTCGTTTAGGAGTTATTTAACGATATAGATTAAAAATGTTGCTGAGTGCGATACAGATTAAAAATGCTGCTGAGTGTTGCGGGTTGCATTTGACATGAATATTTAGTTTTGTTCTACAGCGCTATCTAGTGGAGTTGCAACAATATTAACAGCTCATTAAACTTCTTGGTGAAAAAACATGTAGATGTGCCAAATTTCATGAAGATCAGTCACACAGCGTCGGAGTTAACCACTCTTATATATATATATATATATATATATATATATATATATATATATATATATATATATATATATTTAAGAGAAAATTTTGGTTGGTTAGTGATTCAACAGCTTAGGTCATTAGTCCCATAAGTGTAGTGCGTGTTTCCCTCGGGAGATGGTGCTGTCGCATCCCCCCTGGATGGCGAAATCCGGCACCGACCTACCGTCGGTTAGAGGGGTTTTCCCCTAACCAGGACTTTTTCACCAGCGGGGCACCGCCCCAGCCAGGACACGCTCTAAGCTCCCGACCGATTTTCCGGAATATGTGGTAGTATAATGCATGTTAGTGGAAGTGTGTGTAAGGGGAGAGGATAGGACAAGGAAGAGGAAGGACAGATCGCGCGCGGTCCGTGGCCCGTTTATAAGGGTGCTGCTCCGGCATCCGCCTGGTGTTGATCGGAGAAACCACGGTAAACTACCGATCAGAGCAGCCGACCGCTAGAATTCTCCTCCAGACAGCGACTGAATTCGACCTAGCTGAAAAGACAGTTTCGAAAATCCTGCCGCCGTGGGGAGTGGGAACCTAGAACCTCCCGGTCAGAGGCGCTGCAGTGACATCAGTTCCCGCTCCCGGTAGGAGAGCAGAAGACAAAGAAGACCCGGTGACCGTGTCGTTGCAGAAGCCGCTGCCCGCTGTGCGCGGGCCGCCGAGGGCAGCGTATGTGGGGCGCCTTATCTGCCCGCGCCCCGGGGCGAGCGCCGCCCGCTGGCGCCCGCCGCTGCCGCCCCTGCCGCCGCTGCGGCCCCGCCCCCGCGCCCGCGCCCGCGCCCCGCTCGCCCCCGCCGACTGCGCCGTGCTCAAGGGCGTCGTGCACCGCCCCGGCGCCCGATGCCTCGTCGTCGAGATCGAGAAAAACGTGGCCAATAACAGAACATTCTGAGCGAATAACTAGTTCATTTAGGTTCCATGTTCGTAAACTGCTTTACTTCAGGTTAACACAGCAAAGTCATATACATTTGGAAATGAAAACCACCATTTTTCTGCCGTCGTTTGGTGATTGTTGATAATTTTTTAAATGTAACGTGGCAGTTCAGATTAAGGACTCCCAAAACGCTCGTACCCATAATTCAAATTATTTTTGTCGGATTTACTATTGTAGGCCACTTGATTCTTCTCAGTCTGGACCACAGTGTGTGATTCTGTTCTCTCGCCGTCATCAAGCAGCACGCTTACGTAGATACATAAACTTGTTAGCAGAATAAAATGTCAGGCAAAGTGTAGCGGGGACGTATCAGCCAAAATCTGAGTAGATTTTTTTTTAAATATTTTCCATCCAGTTGATTACTATTCATTCAAGAAATACTTCTTTGTGTACTACTGATTCGTAATGCAAACTCCCGAAATGTGTAAATGGTTTGCATGCCGAGAAATGCATGTCGATGGTCAACGCAAGCATGTTCAGAAATACAGAATGTGTGGAATGTGACTTGTGTCAATGACTTTATAATACATTGTAATTATTTGACAGCTTACATTTGTAACTCAATTCGATTTAAATGGAATCATGATTTTTGTTGACATAAAATTACCTCGTTTTGTAATATGTAGATTTCGATTTCAAAATCAACATCACTAGCATTCCCCAATGTAGGAACTTTCATTGCGAGAAAAGAGAACAAGAATAGTCCATTTCTTACTATATTTTTGCGTTTCTTTAGAATTTGTCGATCAGAGCCCTACAAAAATCTTATAAAGCAGATGATTTATCAAACACTTCGAATGCTCTCAAAACTTTAGCTTCGAAAAACTGTTCTTGAAGAATAGATAGCTCGGTTTCCCTGACTCGGGCTCAGTAACCTTTTCGTTATTGATTCATAAATTGTTGTCTGGATGCATCCTCTGTGAACAACTGGAGATATTTGACTATTTATCTTTTGTTCTAGTATTGTTCTATAAATTGATAACGGACACACGAAGTGATGTGATAAGAGCGTAAGTTGGCCCATGGTTTACCAACGTTTAAAAACATTTAAGTCGGTTGTGCTTTAAAGGAGGAGTTCAATATTAAACATTGTTCGGTTATTTTATATGTAAAATACCAATAAGATGCAATATCCCAGATTCTGAGTTGAATACAGAATAAATAATACAGTATAATAAAGAATGGCAGATCCAGTTTTTCCGAAAGAAGTTGTCTTCCAGAAAATTGAGATTCATACCGGCTGCCGCGCTAAAGCAAGCACTCCGGCATCGGCAAATGTGTTGTTTTGTTTCTCCGGATTATCAGTGAAATTGTCGAGTAATTAATTATCTGGGAGGGGGAAAATCGCATGCCACACACTGGAGTACTTTAACATCAAGTGTTTATATGTACTATTTATTCAATCTATTTAGCGTACTTAAAATGATTTTTTGTTCAAAAGAGTAACCACATTATGCTACGAACCTACTGTGAACGCTGGACAAGATCCAACAATTGTGGAACTTAACAATAGTTTATTGTCATTAACATTACGGCACATCATAAAAGCATTTATAGCTAAAATGTTCGTTCATGAAAGTATTGAGTTTATTCATTACTTCTGTGTGCACTGTTTGAAGTGCTTCATTTCATGGAGTTGCATGCTAACAAAATTCTTCTTTTAGAAAATATGATAAATCATTTTAACAGAATTAATATTTAAATTTTCTTCTACTCAAATGTAATTAATAGAAATATTCGTCCCATCAAAAAGTTGCCTAGTCGAAGTTCAATCGGTTCGTGAAACTTTCTGTTTGTCTGGTTGTTTCCATTGCATTGTATTTTGCAGATACGTTCATTAAGGGAGAGTCGACCATTTTTTCAATTGATCAGAGTTCGTTAGAGGTAGGCAAACAGTTTGCCTCGTGATACAAGACATGGTGCGACGTGGCCGAGCAACCGACTAATGCACAATGACGTAATGCTCATCACTTTAAAAAAATTAACATTTCTTTGTATGAGTTATTTTCAGTGCGCTTCCCATGTCTGGACGTTGACGATTTTTGATATCTGAGAGAACTAATAATTATTTTAATGGATAGTTGTTAGTGACATACCTGTTTCGATATTATTTTAACGTAGGTAGAGTTTTTCCTCAGCCCTCCACGTCCCTTTCATAAGATAATCCTCATGAATTACGGATAAATCGATCCATAATTTTCTTGCTTTCGTTCATTGTTAGTAGATTTACTGCATGTAAAAGATCCTCAAGCCTAAATGATGCCTCTGAGCTAAATTCAAATCGCCTGTTTCGTCGCCCAAGTAATACTTTCTTTCTCTTGTTGAAAGGAGCGTAACGAAATTTGCGTGGTCAGACGGAAGAGCAGGCCTCATGGCCTGAGTCTCGCCACGTAAAATAAGGCAAATTCAATTCAATTCAAATCAATTATCGCTACGTTGGTGACACTAAGGTCACCTCTAGACTTCGTGGGGGAAAAGTGCATTACCGTAAGAAGAATCGAGAAAGTTTCATTCATGAAATTACACTCTGAGGTATGGAGCTTCCGAATCCCAAGTTCGTGGGTTCAAACCATGCTCGGGGCGGGGAGTTTCCAATGGCGAAAAATCCTTAGTGGGACATGTCACGCTAATGACGTGTAAAATGACCCTGGGTAAATGACTGCCAAAATTAAATTCTCCAATATTCCCCAAACCAACCAGATTCCGCGTTCGCCTGGCCCTGGGTAGCGAATTTGGGAGTGAAAAATCAGTGGGTAGCGTTGAGTGCTCATGTGATGCCGAGTTTTATACAACACAATTAATTTAAATCGTGTTCTGTGATGTTTATTGAATATTGTTTTAGCAACAAATTTGTTGTGTCGGTAAATTTTTCATTCATATTAAGCCTTTATTAACATGAATGATTAGCTAGACATAAAGAAATTCAGAAATACGTTTCAAAATTGGTGTAAATTGGTTATGTATGAATGTTCTTATATTGAATATTACGTTCTTCGATAAAGTTCTTTGGTAGAAGTGTTTTATATTTGTGATAAGTTATCACAAGGGTGTTTTAATAGAAACGATAAATTCGAATAAACATATGAACAGGACGACAGCAACAATGGGTGACAGAAGAGAAGCTAAGGATCGAATGGCAAATAATAAGAAAGCTCAAGAAAACTCAAGAAAGCAGATAATTTTCTCCCCCATACGTCACATACAGTTTTTGACTGTTTTTGACTTAATAAATAAATAAGAATACAACGGAACGGCTACATAATTGATAGCGGGGAAAATAGAGAATACATTGGTAAATAAAAACAGTGAAAGGACACGTGATGACTTTCCTTCAGTGAGAAAGTAAATTAGGAAAATTGTTACGAATCAATAACCAAAGAATAAACAAACACTGCTAGAGTGCCAGTCACCAATCAGAAATTAGAATATGTGCGAGAAAGGAAATGGACTGCGCAATAGGACGACAGAGAAACGGATTTGGGTACGATCTCGCGCAGGGAAGATGACAGATGAAGAGCGCATGCGACAAACAAGCGCGGCAGGCGATCTTTAACGCGGTTTGGGGCGGATGCTAATGACGTTCTGACGCGGTAGTATTCGGGAGCAGAGACGTGTTTACGAATTTCTAATGCTTACAAACGAGTAATTAGTAGGGATATGTTATAAATGGGCATAGAATCATAATCGCGTGTGTGGAAGAAACAGATGACATTGGTCTGGACCAGATTCAATACAAATTGAGCTTAGAATGGATACCGAACGACGTTCAAGAAGGCAGAAGCTACTTGAACGGAAAGTGACTAAACAGGGAACATATTAAATTATATATTACAGTAATATCAAGTTTGGTAGTAAATTAAGAATTTTTGGATTAGGATGGCCATGTATACGATGGAAGGGATTTAGCAACAAAACAGTTCACAATAATAACGAGGGTTCCATATATTTTCTTGAAATTGTTGTACTTATCAACTGTCATATTTAGATTGATATGTATGTTTTGCAGCAGAATACAGATAGAAATGTTAGCTTCAAGTATATATCATTCCTGGGTAGTAGTACAAAGAGTTCCCAATCTCGTGTGAGAAGAAACAAAATTAACTTACGGAAATTTGCCATCACCGAATATCTGTAGAGACGGACTATTGAACCCACTAATAAATTTCATCATGACGGGGCAGCTTTGGTACACACTTCTGGCAATTGTTGAGTGAAAGATTAAGTGGAAATTTAGGCCGAGGAAGCAAATACAAAAGGTACCAGACGCATTCCCCGCCAGAGATGTGTGTACTGTAAGTCTTATACTTTAATCTAGACGACCGTCACATATGCATTCCTACGAGAATGTTTGTGTAATATTGCGACATTACATATCCATGTTTAAGACAGTTTAATATATCAGAGAAGTGTTTCGTGATTTTCAAGGTCTGTGGAATGGGAGCCAGATGTGTTATCCTAATAAGTTAAAGATTTGAAAAATAAATACATCCGGCGGATATTAAAATTTACGACTTTTATATGAGCATCCTGAATAACCATTTCTCAAATGTTTATAGGCAAAAGCTTGTAGTAGAAAATATTTCCATTTGAAAAAATACAAAAATACAATACTTTGTTTGCCTTGTAAATGTGTATATCTTATGTTGTTGCAAATAGATACAAGCTTACATTTTTATATATTTTTGTGGAAATTCTTTAGAAGATGCAAGGATTTCGATATTTCCTATATTTATAGGCTAAATAGTTCGATACCTACCCCGATTTCAGAAAAAAAGAGATAATTATAACATAACATTGTAAGAATGTTGTCAAACTATTCTTTTTTTTTGTTTATTAAAGTCGCATCAACAACTGAGGTCATTAGCGACTACTTTAAATACAACTTTACAATATTAATAGCAATTTAAGAGAATATTACACTAAATATACACTAAATATAGACAAATTTGTGGAGACAGGACATTATATGTATTTTCAATGTTACAATATTAGTTACCAGTATCTATGCTCATTGTGTTGTGTTCAGGCATTGTTTTGTAATCTGGTATCCAGGCAATTATGAGAGTCTTTTTAGATTGTATAATGTCTTGATATATTTCATGAATACTGTTTATCATTGGTATACCTGGGTAGTTATTGTGAATATTATTTATTGCTTCAAGGGAAGTAGAGAAAATGACAAACTTGTTATGTCTGAGTTTTTGTGACATTTTGAAGGCTGTCATTATAGAGCATATTTCAGCTGTAGTAGTACTAGCGTAGGAGTGCAGTCTGTTTATAACTTTAACATCTTTGGTAAATGTAGCTGCATATTTTCCAACACTATTATTAATAAGTTTAGTATATATTTTAAAGGAATCTTTGTATTTGTTTTCTATTTCTTGAAATTTTATTTCCTTATCTTTTTTAACCATTTTGTTTATTTGGATAGTGTCCAGTGTTATATCTGCTACTATATCAGGAATTGTCCACGGTGGTATACTGTTATTTCTTTTTTCCATTAATATCTTTTCCTGAAAGTTTAGCTGTCTTAGTAGGTTTTTCACTTTGGTATATACTGGTGAAAAGCATTTTTGTTCTTTGTAGTAATTTTGAAGTTTTGGGTAGATATCGTGGTGGATTATAGGATTATTTGACTCAGCTGTTTTGATAGCATATTTGAGAGTTAGCATTTCTCTACGATGAGCTAGAGTTGGTTCTTTGGCTTCTATTAGAATGTTGCCAATGGGGCTAGTATGAAAGGAGCCAGTGCTTATTCGTAGAGCTTCATTATGTATAACATCAAGTTTTTTTAGGTCTTTTTTGCTAGCTGAATCATATAATATGGATCCGTAGTCGATCTTGGATCGTACTATTGCTTTGTAGGTCATTCGCTGGAAATGTTTATCTGCTCCCCAGTTATTATGGGAAATGCACTTGAGTATGTTTAGTCTTTTCTTACATTCCTCAGATATAATTTGTATGTCTTTTCCAGCTCATTTTTGAGTCAAAATGCATGCCTAAAATTTTAATATTTTGATCAAACTTTAGTTCATGTAGGTCCATTTTTAACATGGGCAGATTCACAATATTTTGTCTGGAGAATATTATACATTGGGTTTTGGAAGCTGAAAATTTAAAACCTGATTTGAGAGACCATCCATGGAGATTGTTTAGGGCAGATTGTATAATCTCTTGACTGGTTGTAATAGATGTTCCTCTGCAAAGAATGGTAATGTCATCTGCATACTTCCTTGTGATTACCGGATGGTTGATTTCGGAGCTTGCATCATTAATGGCCAATAGGAATAGGGTAACACTAAGTACTGCACCTTGTGGTAGTCCATTCTCCAGATGTTGTACTGATGATGAGCTACCATTGACTCTCACATTAAAGGTTCTTTCTTTGGTTAAATTCTTGATGAATTGAAATATGTTGCCTTTATGTCCATATTCTTGTAATTTTGTCATGATTCTATGGGTCCACACCATGTCGTAAGCTTTTTCAATGTCTAGGCTCACTGTTAAAACAAGCTGTTTGTTAGCAAGGGCTTCTTGAATGTAAGTATCAATACTTACTAAGTGAGAAGTAGTTGAGTGTCCTGCTCTGAAACCAAATTGATTGTTGGATATGATGTTTTTAAAGTCTAGAAACCATCTGAGTCTTATGTTAATTATTTTTTCCATAATTTTGCACATAGTAGTAGGAAAATCACGGGATCGGTCAATTAATGTATTATACTAGTTTGCCAACGTTTCGGAATATTTTATTCCATCATCAGGGCTTACTAATAGATAGAAGCCCTGATGATGGAATAAAATATTCCGAAACGTTGGCAAACTAGTATAATACATTAATTGACCGATCCCGTGATTTTCCTACTACTTATTAACGGTCGTGATTTCTACAATGGTTAATTTTGCACATATTGCATGTTAGAGAAATGGGTCTGTAATTTTCATTTTTTGTGGGGTCTTTTACAGGATTTGGTATAGGTATAACAATAGCTGATTTCCATAGCTCGGGAAATACATTTTTATCCCATATTATGTTATATATTTTAAGTAATGTTTCTTTTCCTTCCAGGGGTAGATTCTTCAAAAGACTGTATGGAATGTTGTCTGGTCCAGGTGAGGAGTTTCTAGTCCTGTTGATAGCAGAATTAAGTTCTTTAATTCCAATAGGATCATTAAGATGGTGATAAGTAGCCAAGTCTTCATTATTTGTAAGTTCTGTAAGGTTCTCTTGTTTTTTTTGTGTTGTAAGAAGGCTTCTGTATAGTTTTTTGAGCTTGAATTTTTGGCAAAGCTGCATGCAATTGAAGTTGCTATTTCGTTAGGGTCTGTAATGATTTGGTTATTTGACAGTAAAAAATTTATTTGTTTACTTTTTTTGTTCCTTTGATAGCTTTTATTTTTGCCCATGACTCACTAATATTATTATGTATTGACAAACTTGAGACATAGTTGTACCAGGAGTTTGCTTTACTTTCTTTTATGGTTCTTCTTGTAGCAGCTCTTATCTTTTTGTATTGTATTTTATTTTCTTCAGTATTATGTTTTTTGTATTTGTTGAAGGCATGTTTGGAATTTTTGAGTGCCAATTTACATTTGTCATTCCACCAATGGACTAGTTTGGTTATCTTTGATGATTTATTATTTCAGTTGATCTATTTGCAGCTTTGGTTATGACATCGTTAAATGAACTGATGATAGTGTCGATGTTCTCTGTTTCTAGAAGAACATTAGTATTAGGTAGGTACTTTTTGATCAGATCATTATAGATATTCCAGTTAGCTTTGTTATAATTCCGTCTTGGGATTGCTTGGTCGTTTTTATACATGTTGGGAGTGTTGTTAATATTTATAAAAATAGGGAAATGGTCACTATCATAGGGGTAATCTAAGATATTCCATGAACATTTATAGGCATATTGGGTGGAGGAAATGGAAATATCGATAGCACTGTAATTGGTACTGGTATTGATGTGAGTAGGTTCTCCAGTATTAAGAACAATTGTATCTAGTTTATCAAATATTTCTTCAAGCATGACCCCTCTGTTGTCAGTTTTATTGGATCCCCAAATGGATTATGGCTGTTGAAATCCCCCATAATGAGAAAAGGTTTTTGCATCTTGTTTATAATATCAGTTATTTCTTGTTCATCAAACTTGTAGCTATTTGGTAGGTAGATATTACATATATTGATTTGAACAGGTGACAAGATCCTTATAGCATTGACTTCAATGTTTGATTGAATATTCAGTTCTTGATATTGAATATGGTCTTTGATGAATATAGCTACACCACCACTGGCATGATTGGAGTTGATTCTATTTTTGAAGGAGCAATTATAGCCTTTGATATTGCCATGCTTGGAGTCTTTGAAGTTGGTCTCTTGGATACAAAGGATGTCAGGGTGAGTTAGGTTACATAGGTACTGTATACTTTCTAGTCTGGGGTAAAAGCCATTCACATTCCACTGAAGAATTTTCATTGACTGGTGTTAATTTCTATACTGGAGTCTGTTTCAGTGCTTGATTCATCTGCAGTCTGAAGTACTGAGTTGATTTTCCTGATAATCCTGGTGAATCTGCCTTTTATGGTTTTATTGGTGAGATGTGGATATAAACTAGGCATCATTCTGGTGATGGATGATATGTCTTGTGAGTAGTCAGTAGCTATGAGTATAGGATCATTAGTACTGAAAGAGTTCTCTAAAAAGGATTTAAACTGTATGTAAGTAAGGGGGTAGTTATTTGGAGAGTCTTCAATGATGTGTTTGATAGGGGTTATCAACTCCTCCATATTTTTCTCTTTCTTCTTCTTTTTCTTTTTTGGTTGTTTTGAGAGTTTTTCCATATTATTTGTTTCAGTTGTGTGGCTTACAGACTTGGAAGGTGAGGAGGAGTCAGTCTGGAGGCATCTTTTATTGGTACTGAGGGAGACTATGTTGTTATTATTTGAGATTTCTTCATTGTTTTTGGCTTCATTAGTAGAAGATACAGATTTAGAAGGTGGTGGAGGATCAGTTGTGGGCATTTTTTTCATGGACTCATGGTGAAATTGTATATCTGCTACTTCAGTGTCTTTTCCATTGGTTGCTGGATCTGGCATTGGCACGTAGCAGGGTTTTTCACTAATGTGTTCAGATTCCATGGGAACATTACTTAAATTGGTAGTTTTATGGTGATTAGAAGTGTTGGGTGAAGGGCATTGTCCAGCTAAGTGCCCAGTTTGGTGACAATTAAAGCATGCCATTTCATCAGTTGTGAAAAATATCCTATATGTTGTGCCTTCATAATATACAGTAGTGGATTCAGTTAGTAGACCTACATCTTCAGGAGAAACATATACTTGTCTCCGAAAACTCATAATATGGGAGAACCCCTGTCCAGGTATACCAGCTTTAACAAATGAAATTTTGGATGCCAATTTGATGTTATTTGTGGTGAGTACATTCTCTATTACTGAGTGAGGTATGATGGGGCAGACGTTTGAAATAATCATTCTTTTGGCTTTTGTTAGAAGTGATCTCAGCTTCAGTTCATGATTTTTTATTTTAATGACTTTATGGTAGTTTGTAAGGGTGTCATCTATTGTTTGAGAGCTTAGAAAAATACATACTCTGTTGTTTGCAATTTTTTAAATAAATCTTATTTCATTAGGGTCAATGATGTTGGAGACACTGTTTATGTAATCTTTAATGGTGAGACCTTCTAGTGAGTCAATGATTATAGCCTGGTCCTTGGTGGGAAAAACTTCAGTTGACATAGCATTTGCGTAGGTTTTCAGCTTTGGTTGAGTAGATACCTTAGGTGATGGTGTTGAGGTTATGGGAGCCCCGATGCCCGTGGGCTCCATCCTTGAGCAGAGTAGCCGCTGCAACGGCTGACCGTATAGTTGATTTCAGACACTCACAACTCGTGGAACTAGAGTATTACCACTAATTAAATGTCACAAAGTTCACTGTCTGAATGACAATATGAAAACAACGTTTCACTGGCCGCGATCGGAGCACGATGTGTCTCGGTCGGCTGCCACAATGGAACTCCAAACTATTCTTTATGTATATGATAATCCTCATTTGATTAATACATTAAAACTCTACTACAAAATATGTAATATGGCTCGTTGACGTAATACTAACGAAACTAAGGGTTGACAACAGGGAAATATTTTACTCTTCATTGTTTAGATCGTACATGTTTTGTCGAAATGTTTATATTCACCCTTTTTTAAAGCTACGTACAGATCCGATTTCCTAGTTCTGTGCATATCTTATTTCACATTGACAATTCTTTTATTTTGCAAACACGTTTTTGAAGCACTTAAAACAATGCAGTACATTTAATATAGAATGAGTTCGAATCTGTCTGTCCTGTAATTGTCATAGAGGCTTGTAAGTGGTTGATAATTAAGAGATACACTGCTTTTACGGTAAGCAAATTCAACTCAGAACAAATTAACATCACTGAAATATTACAATTATAATATATAATTATAATAAATAATAATATATAAATTAAAAAAGTCCTGAAAACGTCTTGCAAACTTGCTCAACTGCCAAGATCATTACAATTATTAGGAATAGATTGAACCTACGGAATAGTGATTATGAGTAAAAACACCTTTCATTATTCTGTGATTTTTTTTAAATAAGTGACGTAACTTTCTGTCTTCTAGCTTTATATTATATTTTAACATTTCTATCCGCTTTGTCGTTAGTTTTTCTTTCAAATCCGTTCATATGACAAAGAAGTAGTAATGGAATGCCTCCGTTAACTAAAATTGCGGACGATGCAGTTCCGCGCACGAGAAGGAGAGGCCGACAAGCGCAGCGCACAGAGGCTGGCTGCTGCGTAATGGGTGCTGGGAAGTCCATCCATCCATTACATATTTAATTTTATCATCAAATGACCTTGGAACTCAGTGCGCAGTCAAGTAGAACTACAGCATTCCATTCGTTTCTTGGGAAGTTCACAACTTATGCGATGTTTCTGTAACACTTATTCTACAATGTAAGGTGTAAGCATGAGTCAAGGAATAATAACATTTTCAAAATCCTTAACAACTGAGTTTTAGGGTTGATGGATATTTCTGAGTCAACGTGTATTGATATGTCAATAATTGATATAAATAAATAAATGAATCAATGAATAAATAAATAAATAAATAGATAAATAAATAAATAAATAAATAAATAAATAAATAAATAAATAAATAAATAAATAAATAAATAAATAAATAAATAAATAAATAAATAAATAAATAAATAAATAAATAAATAAATAAATAAATAAATAAATAAATAAATGTGCGTTTATATTTTTTCAAGAAAGTGTGCTCTATGTAAGAGAGACATGAAAAATATTTTGCCACAGAATTTCACATCGCAATATTCTTATTGATAAATGATTTACAAGTCTACATTCTTGAGAAGTTAGACTCCAGATATTGGGGGATGTTGATATTTATTAATTATATTTCAATGAAAATGTCACAATGTCTCGGGTCAACTTTCCCATTCCCATATTTTAAATGCACAATTCTATCGACAAATACATTGGAAATTTGAATTTGATTGTATGTATATTATTTCATTTTGGGTCCATTTGCCAGCTAGCTAACGACCTAGTTTAGTTTATTTCCGACGCTTAGATAGATAGATAGATAGATAGATAGATATTTATTATTCTGCAGGTAGGTATATACAACCTGGTGGCAGAACTCTACAATTTACATATTACTAATATTAACTTAAAATTATTTAACAATGTAACTTTAAATTATTTAAAGACATAATAATAATAATAATAATAATAATAATAATAATAATAATAATAATAACAATAATAATAATAATAAAATGCTAACAATAATAGCCTTAACTACATTATATGGTTGACCTGCACAGTTATTTGAAACTATTAAATACAAGATTACACGACTTTTTAATTACACTTCACTTCACTTTCACTTCACTTCACTTCACTTCCCTTCACTTCACATTTGAAATTCACTTCTCTTTCTACTTCTATACTGCACTACACTGCACAACACTTCACCACACTTCAATATAATACTACTTTGAATATAATTATATATTTAGAACAGGAAGCATTTAATAGTAATTAACACAATAATAATAGCAATAAAAATATCAATAATAATCAAATAATAACTGATATAATAATCCAACTTATTAAATTAATAAAGTTTACAAATACCATTAGTTAATTTATTTTTAAATCTTTGAACACCTAGAGGAAAGGGTTCCAAGGCTGTCGCAGGTAACTTATTCCAGTCCGTTATTGTTCTATTTGTAAATGAAAATTTTCCAACATCTGTTCTCTGTGGCCTAAACTGAATTTTGTGCTTGTGATCCCCCCTACTAAAGTACGAAGGTCTACCCAATCGGATGTAGATATCTTTCCAAGCTGGATAACCGGCATACGCTTTGTACAGGGCACAGAGTCTTGCCTTAACTCTCCTAATTTCTAGAGACTCCCATTCAACATTCTTCCTATTCCCTCGGAAAGCAAATGTATACGCTCTTCTCTGTACTCTATTCAAATATTCCTTTTGGGAATTTCTATAAGGGTCCCAACAAACAGCCCCGTATTCCATTAATGGATGAACTAGAGATAAATAAGCTAATTCTCTCGCTTTCGCAGTACTCTTTTTTAGTATTCGCATAGTAAAATGCAAGGACCTCCAGGCTTTGCCTACGACACAGTTTACCTGATTTTCCCAACTCAATTTGCTATCAAAAATTATCCCCAGGTACTTACAAGACACGACTCTTGGAATGTTTTCGTTGCCTAAACGGTATTGAGTTTCATTGTATTTGCGGCCCCTACCAAACGTGATGGTTTTGCTTTTCGAACTATTTATTGTCATGTCATTTTTTTTCGCCCAAAAATGTAATCTGTCTAGATCACCCTGCAAAATGTCCTTGTGTACATTTGATTGAATAACTCGATATATTATACAGTCATCTGCAAAAAGCCGTACCTTTGAATATAAATTATCTGGCAGGTCATTCACAAATGCGAGAAACAGGAGAGGTCCAATAACGCTTCCTTGAGGGATCCCTGAAGTTACTTTTGCTTGAGTCGAAAATTGTTGTCCAACTCGGACTTTCTGTTTCCTATCTCGAAGAAGCTCGTCAATCCACGCCACAACTCTGGGGTCAATACCCGATTGCATTAATTTATGAACCAATTTATCGTGTGGGATGACATCAAATGCCTTCGCGAAATCTATTATTACGGCGTCCACCCTCCCACTATTATCAACTTCATCAGCTATATCCTGAAACAATGACACTATCTGACTCTCGCAAGAGAAACCGTTCCTAAAACCATGCTGTCCCTGAAAAAGCCATTCTTTTCTTTCCCATACTTGTCTAATATAGCTAGTTATTAAGTGCTCCATTAGCTTACATACAACTGACGTGAGACTTACTGGTCTATAATTGGCTAATACAGTTCTATCACCACTCTTGAAAATCGGAAAACGGTAGCTAGCTTCCAATCATCGGGCACGCTTGTATTGTTGATCGAAACCTGAAATAATCTTGTTAGATACGGTAATATTGCCTCTCCACCGAGTTTAATTATGTCAGTTGAAATGGCATCTGGACCCCGCGACTTTCCATTTTTCATAGATTTAATTCGTTTTCGCAATGTGTATACCTCTATATTAAACTGATTTGGCACAGCTTCCCTCGATATCTGAATGAGTTGAGATTTTGTTTTAAAAACGGAACTGAAGTAGACATTGAAAGCGTTTGCTTTTTCCCGATCATCTGTAAGTAACCTATTTTTTGGTATCTTTAACGATAGGAATTTCTTCTTTATTTCCTCTTCTTTTGCGAACGTATTTGTAAAATCCCGACCAATTATTTCCCTCCCTGTCGAGAATATGCTTTAAAAAAGTCTCCTGTGCAATTTTCTTTTCCTGCTCTAATTCTTTCGAACAATTACGATAATGTATCTTATGATTTTCACTACGATTTCTGTTATTGAAAGCCTTTCGAGTTTTCCTCTTCAGACGTCGAATTTTCGCATTGTAATATTCGGGGTCTGAATTACTTTTTAAGTATTTGTACGGCACGAACGTTTGCAATGTTTTATCTAGAATGCTCTTAAACGCGTTCCACATTTCCTCCATGCCCCCCGCCATTCTCAGAAAATAATCGTACTGTTCTCTAAGGTAGTTTTGAAGCCCTTCTGTATTAGCCTTCTTGAACTGCCATATTTTGGTTAGAGGACGAACACGAGGTATTCCTTTCACCGTAAATACCAAACTCCGCCTTTCTGAGCTTTTCTTCGACACACAGCTACAGAAACTGAGACGATTTTAAAGGAAAACTACAACTCTACATTTACACCGATCGGAAGTCGAACCCAAGGCACCCCGAAACCAAGAAAAGCTCGTAGGCTGCTTATAAGCCGCCCTAGAGTTCTGTAATGTATTCAGTACACTAATTAATGTTAAATGTTATTATGGTCTGGGAGAACTTTGTTTAAGTTACGTCCTATTAATTCGCTAGAATCATCTCACGGAGTTGAGCCGCCAGCTCTGTAACGGATAAAAAGCACTATTAACGGAAATAGGTAGTTATGATCGTCCATTCTCACTTTTTTCTCTCACGAGGTCCACATTACAGCATTAAACCGTGACTTCCAACAAGTGAGAATGTAGATCTAATGGCACCTTCAATAAACAGACGAGGCCTCCTTCCGCGTCGACTCGAATCGGGCGAGCCGGTGGCAATGACCTGTCAGGCCTGCGGCCACTCACCTGCAGCCTCCATCCCAAACAGCTTGCATAATGGCGCGCAGCGCGCAGCGCTTCCCCCGAAGCCCATTGGTCGGCGGCGTCGCGACGCCCTCTGCTGCCCTTCAGAGGCGGCGGCGCCTGCCGCGTGCACGCGCACCCAGCGACCGACGGCTCCCACCGGGCGGCCTTGCGCGCCGCGCCCCAGACGCCCGCCCACACCCAAACTGGGCGCCCTGCCGCTCACCGCTAGGGACGACCAACTCATCCCACCGGGAGCGGTAGCTCAGAGCATCAACTGATGTCACTGCAGCGCCTCGGACCGGGAGGTCCTAGGTTCCCACTCCCCACGGCGCGGCGGCAGGATTTTCGACACTGGCTTCAGTCGCTGTCTGGAGGAGAATTCTAGCGGCCGGCTGCTCTGATCGGTAGTTTTCCGTGGTTTCTCCGATCAACACCACGCGAATGCCGGAGCAGTACCCTACCGAACGGGTCACGGACCGCACCCGATCTGTCCTTGTCCTCTCCTCTCCCCTTATACACACACTTTCAGTAACATGCACTACACTACCACATATTCCGGAAGACCGGTCGTGAACTTAGGGCTTGTCCCGGCTGGGGCGGTGCCGCGCTGGTGGGAGAGTCCTGGTTAGGGGGAAACCCCACTAGCCGCCGACGGTAGGTCGGCGCCGGATCTCGCCATCCAGCGAGGGAAGATCGCCGCCATCTCCCGAGAAAAACATGCACTACACTAACGGGCCTAATGACCAAAGCAGTTGACGCGCCCGGAAACACGAAAAAATCAATCAAACCAACTCATCCCCCTGAGACCCCAATTGCTGTTTACGTTTTCACTTTCTCGCCTAAAGGCGACTCCACACATTCGTTATTCGGCGAACCGCTCGCCGAAACTCGAATAGTGTGGATGACTTGCTTGCTATTTGCCGAGTGACGAACATTCGGCACTCGTCCTACCGACCGCGTGTCGGTCTTTTGGACACATCAAAGGAAGCGATCATTCGCCGAACGCATCTGCTGTTCGGGATTGGGCGAGCAGGAGCTCTCTGCTAGGCGAATGCCGAATGCGTGGAGCCACGCAGAGAAGGCAGTGCCGGCCGCTACGCAAGGGCAGACCGGGCGATCGCCCGGGGCCCGATGATGAGACTAATATTTTTAAAATTAGAACTAAAAAATAAAGTAAACTACAGATGTTACATAATTGCACAGAATTTGTCGTACCATGTTCTTGGTGTGGTCTGACTTCAAGATCTAGCTCCATTCTGTGGCCAGCTGCCATCTATCGTCACCCAAAATTCATTTTTTTTTTACATTTTCTCAACTTTTTGCTTTTCTCATATTACAACCGAAATATTACTTCAAGAATACTAAAAAAGAGTAACAACTCGTCTTAAATAAAAAATGTTCAATGAAAAATTTGAGCCGTTTTTAAGAAAATGGCGATTAAGCATTACTGTAAATACAAAATTTGAAGCTCTTTTTCACATGAATGTATTGAGTTTACGAAAAACTTTATTGAAACTAATTTGATGAACTTCCACGCGCAAATACAATAATGTATACAAATCTATTTAAATGTTCATATTAACGGCGTGAGCGATATTGAAAAAAAATACTTTTGTGTAATTTTTGAAAAAACAAAAGAATACACCAAAATGAATTTTCCGTCATATTAAACATTGCCATTACCACTATCTGTTGGAAAAGTTGGAAGAAAAAATTTGAAACAATTTTTGAGAAAATGGCGTTTGGTTGTTTCTGAAAATGCGGAATTTTGAGCTCATTTTCACAGAAAACTGTTGATTTTTCGAGAAACTTTAAATGGCATTATTAAAAACACGTGCACTCATAAATATTATAATGTGAATCGCCTCTAATGTTAATATCTCCGACGTGGAGAACAAGAGAAAGAAACTATATTTTTGTAATTTTTGCAAAAACAATAGAGAAATATGGTATGAAACTAACCCTACCTAAACTAAAGAAAAAATTTGGCCGTTTTTGAGAAAATTTTGTTATTATTTTCTAAAATTGCAAATATTGCACGCCATATTGCAAGAAAACTGCTAAAATTTTCAAGAGAATGTACGTGACCTTAATGAAAGAACTACTTATGGACAACAAATTTCATTTGAAGGAAAAATCTCCGTCTTCAATTTTGTAGTTGTGGGAAGACGCCGAAAAAAATTCGAACTTCAAAAAACCAAGTAGAAATCAATAAGGTAAATGAATGTAACTAAGGTAAAAAAATGAATAAAATATGGTAAATGATTTTGCTCAGTAAATTTCGCTTATCGTGTATGGTATCGCGCGTACGTAAATATCATAAACTTAAGGAAACACCTTAAACAAGGTAAAATACAGGTGGCTTAATTGTTCATTAAAATCAAACTAGAGGTGCTATAGAATGGCACAGACTTTCTGGTACTAGTTAGTTTCCTAATCTGTTTTGTCTGTTTTTCGGTTTTGTCCCCCTCTGTACTCCTGGCTGGTTCCTATCGGCATCAAAAATAATTTGCCACAATTTATTAATATTTCGGTTCCCTGGTTGCAGAATAAAACTTGTGATGCTACAACAGAACATTTTGTGCGCTTAATTTATAACTCGTGTAATTTTCGGAAATTAGAGAGTTCAACGAAAATGGACCTTTTTTTAAGTGTCCTTTGCTCTATCCGAGGAACAAATTAAAAGAAAAGTTTCGAGCGGGTTTTGAGAACAAAAACTTAAATTCGCCTTTACATCCAGTATTACCTCAAGCAGGGAAAGCAATACGTAATAACTATAGTCCAACTACAAACGACGCAAAAGTGATTAACGTAAAATATAGCTGTGAAAGTTTGATTAATCTACTTAACTACTTACTTACGTAGTAACGGTTACGTAGTAATGGTATGGTACACAGGTGTAATGGGTACAAGTTTTGCAACACCAATAGCATACGATTTCAATAATAAAATGATTCCGACGAATGCACATGAAAAAATCACTACCTAGGTGATACACTAAGATGACGCTTAAACCAGGGCACGAGTATGTATTATGACGCGCACACACACACACACACACACACACACATACACACACATACACTCACATACACACACATACGCAATATTTTTTCAATATTCCACAGATAATAGCTCTCGTGTTCAGACTATATCAACACAAGTACATTGTTTAATAACAATGTTCTTGTCATGGTAACCACTTTATACCTAGATCACTGGCAAATTCTCTAGGCTAGCGAATGCAGAAAATCACAATTGCCGTAATATTTGCAATAAATCGAGAAAATGTTATAAAACAAAATATTTAGAATTTTTTCAATTGACACGATCGTTTACTTTTCGTTTTTCTGCAATATATACTTTTTATCATATTTATGAATTTAAAACACATACATTTTTTAGCATTACTTTAATTTTGGGATCCCAAATATCTTGGCCAAAATCAAGCTTTTGAAATATCGGAGAGAACTGAACTCTTTTCCATTGCGATGAATTTCGGAGAAATTTTTGAGAAAATTTGGTCAAACATTTCAGAAAATTCGCCAATTCAGTTCAATTATACTCAATGATTATGGAGATCTTTTGGACATTTCAAAAAACAATCATTAAAGATACTTTGAAGCTCATGTGTTAAGAACGCATTGAACAATGAAATACATCTGTAATGTAAATTTTAACGGCGGGAAAGACAGGAAAAAACATACATTTCTGTAATTTTTGAAAACACAAAAGAACTGAGTAATATGGCATTTATGTCATCGTATAGGTTACGTTTAGCACTACCCCTACCAAAAATGTAAAGAAACAATTTGGAGCTTTTTTGAAAAAATCTTATTTTTGTTATTTTTTTAATTGTAATAATTGCGCGCAATGTTACACGAAATCTAATATTTTTTTAAATGTACATGACCTTAATGAAAGAACTACTTATGGACAACAAATTTCATTTGAAGGAAAAATCTCTATCTTCAATTTTATAGTTGTAGGAAGACGACGAACAAAATTCAAACTGTTGCAATTTTCGAAAATTCAGAGTTAACCGTGAAAATGAGACCAATGCCAACTTTATAACTGTACTTTACTCTACTCTTACAAGAAATTGAAAGAAAAAATTTGAAGCCGTTTTTAAGAAAATTTTGAAAATGTCCGGGAGGCTTCATGTACCCTCAAATTTTAAAGAATGTTTTTCAAAATCTCAAAGCTTCAGATAGAGCCAGCCATATCAACAGGGGCTTCTTCAATTTAGAAAAGATTGTACACATGGTTTAGGCGCTAGCAGTGTTCACAGACGGAGGGACGGACGGTCAGACACACAGACGGACGGACAAACGTTTTGCTTCTAATTGGTTTTTCGGCATCGAGGACCAACAAAACAGGGATTGTGGCTACACCACGTGTTAGAGAATTTTTTATCTTAATTTAGCAACTGGTTTTATGCACTTTTTCGTTGCCAGAGCACGGCAATTTTTTTTTCGCAGAAAATACGCCGCTTTTTCGCGCAGCAGTACATAACTTTCTCTATACTACTTATATTACTTCGTATATACGTACGTATACGACAAAGTAAAAAGGAATTTTCTTTTTAACTAATATGAGTGCGAAATAGGAATATTGAAAATTGGAGTTTATGTAAACTGGTTCCAATTTCTGCAAACAAGATGCTTTTAATACTGTAATTAAATATTACACGTTGTGGATTACAATGAAACAGATCAGTCGGAGTTAATCATTGTAAATAGAAACAAATATACATATATTTTCCTGTAAGAACCACAAATTTATTTACCCTAGATATTTAGAATTGGAAATTCGTTCTTCCTTTTATACTGTAAATTACTCCCAAAATTAATAGTTTTACTTCCAAAACAAAACAAATGAAATTAGTTGTATTGTAGTATCTTGATACGTATCTCGTTCCCAGTTGATAGTTATGTATTAAGCTTGTAGGTTTCAGCTTGCGGAACAAAGACACCATACGATAAACAAACCGCCGATAAACAAAACTACAAACAAGCCAAAATGAAATCTTTCCGAGGTGAATCATCGTCCTTTGTCAAGAAGAGTACATATCTTTGTGTCTACATTGCTCTTGGGTAGCGGACACGTTTAACATTTGCACGATATCCATGAGCTTAAGGAAAATCAACAAGTAAAATTGTGGTGTTGGGTCTGGCAATGTCTTATCGACCATATTATCATCTACTTTTGTTAAAGAATGACGTTAGAAATGATAATAATAATTCAGGATATGTCATGAAAATTAGAAAATACGTTTATTATTTTTATTTCAATGTAGATCGAATTAATTAAATAAATATGACGTACTGCATAGGTAAATATTACAGTTCAATGATTAACGCAAAGGTGTGAGAAAGTGATGTCAGATCCTGAAAGGAAGTCTCCCTTCTTCTCAAATTCCGAGAAACATATTTTTGTTAATTTTTACAATGTGTTTAATATTTCTATGCAATAAGTCTGAATAATATAAATATAATTTTCTAATCAGATTATTACAGTTACAGGAAACTTATATACATATAGGATCTGATTAGCAGACCAAACAGGGCTGTCATCCTTGAAGCAGTTTCCTGTAACTGCATTAAATATTTAGAAAATGACTTATTTTCCATCTCATTGAGCTAATTACAAAACCTCTAGAAATCCCGTTACTCCGGGCTTGATCTTTGATCGGAATGCCCAAAGCAAGCACACTTTGTCGCATCAGATAAACTAATCCTTCAGGTCCTGTACAATTGAGATGAGTGAGTGAGTAATTAGCGTTTCAGGGAGGTGAATTACGTTCATTAGTTCTGTAAGAGTAGTAAATATTATAAACTTCTCTCAGCGTCGATGGTGTAACGGGTAGCGTACCTGATTGTTATATCGATGATCGTGGGTTCAAACCCGTTCAAAGACGAGGGCGAACAACTCCTACGTACGCCTTTCTTCGGAGGGGAAGTAAAGCCGGCTGTCAATTTACTGGAAGTAAAAGATTCTCAAGGCTAAAGGAAGCCTTTGAGCTATATTCAAATCGCCTGTTTCGTCGCCCGGATGATTCATACCTTCTTTTTCGGCTAGATGGTGAAAGAAACGTAGCGAAATTTACGTGGTCAGACGAAAGAGCAGGCCTATGGCCTAAGTCTTGCGACCTAAAATAAGGCATCAATTCAATTTAATACCTGGAGGTGGCTGTGTTCCTATCGCTTGTAAAATGAGATCCGGCGCCGACGTACATGACTTGTGGGATTTCACTTTTCCAGATATCTCCCCCAACCACACCCGCAGGGACAAGCCCTAACCTCCCGACATTTTTTGGGAGTGTGGTGCACGTAATTGTGTGTGTATTGAGAGATAAAGGGAAACATGAGAAAGGAAAGATCGCGCGCAGTCCATGGTCCGTTTATAGCGGTGCTAATCTGGTTTTCGCGTGGTATTTGTCGGAGAAACTACCAATCAGAGCAGCCGAAGTTTCCTGTAAACAGTGGTTGAATCTGATGATTATCAAATATCCCCCATGGTCGGAAATCAACCCTTAGGACTGCCCGGCGAACGACACTGAAGAGATTACGAAAATCCCTGAACTTTGCAGCCGGTTCGAAACGTGTTGGAAAACAGATTTTGCTCGAGCAGCAGTGGCGGCTTACAAAACGCGGCGAGCGCCGCTTACGTGGAGCGCAAATCGAGCAGAAAGAGGTCAGAGCTGCGAGAGGAATTGCGCCAGGGGGCGGTTTTTCCGCAGCGCAGCGCCCTCTAACCGGACGCAGAGCGCCGCCCGCCGCCATGGCGGTCCGCTTGCATCTCTGCGCAATATCCGTCGCGCGTGCTGTCACCGCAATGACTAATTAAGGCGCTTACGCTTCTTCAGGGAGGATGACTCGGCCACTTTCACCTCCTCAATGACTGGGAGCGGTAGCTCAGTGCATCAACTGATGTCACTGCAGCGCCCCAGGCCGGGAGGTCCTAGGTTCGAGTCACTAGCTTTTCAGCTAGGTCAAATTCAGTCGCTGTCTGGAGGAGAATTCTAGCGGCCGGCTGCTCTGATCGATAGTTTTCCGTGGTTTCTCCGATCAACACCAGGCGAATGCCGGAGCTGTACCCTAACAAACGGGCCACGGACCGCGTGCGATATTTCCTTCCTCTTCCTTATCCTTTCCTCATCCCTTACACACACACTTACACTAACATGCACTACACTACTACACATGCCTGGAGACCGGTCGGTAGCTTAGAGCTTGTCCCGGCTGGGGCGGTGCCCCGCTGGTGGGAGAGTCCTGGTTAGGGGAAAACCCCACTAGCCGACGGTAGGTCGACGCCTCCAGTGGGGGAAGATCACCACCATTTCCCGAGGAAAAAACAAGCACTACACTTACGGGACTAGTGACCTAAGCTATTGACGCGCCCAGAATCACTAACCAACCAACCTCCCGAATGCGAAAGTTGGATTGGCTGGTCGTCGGATTGCACTGTGAACCCGCCCCAAAAAGAAACAAATTACGAAGCAAACCAAATCATAATTTCACAAAAGAGTCGCTCTGTATCAGCAACCCCAAAAACCTGACCATTTTATTTGAGCCAAAAATATTTATGGTTTTCTTGGATTAAAAATAAGATAAAATGGCTCGTTTGATTAAATATACCGTTGTCAAATGTACCTACGTTAAATGAAGACTACTGTTTTTCTTTTAAGTTGAAAGAAACAAGAAAGAATAATTTTTTTGCAAAATTCAAGGCGCCAGCATTTTTTGATCGATAATACAAAGCTTCATTCGAGCATTTTGATCCGAAATCTGGTATGCGCCAAATTTTACAATGATACCGTTCAATCTGGAGCACATGCTTTTGATGAAGGTGTACATGTTTTTAATGTGCGACAGTTATTACACAGAGCAATTCACTTTTTCACATCTCGTGTTTAATTGTGAGTAGAAGAGACCGGGGCACCATGGACCACGGGGTACGATGAGTCATTGAATATTTGCTGACGTCCAATGTGGTTAGGTTGACTAAACTGATCATGATTAACTGTTATATGGTGGGTACACTTACTACCCAGGTGGCAAAGACCAGACGTCACTGTCTAAGGAAGCGTGAAGAACTAGCTGATCTTCCCCTTTTACTTTTTTTAATGGGAACGTGCATTTGTTTTAATATTATTTTTCTTAATTTTAATACTGCTATTGAATTGTGGGAATTCTGATTTGACTTGAAAAGCAGGTGAACGGGGCTTGGTCAGAAAATTGTACACTAGTTGTTTGCCAACGTTTCGGAAACTTTTATTTCCATCCTCAGGGCTTGCAACATCAAGAACAACTCAACCCATTCACTGCACCATCCTCCATCTCCGGCACCTCCCATGCAATGAGGGACACAGCATCACCCTCACCACACCAACACACAGCATGACTGAGACTAGCACTGTGCTAGTCGTTAAGAACTCTTCATAATTCTGATTTGGTGTTGTTGACGTTCTTATCAGAAGAACAATGCAGTTCTACTGCTATTGAAGCTGAAGACCGCAGTACCCTGAAGTTTTTATCATCTTTCTGCATTATAGGCACGTTCCGGTAACTAATTTTATAGACCAAATCTGACCACTTTAAAAATGAACTTACGGGGCAAAATGGGTGAGGTTATGATGGGACAGGATGGGTTATAATGGGACTCAAATCAAACCACAGCTTTCAGCAAGTTTTTACTTATGTCCAAGAGGAAGTGATTGCTGGCTTCAAAATGTTTTACGGTTGTCATAAAAAATACCACAAACGTCCCCATAAAAATGCTATTGCCAATTATGTTAAATGTTCTGATTCGTGTTTAGAAAAAGAAATTGCGCTGGGGAAGACTGGTTAGCATAATTTTTCAAAAGAAGTAAATATTTGTCCATAAGGCCTCCAGGCGGGTGTAGTCTTGCTCATCAGTGACACATCATTCTATCGACAAAACGTGCAGGCTTTTTTCAACAATTATCAATCGTTAAAGCGAGAACTTAGACTAGGTGATCAGAATTCCCACACTTAGGTGATCCTTGACAAGGTGGCTAGGTGTGTCTTCAATTTAGATGAAACAAAAACATCCACAGTTCCAAACAGAGGAAACGCAATTGCTGAGAAAGGTTGCAAAGCTGTGTGTCAAGTGTGAAAAGTGCCGAGAAGAGAACTGTTGCAACAACTTGCTGTATTGTCCGCGCTGATGGAAATTATTTACCCCCTATCTTAATTTTCCTTCGAGTGCATTTCGAGCACATGTGTTTCTGCTCGCCAAATTCCTTATTTTTAAAAATGATAACTTCAATGATGAAAAGGGGGTAGTTATTCTGGAATAATCATGACCCATTGTATCCCAGACACAGATTCATGGTGCCCCAGGCATGGGGCACGATTGGTCATTCATTGAAAATAGATTTTTCACATTTTTCCTCCGTTAATTATTTCGTGGCTATAACAACACAATGTTAAAATATACATGTCTTTACTTGTACACATAAAATTAAATAAATCATCTACTTAAGGAATTTCTGAATGTTCCAATTTTTGTGGCTCATGGTACCCCGATTTCCCCTACTGGTCACGCCAACTCTTAATAAAAAGGGATATACAATGTATCAGTTCTCTTCTTCTTCTCCTTACTTTTTATCTATTCTCTGCCCCCTGGGCTCTAGCCCTTCTTACAAAATAAAACTAATAAACATTAGCCTCGCGTTGGGTTGCCACATATGATAACTTTCCCCCCTTTTTCTACTCACAATTGCCCTGCCCCTCTGCTAGCTTACCTGGTCCTTTCACTCACCTGGGCGTGGTCTGCGGTGCGTCTGTACAGACGCGAGCAAGGTACTGCGCTCACGCGCGTGGATCAGTCTAATACTACGTAAATGATGGTGAAAAACACATTGATTTTCCGACTCATGACCCCCCCCAAAATGGCCATGAAGTTTATTCAATTGCCTTCGTTATCAAGTTCTTTTCAATTTCCACTATTTAGTGCCGCAACGGCAATGGTACCTCTGACGGCACACATCAATACAACCCAGCGTCAAAAACAACAACAAAATAAACACTTCTCCTCCCTCAATAAACAATACATAGATATATAAATACTCTTTCGTTCACACAAACTATTTACAAACAAAACAAAAAAAAACAAACAAATACCATTCACGCATATACATAAACCCCAGAATGCATTCTGTCGAGATTTTCCGTCTTAAAATCTACCAATTACACGGCTTGGTCTTCGACAGAGCTTTCTTCCATCAAAACTAAACAAACAAATGTCAAAATGCTTTGGCTCACGTATACTGTTGCCTCCGCGATGAATCTGCGTGTCTGGAGGTGATTACTCACGCCCAACAGCGCCTTCCGTTGTCGCCATCATATCCGGGACACTCACACACGCACCACAGTTGACTCATGCTGTCGGAGTTCACGCTGCCATCTTATTTTTTATAAACCCTCCAAATTGTTAAATTTCACCGAGTTCCGAATTAAATTTCGCGCCTCTTATTATTCATGCAACGTCGCGCTCCCCACCGTTGCAAAACTTCTCGTACCGCCGCTCGCTCTCGCAAGTCCAGCGGGCGTTGCCGAATTTCGGAATAGTTCCAAAAATTTCCCTTTTCTTTTTACGAAATTCTCCTTCCACGACTGTTACACACCGTACTTAAAATATTTCCGGTTATTATATCGGATGATGCTCGTAACTTCCGCACTTTACAAAAATTTTTTTGAGAATCGCCTACGCGAACATACATCCTACTCTCACCGAGTCCAGACACATTCTGACGAATCTTGTTCAACCTAGCATTGTTATCCTTGCTTCAGCACTTTTCCCGATCGCTCGATAACTGACGATCGCGTCACCTTTGTTCTCTTAAAATATTTAATTTCTAACGCTTTCCGAAACACATTATTCTCGTTTTGGTTTTGATAAAATTCTCCCGGCAATTTCCTAAAATTTGATGTTCTCCTCTTGTTTTCTTTTTGTCAAAATCCTTTTATTTTCCCTTGTTTTCCGTTTTTGACTGTGAAATGGAACGCACTGCATTTGTTCGCTAATCGCTTCGTCTTGCTTGAATTAATTTACCTGTGTTATTAAAATTTCGATACTTCCCGTCAAGATATTTAAATGGGGTAAATTTTATCTGATGCAGCTAATTTTCTTGTTTTACCTCCCGAAAGTCTGAATTCGATATGTTATCGCGTTTTCTCGCAGTATACGAAAAACCTCTTCTTTATATGCGTTTCATCGCTCCAACAATGGACTCCATTAATATTTTTCCTTAATATAAACATGCAAAATATGAAAATTTCAATAACTTTTTATTGCCTGACGCGATTTCACTGGGATAACTTTCAAAATGTTTCTAAATCACGGCCGGATCTAATGTTTATAGTCCAAACTCGCACAAGTCTCGGGTTCGCTTTATTCTCTTCTTTTCTCGGTTTTATTTTTTTTTTTACTATGGCGTTTTTGCTGTAAATGTTTTGAACCGTTTATCATGCAAATGCATACCATTGGGGATCGTGTAAATCATTACAATATTTAAACATCCAAACTAATGAAAATTTTCAAAATTAAAACCATCAATAAAACGTTGATTCATCAGCAAGGATTATATTATTAAATACTTTTTTGAGATTCATGTGCTCCTGTGTGAATAACGTAGTAAACGTGATTCGTATGATCCAGTTTCTCAGGATAATACAAAACCTACTAGACACATACACTAAACATAATAGTTGGAGAATTATCAAAAAAGACTCTTTAGCCGAAATTGTTAACCAATTGAATATTGTAATATGTTACCATTTGAATATCATAGAAAGTAAGACGATATTTGTCAAAATTCATGTGAACTATAATTTTTCTTTAAATTTTACTCCTTATCCTGCGAAAGATGTGTGACAGTACTTATGTTAACAGTTCTACTGCCATGAGTTTAATTAATTTGTTTGCAGTATGCAAATTATTGTTTTTGGTTTTAAAGAAGCATGGATATACAGAGTATCGGGGAAGGAAACGTGGAAAGTTTGAAAAAAGCTGTTTAAACAATTTTAATCATACTTTGTCTAATAAACTACATAGATATTTTGAATAACTGAGCTGCAATAAACACGCAAATGCTGGTTTGAAAATATGATTTCTACACAAAACTTTGCATTCTAGAATCATGTAAACAGACCAGAAACATGTAACATGTTTATTATTAACAATATAAATTAATATATTAGTTCAGAAAAAAATTAACCGAGAAATAAAAAAGCAGTGGAACGGTGAAAATTGGATGCTTTTTTATTTCTAGGTTAATTTTTCTTTCTGATCAAATGTATTAATTTATTTTGTTAATCATAAACAATTTAGATACTAATGAAGTGTTTATATGCTTCTACAACGCAAATAGTTACCTAGAAAACATATATCCAAACCAACTTTTGAATGTTTATTGCGGCTTAGCCATTTGGAATATCCGTGTAGTTTATTAGACAAAATAAGCTTGAAATTGTCTTAACAGCTATTTTTCGAAGATTCGACATTTCTTCCCCGAATATCCTGTAAAAAACGCTTGATTTCTGTTGGTACGCAACGGAACGGCGTTCCGGTTCTTTGGAAATAATTATGAAATTATATTATATATAAATAGCTATCGCTATTATATAATTAATTAATTTGAGGCGCGTTTCGGGGCTTAAAATTTTAAAAATAAAGGATACATGTATCATAATAACTCTTATGACGGCACTGTTCTCAGTTACGTCAAGTTTTAATTTAGAGAATCAATGTCTAAGTTTAATCACCTAAATAAAATTTATCTTACTATACATACTATTTAGAAAGTGTTTTATGTTCAAAACAAGTGTTGCCTCAACAGCATATATTTTCACGTTTTATTCGTAATTGCTCTGCAATATTCAATACGGACTATGTGAACCTGCAAAAAAGAAACAAAAAAAAAAAAACGACCTACTGCAGCAGAAAATATCTTCTACTCGTCGGGATTCGAACTCGTGTCTTTAAAGTTAACTCACCTGACACGGTTCCCCCTCAACACCAGGTACACGACAAGGCTACCACCTTTCCGAAGCGAAAAGAAAGTGAAGCGTTTGCATTTAAAATAAAACAGTGTGTTCAATTTATCTTAATACAAGATCTATTTTTAAAAAGAGATTTCAGTAAACAAAAATCTCTAGCGTTCATATTGTTTTTCGACAATGTTATAAAGATCAGTCGAGGCTAATATTATATAGTAGAAAATGGGGGTTAATATATTACACTTTAAGAGTTGTTATTTATTTATGTCCAAAATTAAAGAGAAAATGACAACTGATAGGAAATATATTCTATTATAATGACCATATAGCAAACACTCAGAATGTAACAATATTTGGGAGGGAAAAAATTAAAACTAAAATGCCTAATTTTTCCAGTCAAAAACTTTACCGCCGTGATATAAATCTTTTGATGTTACTTCGTTATTTTTTATGACACGATATTTTTGAAAATATGTTAACATTAAGAAAGAATTAATATTCTTTTCTGCGTTAAAATAATGCAGTAATATTAATCGTGTCATGATATATACAGCCTCAAATTTATGGGGCTAATATGATACAACTTAAGAGGCTAATGTAATACGGGTGTCGGGGCTATTTCGATACACTAAAAATTAACACGCAGACAACTGGAAGGGATTTTTTTATGTTTAATATTACATCAAAGGCCCTCAAATTCCGATTTGATGTTGATAAACTATCCAAGTGTTTATCTGAGAAAGAAAGAGCAGGCGACAATTCATATAGATTTCCTCGTTCTCCTCCCTACCCATTACATGGTGATTCACTTATGATTATCAATTGGCGGAAGCTTCTGCTGTTTCAGTGCAGTTACTGATTTTTCACTGGAATCACAAGGAACCAGGCCTACAATAGGACCTAACACCATCCCTTGAACTCCAGATATCAACTGTTTTCATCCAGTATTTTTGAGATAATACTGTTGGAAAGAAATTTTAAACAACAGTAGCCCTCCAAAGAATAAGGAATCGATTAGAACCAATAGCAGCAATCATCACTAGTGAAGAGTGGTAATTTACATTAATTTAATATCTATTTTTAAAAAGAGATTTCATGAAACAAAAACCTCTAGCGCGAATATTGGTTTTCGACAATGTTAATAGGTATTTGTTTGCAATTTTCGAAAATTCAGATCGTTCACCCAAAATTGAACGTACGCCACCTTTAAACATCTTGTGCTTCGAGGAATAGATTTACAGAAAAATTGGAGCTCTTTTTGAGAAAATTATGTAAATATGATGGGGTTTGGTGTAAAGTACCTTCAAAATTAAAAGATTCGTTTCAAATTCGGAGATTCGTAATATTAGCCAGATCGTTCAAGGAATATCCATTTTGGTGAAAATCGTGTTTACTTTAGGCTCTAGAATTACTCACACGAAGACGGATTCACAAAGAGGTTTTTTGGAAAATCACTTTTTCGGGTTCAAAAAACAAGCGTTTTGACAGCCTTGTGTATAGAAAATAAAAGAACAATACCAACAATCCACTTTTTTCGAACTAGCTACTTACAAAACGTGTTTTCTGTGAAAATTTCGACACTTCCTCCTACAGCATTACGTAACTCTCTTTACACGTGGAGGTAAAAATGTTCCAGCGTTACTGGGATTTGAACTCGGATCCCTGTAGTCTGTAGGTCTGGCTCGACCGCACTGTGCTATCACAGATATTTCTCAATACGCTGTCCAAGCACACTTATTACGAAAAGAATAGTTACGTGATATTCATTGCACTTAGATTTTTTATTAGAGGAATGTTCTACATGTGTCAAAGGTATCAAATTCGCAATAAAAATTCAAACGATTACAGCCCACGCAACTACATAGCTCAGTTTACTAAGAAATATTTTCAACCAGAAGCGGTGGTCTTTAGAACCGTCTGTGGAAGTCGTTCCCGGTCTTATCTTTCGGCGACTATGGCCAAGGTTGAATTACGTCACAGATGAAAGTTGCGATAACTCTAGAGCTAAACACGGGCGCACATACAGACGTTCTGAAGCCAGAATCGCAATAGGGGCATATTTATACGTGATTTTTTAAAACATTAACACACTAAAATAAGTACTGGCGCCTCAAAAACACATGCTTTATGTGATATTTATAATGGATACGAATGATTATAACTATACAATTAACCGCAAAATTATTTCTACCCGCAAAAATTATTCGCCGGGGATGAGATTCGATCTTACGTGCCTAAGATTCTCCAACAGTGCGCTTACCTGCTATACCACAGAAGCTCTTATAACTTTTGTCTCTCACAAAGATGATTTTAAACTGTCATGTATCACAGATTTGACTAAAAAAGAACGTGCGGCGTTTAGATGCTTGTGTTAACTACAGACGGACAGATAGACGCCAACATGAGATCTACAACATTCTTTTAAACGTTCTTGAGATTATGGAAAAAAAAGAATCAAAACCGATGAACTCGCTTTTGAGAAAATTTTGAAAATATCTCTGGGGCTTTATGTAAAGTACCTCCCAAAATTAAAATATCGGTTTCGAATTAATGGGACCGTGATATCAACAAGATCGATTGGGTATTATCAATTTTGGACAAAATCGGTTGAACAATTTAACCCCTAGCGTTGTTCGCATACGGAAGACTGATAGACAAACGTTTTGCCGTCATTCAATTTTTCGGTAACAACGATCCACAAAACATGAATTCTGGCTACACAACGCGTTAAAGAATTTCCCCCTAAATTTATCAAATAAATTTATTCACTTTTTTCGTTACCAGAATGAGACGGTTTTTCTGCCGAAAATTCGCCCTATTCTGGTGCACGATTATAACACCTTTTCTTCTTACGTAAGTGCGAGAAAGTAAAAATCAATAAAAACATTAAATCCTTTTTTCTACCCCCATTTCCGTCTTCCTAAAGGCCTAGTTAAATAGCCTGTCCAACATAAAATGTATTAACCCCTATGTTATTTTTCCTAGTTTACCAATCCCCGTCTCAGTACGGGGGAGTGAGGGCAAAACTAGGAGAAGAAAAATCCCACACTACTAACACCTGGCTGTAGAGTCCCAACTGGGACAGGCAACTGAAGAGAGCATCAACCTCAGAAGTGTCAGCAATGAGCGCAACAATGGATGCTGTGGGCAGCAACAATGGACGCTGCCAACAATGGACACATATTTGCTTATCAATTCCTGTTAAAATTGTTTCGTTTTTCAGTTAGCATTGCTGTGATTAAATGTTCTTATAAGTCTTGTTTATGGACCACTAATTCGTGTTTCGAATACACAAAATTATTTTTGCCCGATCTCAAGATATTCTAAAATCATTCTTAAATATTATATTTTCTTTTAAATGATGACCTACAAGTACAACCAAACAAATCATAATTAGTCTCTTCATAAATAATTAAGAAATTAAACAGTTATAGATGCCCCGGAAAGCAGTAAGCCCGCTAAAACATTTCATTTTCGCTGCGAACTCTATTTCAAAATCTATTTTAATTTGCTACTTAAGTTATTGAAAAAGGTAAAATAATTTGGAAAGTAAATGAATGAATATTATTATAAATACGTATTACCTAATGCATATCTGCGTATATATATATATATATATATATATATATATATATATATATATATATATATATATTGTGACGGACCGGGGTTCCGATCCTGTGCATCAGTAAATTTATTGAAGGGGTCAGGGTTTCTTTTTTGCGAATGGGCTCCGGGGTGGGGTAAACATTGATACGACTTCCAAATATAATTAACATACACAACTTTATTTCAATAATTATACAATAACCTTGTAACTCTTTTTTAGCTTGGACCCAATACCTAGAATCACTGTCTTACCCGTTTACCTAATAGTCAAGATATTCTAATATAATCAAATTCAACCTGCTGGTCGTCTGGCAGCGTTGTTCAAGTCCGGTTCATGCCCACCAGACGTTCGGCATCACTCGGCGCTGATCGGCTGCCGCTTCGGCGTGTCCGTGGAGCGACCGTGGCGTTGCTGCCTCTCCCCCTCCACGCGTCCAACCGCCCTCGGTTCGGCGTTGCTCGTCTCCGGATTACGCTAACTGCCTTGCCCAGTCACCTCAAATATGAACTTCATTCACTATGCTAAAAATTACGATGCTGCTGTTTGCGTCATATTACTATTACGCCACACGATTCTCCTATCGGCTTTCACATCGTCATTCACAGTCGTTAGCTTCCACACACTGATCAAGTTAGATGCAGTCCTTGCCTCAATTACTCTCGTCGAACCTCTCACGAATGCGTCGCCTACACTTTACTAATATCTTCACTACTGTAGTGTTCACTCACAAGTCTTTGATATCACATCTTACGCATCAGGCATTAAATGTTCAGCCACGTCCCGCGCAATACGTGCGCTCCCTTACACTGCCTAGCTATTACTACTCTGCTCTCGCCTCCCCGTCCGTTAACTCTCGTGCGTCGCGGGACCCCCTCTCGCGCTAGGCGGGAGCCGCCAACTGACGCGCCATCCGAATCGTAGAGGCCGCTTTGCGTTTCGTCTGGAAACGCGGTGCGTTTCAATATATATATATATATATATATATATATATATATATATATATATATATATATATATATATATATATATATATATATTTATATAATTTTTTTTTTAATTTTATATAATTTATTTTTATTTATATAATATATATTTATATAATTATATATATATATATATATATATATATATATATATATATATATATATATATATATATTGTGACGCCGAGCCCAGGTGTGGGCTGTCGCCACTGTTGTTAGTATGGGAGGCCGCGCGCCTGCGAGGGCGCAGTTCGTGGTTTTCTCCTCCTTCCCCCCCCCCAGGCGGCAGTATCGGCCGTAGCGGAGGGGTAGTGAAAGGGGGGAAAGTGGGGAATAAGAAAGAAGGGGAGCAAAGTACGGTTAGGGTCGACCAGGGGTCGCGAACCAGCAGTTGGATGTGAACGGTAGGAGTGGAGTGAAGGCAGTGAGAGATGAGATACTGCAGTTTCTCTGTGTAGTGCAATATTTTATTGGAGTTTGTCCAATATCACAGATTGTGATATAAATAGCGGAGTGGAAGGATAGTTACACAGCTATTTCTAATGTTATAATGTTTCATCAAAATGTGTATCCATGAATTTCTTCTGATTGTAATTTGTTTGATGTGATTTCATGGCGTGTAGTTTCAGCATTTGACGTCCAATATCACAGACTGTGGTATAAATAGTGGAGTGGAAGGACAGTTACACAGCTATTTCTAATGTTATAATGTTTCAGCAAAATGTGTATCCATGAATTTCTTCTGGTTGTAATTTGTATGATGTTATTTCATGGCATGTGGTGTGAGCATTTGACAGGGTTGCTTTGTGACCCTGCAGGGTAAGCAAGGCACAATGTTGCAATGATTACTTGTATGGCAATGAACTAGTATTATCGTTTAAGAGTTTGAGGAATGATACTCCAAAGTGTCTTGAGTGTTTAACAAAAGCAATGAAAAGCTTTGTCAATTTTGAATCTTCTTTTTCCTTAAAATGTTTGTAAAAATGGTGAAGAATGTTTATTTCATTGCTTACATTTCTGTTGTGTGTTGATCAAATTTGGATGTAAATTTTTATTGGAAATAAGGGAATTGTGTTAAATAATGTACAATTCTGAAGTGTTTGGTGCAGATGCACTTAATTGTTGTACAGATCATATGGAAGGATAATGTTTATTCCAAATGACTAAGTTATTTGTTCAAATTAAATCATTTGATTTTGTTTCTTTAAAAAAAGGCTGGTTGTTTATAATCCTCAGAATTGTTCTAGGAATAATACTTCTGAGTTGTTGGTTTCCGTTTCGGGAAGCGTGGGAGCAGCCAGGGCAAGAACTCCGCCCCCCGGGTTCCCGACTTCCGTTACAGGAGGTATCAAACTATCATGCAAACCTTGAAGTACGGCCCTCCGCACGGCGGACGCCACGTCGCCGCGCGTGCATCCCGTTACGTCACAAGGAATGTTTATTTCATTGCTTACATTTCTGTTGTGTGTTGATCAAATTTGGATGTAAATTTTTATTGGAAATAAGGGAATTGTGTTAAATAATGTACAATTCTGAAGTGTTTGGTGCAGATGCACTTAATTGTTGTACAGATCATATGGAAGGATAATGTTTATTCCAAATGACTAAGTTATTTGTTCAAATTAAATCATTTGATTTTGTTTCTTTAAAAAAAGCTGGTTGTTTATAATCCTCAGAATTGTTCTAGGAATATTACTTCTGTGTTGTTGGTTTCCATTTCGGGAAGCGTGGGAGCAGCCAGGGCAAGAACTCCGCCCCCCCGGTCCCCGACTTCCGTTACAGGAGGTATCAAACTATCATGCAAACCTTGAAGTACGGCCCTCCGCACGGCGGACGCCACGTCGCCGCGCGAGCATACCGTTACGTCACATATATATATATATATATATATATATATATATATATATATATATATATATATATATATATATATATATATACACACTTCTCGACTTTAAAATTGATTACAACATTTTCTTGAACGTAGAGATATTCTAACATTAACGTTAAGTAAATAAAGGCCGGTATTACACTGTAAAAGATCTTTGTCAAAGATATTTTATAAAAGAAATATGTCAGTGTAATAGCCAATATTTTATACAAGATTTCTTTTATAAATTTCTTGGATAAAATGTAGTCTCCGGCTTCCAAGTTTTGTCATATTTGGTAACATGGCGTCCGATATAGGGGTATTGCTTCAACCAAAGTCATAATTGCTGAGTGCGAGTAATTTGAATGTTTATATAATACTGTCCATCCGAACTACAAAAGTAAAACCAAACGAATTAACGTTTGTAGGACACATTTTCCCGGGAAGTGGAAAATATGGTGTTTGGAAAATGCCCAGTTCAGGAAGATAATTTTTTTAAACTTCCCTATCAGAGGACTGAATTTCGAAAGAAGGAAGAACGACAAAGAAAATTGAATGTTTCCTCATCCATCCTCAAATAATTCATTTCGAAGGTCTTTAATCAATGCTTCACAATGTGCGACCCATAACCTCACCATGGCGTTGTTCTCACCCTCAAACGTTTTCTTATTTACCTTTTGCTACATTAGCATTAAACATAGATGAGTTATAATAAAACATAAAGTAGCAAAACACAACTATTTGTGCGTAATTGATTGTAAATCGCGAGCAAACTTACATTATATTTGGACGAAATGTAATACGCTCATCAAATTTGACAAAGTTTTCTCATCAAAGTTCAAAAACTGCCACAAAGTTCTTTATCAAAGATACGTCATATAACTTTTATAGTGTAATACCGGCCAAAGCCGCCGTATGTTATATATTTCCCATTCATGTCGCCAACAATGAACTTCTCGGAAACACATCTCAAATATACATAGTTGAATATTATAACAACAAAATATCAAATTTTTGTAATAAATGTTCCTTCAAAATTCCGGTATTTTCTGTTTTTCTTTCATGTTATATTTAAATACTATTATTATGAGAGAAAACCTCATTGAGATAATTTCAATTAAATCAATGCAAATCGAAGAGCAAACGCTCGTGCGATTTGAAGAATAAACGCTAGTTTCTTTCTGTACTCAGAATTCTTCTTGTATATGAGTTAGGGCACGGGGATACCAAAATTTAAGAAAACGTTCATAGAATACATTTCTCCCTTCAGTACATTACACATAATTTTTAACTGTTTTTGACATTACATGAAAAATACAGCGTCGTAATAGCGCTTTGTCCGTCCCGACAATCATCAGAATTCAAAAGAAATTCAGAATGACAGCTCGTCAAACGAAGCGGGGGAAATTCAAATTTGCTATTTCAAAAATTGTAAAATTATCTAAAGTACTTATATTTTTAAACAATTGTACGTGATCTTTTTTAAAGGACTGATTATTTGAAAGGAATATTTGAAGATCTGTTTTTGATGAACACATTTCATTAAGGAAACAAACTATCTTCAATACTTAAGTTGTAGGAAAACGCCGAAAAAAATTGTTTTGTTGCATTTTTGGAAAAATTCAGTATATGAACGAAAATCATCTCCGCCATCGTCTTATAGCGTCCATTACGCTATCCGGCAATAAAATTTAACCAGAAAAGTTCATGCCATTTTTTAATTTTTGAAAATGTTTCAGGGGCTTCTTGTAGAGTACCATCCAAAAATAAAATATTGATTTGAAATTCAGGAGGGCTCGACATCAGCCAGATCGCTTGCGGAATATCAACTTTGGAGAAAATTGCCTGAACAGTTTAGCCGCTAGCATTGTTCACAGAAGAAAATACGTTTTACCCTTAATCGTTTTTTTTTTGTATTTACTACCCACCAAACCTGGCTTCTGGCTACACCACATGTTTAAGGGATTTTATTCTATATTTATCAACTGAATTTATCCACTTTTTTTGACACCAGGGCCCGGAAATTACAGTTTTTTGTGTCGAAAATTAGCCGATTTCCTCCGTAGAATTACGTAACTTTTTACTTTCTCGTATACGCACATACATACGGAGTAATATACGTAGTATAGAGAAAGTTATGTAATGCTCCGCGAAAAAAACGGCGAATTTTCGGCAGAAAAAATGTATTGCCGGGCCCTGAAAACAAAGGAGTGGATAAATCCAGTTACTAAATTAAGAGAAAAAATCTCTAACACGTGATGTAACCATAATTCCTGTTTTGTGGGTCTTTGATGCCAAAACACCAATTGAAAGCAAAACGTCAGTCTGTCTGCGTCTGTTCGTCTCTCCGTCCATCTGTGAACACTACTAGCGCCTAAACAGATCGTACGATCTTTTCCAAATTGAAGAATCCCTTGTCGATGTGATTCTAGTTGAAACTTTGAGATTTTAAAAATCATTCTTTAAAATTTGAGGGTACATTACATGAAGCCGTCGGTCATTTTCAAAAGTTTCTCAAAAACGACCCCAAATTTTTTCTTTAAATTTCTTCTAAGAATAGAGTTAAATACACTTATAAAGGCGACATACGTCTTATGTCCACTGTAAATTCTGAATTTTCGAAAATTGGAAAAGTTTGAAATTTTTCGGTGTTTTCCTACAACTCTAAAATTGAACAGAGATTTTTCTTTCAAATGAAATTTGTTGTCCATAAATAATTCTTTCAATAAGGTCATATAATTTTTTTTGAAAATTACAGACAGACAGACGAACAGACACAAGAACAGACGCATCAACAGACACACGAACAAACAGGCTTTTCGTCGTCGTTCGATTTTTCTGTATCAACGACCCACAAAACATTAGTTTCTGGCAACACGAGTTAAAGGATTTTTTTCTATATTTCACAACATTAGTTAACCCTTTTTACGTTACCAGGACCCGGCATTAACAGTTTCCCCATAGATTCTAACAATAATATTCGAATGTTGTTGAAATAATGCCTTTATTATGATTTTTCTATAGATTTGTTAAGAATACCAAGTAAAGAACAGAAGATTCCTTTCTTATTGTATTTCATTTCATATTGTCAATAAATCTCTTTTTAATATTTACTGATTATTTCACCTTTGGAATTGATTGAAAATTTTCGTTGAATAGAAACAACGAAAAAAAATTTTCTTCCTTTCTGGTAATTATGTAGTAAGAAGAAAATGTATTGTAATCATGCGCCGGGAGGCAGGGATTTTTCAACAAAAACCTCTAAATTCCGATCACTGGTCACGAAAAAAGTAGATAAATTTTATTCTTGTATATAGTGAATTACTTCAATACGTTTGTAGACAGAATCCATGTTTTGTGGGTCCTTGTTACTAAAAAATCTATTTACGACAAAACGTCTGTGTGTCCGTCTGTAGCATCTAAACGTCTAACGTCTGTGTGTCCGTCACCAGCATCTAAACGCCGCACGTTCTTTTTTAGTCAAATCTGTGATACATGACAGTTTAAAATCATCTTTGTGAGAGACAAAAGTTATAAGAGCTTCTGTGGTGTAGCAGGTAAGCGCACTGTTGGAGAAGCTTAGGCACGTAAGATCGAATCTCATCCCCGGCGAATAATTTTTGCGGGTAGAAACAATTTTGCGGTTAATTGTATAGTTATAATCATTCGTATCCATTATAAATATCACATAAAGCATGTGTTTTTGAGGCGCCAGTACTTATTTTAGTGTGTTAATGTTTTAAAAAATCACGTATAAATATGCCCCTATTGCGATTCTGGCTTCAGAACGTCTGTATGTGCGCCCGTGTTTAGCTCTAGAGTTATCGCAACTTTCATCTGTGACGTAATTCAACCTTGGCCATAGTCGCCGAAAGATAAGACCGGGAACGACTTCCACAGACGGTTCTAAAGACCACCGCTTCTGGTTGAAAATATTTCTTAGTAAACTGAGCTATGTAGTTGCGTGGGCTGTAATCGTTTGAATTTTTATTGCGAATTTGATACCTTTGACACATGTAGAACATTCCTCTAATAAAAAATCTAAGTGCAATGAATATCACGTAACTATTCTTTTCGTATTAAGGGTGCTTGGTCAGCGTATTGAGAAATATCTGTGATAGCACAGTGCGGTCGAGCCAGACCTACAGACTACAGGGATCCGAGTTCAAATCCCAGTAACGCTGGAACATTTTTACCTCCACGTGTAAAGAGAGTTACGTAATGCTGTAGGAGGAAGTGTCGAAATTTTCACAGAAAACACGTTTTGTAAGTAGCTAGTTCGAAAAAAGTGGATTGTTGGTATTGTTCTTTTATTTTCTATACACAAGGCTGTCGAAACGCTTGTTTTTTGAACCCGAAAAAGTGATTTTCCAAAAAACCTCTTTGTGAATCCGTTTTCGTGTGAGTAATTCTAGAGCCTAAAGTAAACACGATTTTCACCAAAATGGATATTCCTTGAACGATCTGGCTAATATTACGAATCTCCGAATTTGGAACGAATCTTTTAATTTTGAAGGTATTTTACACCAAACCCCATCATATTTACATAATTTTCTCAAAAAGAGCTCCAATTTTTCTGTAAATCTATTCCTCGAAGCACAAGATGTTTAAAGGTGGCGTACGTTCAATTTTGGGCGAACGATCTGAATTTTCGAAAATTGCAAACAAATACCTATTAACATTGTCGAACACCAATATTCGCGCTAGAGATTTTCGTTTCATGAAATCTCTTTGTAAAAATAGATATTAAATTAATGTAAATTAAACACTCCACTCTTTCCTAGTAATGATCCACTCTTCACTAGTAATGATTGCTGCTATTGGTTCTAATCGATTCCTTATTCTTTGGAGGGCTACTGTTTTTTAAAATTTCTTTCCAACAGTATTATCTCAAAAATACTGGATGAAAACAGTTGATATCTGGAGTTGAAGGGATGGTGTTAGCTCCTATTGTAGGCCTGGTTCCTTGTGATTCCAGTGAAAAATCAGTAACTGCATTGAAACAGCAGAAGCTTCCGCCAATTGATAATCATAAGTGAATCACCATGTACTGGGTAGGGAGGAGAACGAGGAAATCTATATGAATTGTCGCCTGCTCTTTCTTTCTCAGATAAACACTTGGATAGTTTATCAACATCAAATCGGAATTTGAGGGCCTTTGATGTAATATTAAACTTAAAAAAATCCCTTCCAGTTGTCTGCGTGTTGATTTTTAGTGTATCGAAATAGCCCCGACACCCGTATTACATTAGCCTCTTAAGTTGTATCATATTAGCCCCACGAATTTGAGGCTGTATATATCATGACACGATTAATATTATTGCATTATTTTAACGCAGAAAAGAATATTAATTCTTTCTTAATGATAACCTATTTTCAAAAATATCGTGTCATAAAAAATAACGAAGTAACATCAAAAGATTTATATCACGGCGGTAAAGTTTTTGACTGGAAAAATTAGGCATTTTAGTTTTGATTTTTTTCCTCCCAAATATTGTTACATTCTGAGTGTTTGCTATATGGTCATTATAATAGAATATATTTCCTATCAGTTGTCATTTTCTCTTTAATTTTGGACATAAATAAATAACAACTCTTAAAGTGTAATACATTAACCCCCATTTTCTACTGTATAATATTAGCCCCGACTGATCTTTATAACATTGTCGAAAAACAATACGAACGCTAGAGATTTTTGTTTAATGAAATCTCTTTTTAAAAATAGATCTTGTATTAAGATAAATTGAACACCCTGCTTTTTTTTTAAATGCAAACGCTTCACTTTCTTTTCGCATCGGAAAGGAGGTAGCCTTGTCGTGTACCTGGTGGTGAGGGGGAACCGTGTCAGGTGAGTTAACTTTAAAGACCCGAGTTCGAATCCCGACGAGTAGAAGATATTTTCTGCTGCAGTAGGTCGTTTTTTTTGTTTCTTTTTTGCAGGTTCACATAGTCCGTATTGAATATTGCATAGCAATTACGAATAAAACGTGAAAATATATGCTGTTGAGGCAACACTTGTTTTGAACATAAAACACTTTCTAAATAGTATGTATAGTAAGATAAACTTTATTTAGGTGAGTAAACTTAGACTTTGATTCTCTAAATTAAAACTTGACGTAACTGAGAACAGTGTCGTCATAAGAGTTATTATGATACATGTATCCTTTATTTTTAAAATCTTAAGCCCCGAAACGCGCCTCAAATTAATTATTAATATAATAGCGATAGCTATTTATATATAATATAATTTCATAATTATTTCCAAAGAACCGGAACGCCGTTCCGTCGCGTACCAACAGAAATCAAGCGTTTTTTACAGGATATTCGGGGAAGAAATGTCGAATCTTCGAAAAATAGCTGTTAAGACAATTTCAAGCTTATTTTGTCTAATAAACTACACGGATATTCCAAATGGCTAAGCCGCAATAAACATTCAAAAGTTGGTTTGGATATATGTTTTCTAGGCAACTATTTGCGTTGTAGAAGCATATAAACACTTCATTAATATCTAAATTGTTTATGATTAACAAAATAAATGAATACATTTGATCAGAAAGAAAAATTAACCTAGAAATAAAAAAGCATCCAATTCTCACCGTTCGACTGCTTTTTTATTTCTCGGTTAATTTTTTCTGAACTAATATATTAATTTATATTGTTAATAATAAACATGTTACATGTTTTTGGTCTGTTTACATGATTCTAGAATGCAAAGTTTTGCGTAGAAATCATATTTTCAAACCAGCATTTGCGTGTTTATTGCAGCTCAGTTATTCAAAATATCTATGTAGTTTATTAGACAAAGTATGATTAAAATTGTTTAAACAGCTTTCTTCAAACTTTCCACGTTTCCTTCCCCGATACTCTGTATATCCATGCTTCTTTAAAACCAAAAACAATAATTTGCATACTGCAAACAAATTAATTAAACTCATGGCAGTAGAACTGTTAACATAAGTACTGTCACACATCTTTCGCAGGATAAGGAGTAAAATTTAAAGAAAAATTATAGTTCACATGAATTTTGACAAATATCGTCTTACTTTCTATGATATTCAAATGGTAACATATTACAATATTCAATTGGTTAACAATTTCGGCTAAAGAGTCTTGTTTGATAATTCTCCAACTATTATGTTTAGTGTATGTGTCTAGTAGGTTTTGTATTATCCTGAGAAACTGGATCATACGAATCACGTTTACTACGTTATTCACACAGGAGCACATGAATCTCAAAAAAGTATTTAATAATATAATCCTTGCTGATGAATCAACGTTTTATTGATGGTTTTAATTTTGAAAATTTTCATTAGTTTGGATGTTTAAATATAGGTATCACATGTAATTACATGTCTGTTAAACACGATAGCATTATATGAAGCAAGAAACATTTTTTTTTTCATTTGATCATTCAACTTCATCAATCACTCAAAATTACTTTAATTTTCTCTGCTTATCAGTTTTTTAATCTCAGATCTTCGATGAAGACTTGAATCAAATAACATCGTAGATATTTGAGTGTTTTAAAAATAATAACGTGAATAAATGCTTATATTTATTGAATTTGTTTTATAATAACCTGTAAAAACATGGGTTTTCTGTTGGTTTTGGGGATGTTGAAAACATTCAAATAGTAAAGGCAATGTTAAGCTGGTGACGTTTAACATTGTTTATTTGATATTTTTCTTAGGGATAGTTTATAATGGTTAAACGTTTTCAAAGAGTGCACATTAGATACCTCGAATGGCCCGTTTCCGTTTAATAAACCGCTACGTTCTCCCTGTACAGATGGTCGTGCAAAATTCAAGGTTTTGATAGATTCGTAGAATGGCGGCCAACAAACCACCTTCGAACTCTGACGATACTGAAATGTAGTCTGTGTTGGGAAGGTCATATCACTTGACCACCAAGTTCGTTCTATGTATTTTCACTGGGAAATGCTAGAGTATTGATATTTACTAAACTGTAAACAAACGCAAAATCTCTTTGAATTGTTATAACATCTGTTTTGCTTTCTTTTAGTAATAGCAACTCGTTTTACCAAATACGTGAGTTTGTTATATTTTTACACGCTACAATTATTTAATTTTACAAGTATTTATTTTCAAGCATTTAGGAATTCATGAAATTTTATTGAAACGTTCGCCAATCTAAAACTCTTTTAAATGTATATTAAATAATTAATGTTATTTAAAAATATGTATCAACAATGCGTAGATTTAGCACATAAAGCTCTGATTTGAATATTATACAGTGAAATCATCAAATTAACAGTTTTAGAAAGGAATGATAAATTGAATTGAAAATATTAACTTAAAGTTTATATACGTTTATTTAGAAATTTCTATACTTGTGTAAATATTGTGATGTGTGATTCTACTCATGTGATCTTTCAAAACACAAAATTGAATATTTCTGTATTTGAAAACCTTAACACTACATTCATCCAATCCAGTGCAGTTTATAGCAAACAGCTAAGCAATATGTTTCCCTATTTTTTAATCGTAATGGGTAAACAAGAGGAACAAATAGTTTCTGACTCTCGGTGTTAACAGGGGACTTAAAAAAAATTAATAATACATTTATTCGGTTGCTCAACATCCCTTTGATAGAAAAACAGAAACAATTGTTTGGGCTTAATGCACCTTGAAAAATATTTTTTTTATAATCAATTTCTTTCCTATTTGATAAATATATCACCTTGCAAATTGTAGGACTTAAAAGAGAATATAAAAACCAAATAAAAGTTATGCTCAAACTTGCCGTAAAAATACGAATTTAGCATAATTAAATTGGCCACAGAATTTGTTTACAAGCAAGTGCATTTTAAGCGTATGTGGCAGGCAAAAGCGCGGCATTGGAGAACTGTTTTTTCAGTATGCCCATCCCACGCTATTCTGTTATCGCGAATGAATTAAGCGCAAACAAGTGGGGTCTACTAAGATGTTAATTTCTTATAAACAATTACATATATCTCGAGAACGAGATATAATAGCACCGAACGGATTCCGGAATTTTGCATCACATTTAAACGCCATTCAGATTAGACAATAAAAACATTTGCAACAATTGCAAATTTATAAACAATTTCCAAATTTTGCAAATCTAAAGGGGGGAGAGTCTCCCGATGTCCCAGAACCAAAAACAGCGAATTAACAATTTTGCAACAATTTATAATTTTATAAACAAATTGGAAATATGCGTTGGAACGGCCGGGAAGGCTCCGCAAATTGTGCCTGAAATGAATATCTCAAAATAGCAGTTTGTTAGGAGTTACAAATCGATTACTAAAAGTTAGAATAATTGTTGCTAAAATGATAAATATTTACTGGTCTATAGACAATCATTCTGGTCGGAAAACCTCGCTTAGAAATATTTTTTTCGTCGTGGCGTACGCGCTGGCAAACTATCTCTTTCGGCAGGGAAATATGACAATATTTCTGTCTCGTACGTAAACGAACTAGCCCTTCTCCCCCTGAGACAGCGTTCTTTCTGCCCCTTGGGATGTTGCACCAATCACTGACAACTGTGGTTCTACCTGCTAGCGATTGGTCAACGCGTCCCTCCCCCTGCCCTCCCCCAGGCCGAGGGGTGTCCAAGTTTGTCGGCGCGGTGTGGAAGATAGAATTTTGAACGACATTTTTTCTGAGGGAGAGAGTACCTCCCGTTACTGCACGTAGGTGGTTGCGGCAGTACCGAGAAACAGTGAAAGTGGAAAGGCGTGCTGGCACCAGACTGTGACGTGTATTTACCGAAGCCCAGGTCGCCGAATTGGTGAACCAGACTAGGAAAATATCATTCTTCTGTTCGTTTCAGTTGAAACGTGCCACCAACTTTCCTGGTTGCTCGAGAACTGTTAGGAAGTATACACCAAAATGATTTTATGTCATATTAAACAGTGCAAGAAACCACTATCCGTTGCAAAAGTGTAAAGAAAACATTCCGAGCCATTTTTGAGAAAATGACGTTTCAGCGTTTCTGAAAATGCGAAATTTTGAGCTCGTTTCCACAGAAAACTGTCGAGTTTTTGAGAAACTTTATTTGACATTATTTAAAGTACATGTAATCATAAATATAATATTGTGAAGAAATTTCCTCTACTGTAAATATTGCCGACATGAGAGACAAGTGAAAAAAATTGCATTTTCGTAACTTTTGAAAAAAAGAAAGAATACAGCAATATGATGATTACATTATCGTAGAATTGGAACTACTTCTACAAAAAAATTAAATAAAAAAATTGGAGCTGTTTTTGAGAAAATCTGGTTTTTGTAATTTTTAAATTTGAAAAAATTGCACGCCATATAGCGAGAAAACTGCTTAAATTTTCAATAAAATGTACATGACCTTATTGAAAGAACTACTTATGGGCAATAAATTTCATTTGAAGGAAAAATCTCAATCTTCAATTTTGTAGTTGCGGGAAGACGCCGAAGAAAATTCAAACTTTTACAATTTTCGAAAATTCAGAGTTAACCATGAAAATAGATCATATACCACATTTATAAGTGTATTTAATAGAAGACATCGCAGCATTGCTGACATGATAACTTTTAAAAAATACTACAGGAAATTAGAAAAAGAAAAGAAAATTGCGCATGAATTATTTTTAAGAAATATTTTGGAGACAGGAAGAAATAATCGATCAGGCATTTACAAATATGTCCGCAGACGCCAGGGGAATAAGGAAGAAATTCAGGAAATTCGAAACGCCGATAACGCGCCATTGCACGACGACCAAGCGAAAGCAAATGCGTTCAACGAGTATTTTGTATCGGTATTCAAACCAAAACGGGCGCAGGAGCAAGTTCATTATTTTCCAATAGAAAACCAGTTCAAGCTTCATGCATGGAAACTCCGCAAAAGTGTAAAATCACTGGAAAATGGTAAATCACGTGGACCAGACGGCATCTCGACATATTTTATTAAACTCGGTGGGGAGGCAGTATTACCGTATTTGTTAAGACTATTCAATGTTTCTATTAATAGACAGCTATAATTGTTCCAATTTTCAAAAATAGTGATAAAACGAAAGTTTGTAATTATAGGCCAGTATCTCTCACATCAGTAGTATGCAAAATAATGGAGCATTTAATAGCCGAGTACATTCGCCGCGAATGGGAAAAAGCGAACCGGGTTTATCACGGACAGCATGGGTTTAGAAGTAAATATTCGTGCGAAAGCCAAATCGTTTCTCTTTTTCAAGATCTAGCTGACGAAGTTGACGCGGGTGGGAGGGTGGATGCAATCGTAAACGACTTTGCGAAAGCATTCGACGTAGTACCGCATAATCTACTTATCAGGAAATTATTAACTTCAGGAATTGACGCTAGAGTTGTGAAGTGGGTAAGCGAATTTCGTAGTGAAGTGGGTAAGCGAATTTCGTAGTGAAGTGGGTAAGCGAAACAAAAAATTCAAATTGGCACTCAGTTTTCGACTACGGGTATTGTTACTTCACGGGTTCCACAGGGAAGTGTTTTAGGGCCATTACTTTTCTTAGCCTACGTAAATGATTTCCATGTTAACATACAATTAAAGGTGCGTTTATTTGCAGACGATTGTGTTATATACCGAAAAATCCAAAGTAGCGCTGATAAACAAATATTACAGGAGGATTTAGAACATTTACGTGATTGGGCTGAAAAAAATGACATGGGAATTAACGAATCGAAAAGCAAAACAATAACGTTCGGGTGGGGACGAAATTCTCAGGAACCAGACTATCGTTTAGGTGGGGTCGTCATCCCAAGAGTCTCATCATTCAAGTACTTAGGCATTCATATAGATAGTAAATTAGGGTGGGAGAAGCATATAAATCAGGTAGTAAGAAAATCGTGGAAGTCCTTGCATTTTGTAATGCGAATTCTAAAGAAAAGTTCTGCAATCGCAAATGAATTAGCATATTTTTCGCTGGTTCGCCCTCTCATGGAATACGGAGTGGCATGTTGGGATCCATACAGAAAGTCGCACCGGAAAAATCTAGATAGAATACAGAGGAAAGCGAATAAGTTTACCTATAGAACTAACGCAATAAAAAAGCCATGGGAACCTCTAGAAACGAGAAGAACAAGGGCGAGGCTTTGCGCTCTTTATAAATCGTACGTAGGTCAACCAGCTGGGAAGGAAATTCAGGTTAGATTTCGGCCGAAGCAATCACACTCACAAAATTCGAACAAGGAAACAAAATTCAGGTCTTGGGAAATTTTCCTTTTGTAACAGAACAATTAAAGATTGGAACAGTTTACCCGCAGCAATTTGCAAAGCTTTTCATCTAAGTGTCCGAAGCTTTAGAAATAAGTTAGAACAATATGAGAGTAATAGACATTAAATGAGTAAGTGCGGTGAAGTGCTGGTCAGTGTAATTCAAAGCAAAAACAGAGTGTAGTGTATAGTGTATAGTGTATAGTGTATAGTGTATAGTGTATAGTGTATAGTGTATAGTGTATAGTGTATAGTGTATAGTGTATAGTGTATAGTGTATAGTGTATAGTGTATAGTGTATAGTGTATAGTGTATAGTGTATAGTGTGTAGTGTATAGTGTATAGTGTATAGTGTATAGTGTATAGTGTATAGTGTATAGTGTATAGTGTATAGTGTATAGTGTATAGTGTATAGTGTATAGTGTATAGTGTATAGTGTATAGTGTATAGTGTATAGTGTATAGTGTATAGTGTATAGTGTATAGTGTATAGTGTAGTGTAGTGAACGCGATCAATGAATTAAAAAAAACTTAGCCAAACTTATGTAGCTTGTATTAAATTTTAGCATCACCGACTTATAATCATTGGATATCAAGACAGTTGAAATATTTGTTATAATACTTAATATTAGTGATAGGATGATTATTGCATGTTCAGCTTGTACTGTACTCCTTTATTATTATTGTTATAATTATTATTGTTATTAATATTATTATTCACATTGTTATTATTGTAATTATTGTTATTTAACTGCCACCGGGTCATACCTAATTGCAGTTCATATAAATGTATGTATTTTACTTTATTCTTACCAGAAATTTGAAGAAAAAAAAATTGAGGCCGTTTTTGAAAAAAAATGACAATGTGCGGGGGGCTTCATGTAAAGTACCCTAAAAAATTAATGAATGTTTTTCAAAATAGCAGAACTTCGACTCAGGCCAGATAAACAGGGGTTTCTTCAATTTGGAAAAAAATCCTATGCACAGTTTAGATGCTAGGGTTGTTCACATACACCAGACGGTCGGACAGACGGGCAGACGGATGGACGGAGGTTTTGCTTTCAATTGTTATTTCGGCATCAAGGACCCAGAAAACAGGAATTCTGGTTACACCACGTGAAAGAGAATGTTTTCTCTTAACTTAGTTGTAAGCACATTTTCGTTACCAGCGCCAGGCAATTAATTTTTTTTCGCGGGAAATCCGCCGCTTTTTGTGCAACATTACATAACTTTCTCAATACTACGTATATTACTCCGTACTTACGTACGTATACGATAAAGTAACTAGGGATGCTACAGAATAGCACACACTTTCTCGTTGTAAAATTTTCTAATTTCCTTGGTGTGGACTGGCTTTACGGACAGGCCCCATCCTCATTCCAACTGCAATCTGTCGTCGCCTAATGAACATTTTTTTTTACATTTTCTCAACTTCTCGCTTTCTTAAGAGTAGAACCGAAATATTAATTCAAGAATATATCTTTTTCCGCGCTAAATAAGCTGAATAAAACCTAATTTTACAGGAGAGCAAAAACCAACTTTCAACTGATGCTGTAAATCAGGGATTAATGATATTCAAACGAAGCCTAAACACAACTACAGTGCTTTTACATCTCTTTTATTGAGTATATATTTGTATGCATAATTAAGCGTTTTTACCTTTTAATTAGAGTTATACGGTTATTCACGCAAAAATTCGAAAATAAATTTAATTATTCCGTTATTAACAAAGAACAGAACATGAAGTTTGACACATGTTTCCTTTCACTTTAAAGATTATTTTCTACATTCTGTTAAAAAATAATAAGGCATAACTGGGTTCATAAATAAGAAGAAACGAGCATGAGAAACTTTTAATTACTGTTTGACAAGAATCACATTTTTTACTGGTAGATCACGAACAACACACAAATGAACATCAAAGAAATTCTTTTAAATAAGAGTATACTCACTTTGAACACTAGTATTGTTAATTTCCTATAAATCTGGATCTATACATTGAATGTTTGCTGTAGACAGCTTTTTGTAAAAGTCATGAAAATATGGAACTATTAATGGAAAAAAATTCAATCATATTCTTTCTTTAATTCAAAATCTCTTCTTTTCAGTACAATGAACGCTCTCTTCGGCATCTGATGCTCTCCCAGGAGATCACTATGTCACGCTTTTGGCTTTATTACCGCATTTACTTTTTGACTGCTAGGATTTTTCCATTTCATCTTTGTCCTTATGTTTCAACACAAGGCCTTTTGTGCGACAATCAGTCTTCTTCCATTGGTGAGAGTGGGGCGCTAGACACATATCGCGGCGCGACGTGCGAGAGGAATTCCAATTTTCTCTCTTCGTCTGACACTAGATACAACTTAATTTTATGAATTTCTCATGTTTTTTGGAAGAACATAAGGTCCGTCAATTATGGAAGATATTGAATGCATTGTTTATAATGTTTGGAGAATTTATTTTTATTTCACGTAAAGTTGATTCAAAATATACATTTAATGAGCCCTATATGTAAAGTTGGACGTTCTGGAAGGAAGACGCTTTCTGGGTTCTGAAGGTGTGTGCATCTTGTGAATACGAGTGTTTGTGGAAAATTTCTCATTTTGCGATATATCCCAGGGTAGTGAAATTTTGGAAATAAAATAATTTTATTTGTGAAAAACTTATCCAAACAATAGTTACTGTTGCAAAGTGCTGGAGTGCAATCACCGTATTTTTGAAACCAAGTTCTTTTCTGTTTTGTATGAATTCTATTACCGTCAATTCTCTCAGTGCACTTCTAATACGGAAACTCGAATGCCCATTGGACAACAAAGCCAGAACTACGTGGTGAACAAGCCAGCACCACAAGGTGAATACAACTAATATAAGCACTATGCTTAAAATTATGAAAGTAAGGTTTCAGTCTAAACTTTTGTTCAACGTAGTTTTAATTAATTTACATGAATTGCTTACGTTTATTATAGTGTTCTGAATTTTGGAAATTACATTTCCGTCATTCGATGGAGCTGCAATCTTCAGTTTGTTGAGGCACCAGCCGCCACTGATTCACGGAAACTTCAGCAACCAAAGTATTTTCGCGTCAACTCAATGACAGACACACAAGTCCATATTCGTAGATAAAGTTAATTTCCTTTAAATAAGATTGGTTCGACTATCGTGATTCTTTCCACATTTGACGCAGGTATACAAAAGCGTGCAGTAACGATAAGTGGTCGTAGGTCTGACAACGCTTACATTGTATTATTTCACGGTTTTTGCGCGGTGGTGCAAAACTTATTTTTACTTGTAGTTAATATTCGATGACATAGATTTTGTTGTTGTTGCTTTGAGGATCTAAGTCCATAAAAAAGAATGATAGAGGTGCTTGTGTTAGACGAGGCTTGATATTATGAATCTGTCTTACCTTGTGACCTTGAGTTTCTATAGCTTCCTCAAGTTCCGTTTCGGCTACTGATGGGTGCATGTTTTTTAACACAACCCGAAAGGCTGTTTCTTAGTTTACTTGAAATGTATAGAGCGCTTTTTTTATTTAAATGTTTAACAACCTTTCGATAAACATCCGGTGTTTGAGGTAAGATTTTGACATTATTCATTGTTATTTTGGCTTCATTTAGATAGGTTTTGATTAGTTTATACGAGAAGTCTTTATCTTTAACTACTTTTTTATTGATTTGATGATTTCCGATGTAACTCTAACGCCTGGTATGAAAATCGGCAGGGTTCGATATTCATTTTTTCTTGATTGTTGCTTATTTTTGTCGTATCATTGATATTTATTTATTTATTTATTTATTTATTTATTTATTTATTTATTTATTTATTTATTTATTTATTTATTTATTTATTTATTTATTTATTTATTTACGTCAAAAACTGCTAAAAACTCTGTATGACGTGCTAAGGGGAGAAGTGAATTCTGTGCAGGTTTTTAAAATTCTGTGATCTCTGCACTAAGCCATGTACTACTTGAATTTTGACTAAAGGAATAAAACTAAACAAAAAACAAAAAACGCTCCGATTTAATAAAATCCACTTTCAAGGATAAATCAACAATAAATTTTGGGCTCTTACCCATTATGTCCTTCATCAAGAAATAATACTTCCTGCCGCGACAACATGGAAACGATAATTTGAATAATTATATTTCCCAGTGAATCCTTTTTTATTTATTTATTTTATGTCAAAAAAAGTTAAAACTGCGTACGACGTGCTATGGGGAGAAGTTAATTGTGTGCACATTTTCAAAATTCTGTTATCCCTACACTAAGTCATATACTACTTGAATTTTGAATGAATGAAAAAAATCTCCCATGTAATAAAATTTATTTTCAAGGATAATAAGCAATAAATTTTGGGCTCTTATTCATGTTGTCCTTCGGGACAATACTTCCTGCCGCGACAACATGGAAACGATAATTTGAATAACTGAATTGAATTCTAGAAGACATGCACAGATAATGAAGTTACATTTATGTCCAGAAGCAAAACAGGGGTCATCTCAGCAGTTGCACATTGGATCAGGGAAACTGGACAAAAAACCTGATCGAGATGGGGTCATTGACCCGGAGGCTGCGAAATTTTGGCAAAACCACTTTAACATAATGTGTTCTCAACGCCTGATCTTGGGCAGCTATTAGAACTGTTTCCGATTCTTATTTTTTTATTTAACCCGAAATGACCTGAATTGATTTTTTTCTGATTTCTAAAAAATAACATACGTTTACTTACATAAGGTCAAAATCAATGAAAATTGTCTACTTTCGAACTTGTTAAGTTGACCCTGTTGTCAGAACTGACCGTTACCATATGGTAACGCTAGGTTACTATAGAAATTCCAAATTTAAGAATATACAAAATCTGTTCGAAATAAAAGATTAGAATGGAAAATATAATTTAATGACCTATAATTCGTAATTTTTACACAAATTACAAAAATTTTAAATATTTGAACATAATAAATGTACTAATAACTATAGAATCTTGAACTATTTACACTTGTCAGTTTGATTGCTGTGAACGTATCTTCAAGTATCATGTATTTAAAAAGTGATGGTTTGGAATATGGCAGCAAATGCATAGTCCTAAATCACATTTTTTGCGCATTGTACGAACTACTCAGCTACAGCTTTCTCCACTATATCTTCGCCTCTTCTTATCAGGAGTGGATACACCCAAATGTTGATTTCCAAATGTTTCTAAAATGTCTTCATCTATAAATAATTCGAACAGTTCACTTGCAGTTAAGTCTCTGTATTTTGAAAAATCTGGTTCACGAAAACTTTTTATCTCCTTCAAGGTTGCCTTTTTTTATCCACGGAACTCAGCCTTCAGTTCATCAAATACACTTTTTCTAGACGCACTAACAACCTCAGTTTCTTCTGGAATTACGTGTTGTGCAAAGTCAGTATTTTGGTCTTTTGATACTCTTGAGGTGCACGGTTCGTTACAAGTCTGATGCAAGTCATCAGTCACAGAAATTATAATATTATCTAAGAGCTTTATTTCAACATCAGCAAATAATTGTTTGCTTGATAAATTGTCAACTTAACCTCGTTCATCTTCTTCAGCAGAATCTTCATCAGTTAAATATGATGGCTCAGGAGGTGCTGTATATATATATATATATATATATATATATATATATATATATATATATATATATATTGCATCGATATTTTCAGCAATTTTGTTGTTTTCGCCTTCATTGTAGAATATGTCCATTATTCCTTGCACTGTAAGGTTACGCCTAAAACAATACTAGTAGAATGTCTTAGCGTTAAGATATGATCACGGCAAAGATTAAAAGGTTGTAAATACCGTACTTTAAATGGGAAAATTTTGAATAAATAATGTGTGAAAAGTTAAACTATTTTCACTACATTCATGCTGATATCATTCACAAATTTTAAAAAAATCGTTCAGTTATTACTTACTTAGCCATTGCAGACCTAAACGTTTACACATTCGCGAGCAGGCAAGAACTCTGAATGTAATAGCAACAACCAGGGCTTATATATAACGGATGTAACTACCTAGAATTGATAAACTATCTTCCCTCAGAAGAACAAACAGGGTTACAAATTTCAACAAGCAATAATACCAGATATTTTTGCTTAATTTCCGAAATGTGCCTGCCGTTACCACATGCTAGCGCTATGTCATCATGGGTTAATTTACGTCAAAAATAGTTTAAAAATGTATGTGCTAGGGGGAGAAATGCACGTTTAAAAAATTTCTGTGATCCCTACCCTAAGCCATATACTACTTGAAGTTTGAATACAGTAAGAAAATGAGCGTTTTTTGCAAGGATTGTTAACAAAAATATTCACTTCAATGTAATAAAATCTATTTTCAAGAGTAAATCAGCAATTAATGTGAGCTCTTTTCCCTCATGTCTTTTGCCAGGGAATAATACTTCCTGCAACGACAATCATGGAGAACGATAATTTGAATAATATATTTCCCAATGAATTCTACAAGTGCACAGATAATGAAGTTACATTTATATCCAGAAGCAAAACATAGGGACATCTCAGCATTTGCTCAATGGATCAGGGAAACTGGATGAAAAACCAGATCGAGATGGGGGTCATTGACCCGGAGGTTGCGGTACAATATTTGTTACAGGTTGTTTACATTTATACACACCAAATGGTAAATAATGCATTAAATATCGCTGTTAAAATAAATGTTACTTTCCTTGTGATGCTCAGTATAGTCTCTAATTATATAGAAAGAGTTATGTATAAGAAACGATTTCACTTGGGATTTAAACTTTTCTATCGAATTTAGTCGTTTAATGTCACCAGGCAAATTGTTGTAATATAATGTGCATTTATTGGATGTGAATTTTTCGTAGTGGGCTGTTGATACTGTCATACTGATGAACATGATTTCTGCGTCAAATGTTATAGTAATAAACATCGGCCGTTTCTGAAAATATATTACAGCCCTCAAGCAAGTCATTTTTGACCAAAAGCTCTGATTCGAAAATCAAAAAAGGTAAGGGTAAAATTCCTAGATTAATAATTTCTTTATTAAGCCTTTTAGCCTTTCTGGCTTACAAGAATCACGTGGGTGGGATTTGGTTCTTAATCGTGCAGTTTTTTGTAATCTAAAATTCTGACAGAGAAATAAGATGTATGTCCCCAGAATATATTACCATATCTCAGGCGAAATTGAACGTTCGCGAAATATATACAACGAGCAGTATGAAGGCTGACTGAATTTGTAAGAATTCTGAACGCGTAGCATAATGAATTTAATTTTGTCTTCAATTCCTTCAAAAGGACATTCCATTTGAGGTTTGACTGAATTAAGAGACCTAAAAATTATGATTCCTTAACATCAGTCAATGGTACACCGTCCATTTTCAATGGACTTCAGAATTGTTTGTTTTAAATGGAAAACTGCATTTAAACAGTTTTCGTTTCATTTACTACTAATGTGTTATTTCGGAACCAATTTGAAACATCTGATATTGTACTATTTACAGTTTCTTTATTGCAAAGAATGTTCGTATCATTCGCAAAGAGAACTGTTTTTCTGTTTCGAATCGTCGAGGGCATATCGTTTATGCATAGTTAGAAGAGAATATTGTCTAAAATCGATCCTTGAGATACTCCACGTGCAATTGGAAAGAGTCGAAAAGGTGTGTAGATTCCGTCATTCCACATCATTACAGGTATTTCCACTCTCTGAGATTGTTGTTTAAGGTACGAACATAAGCAATTTAGGACAATACCACGGATTCTATATGAAGGTAATTTTGGAAGTAAAATGTCATGATCAATAACGTCAATAGTTTTGAGAGATTTAAAAATAATCCAACAGGTGCTTTGTTTTGATCCAATGATAAGGCGTTATCTTTAAGAAAAGAAAATATGGCTGTTTCCGTAGATTTTGATTTTCTAAATCCATGTTGGCAATCTGAAAATGCGTCGTGTTTACTGAGAAAGATTTCGATTTAAACGTATAAAAGTCTCTATAATAGTTTTGACAAAAATGACAGAAGATCATTTTGCATTTCATTTTTGTTGCATTTTTTGAAGAGCGGCACAATCTTAGCAGTTTTGAAAGTATCTGGAAACGTTCCGTTGCATAAGGATGCATTACATATGTGTGTTAATGGGCGTATAATGGCAGGCGCCCAGGTCTTTAACAAAGAATCCGGGAATTCATTTAAACCTTCCAAATATTTATTTTTTAGTTTACCGATTATTTTGAGAACTTCATAGGAAGAAGTTACGGAAACAAACTTCGTGTCTAAAATTGCGTGAACTCGTGGCTCATTGCAAAGTAGCCTTTCACCACTGAGATCCGGGTTCGATTCCCGTCGAATCTCATGTGAAATTTGTGCCAACAAAACGAGTTCGGCTGCTTCACAAGGGCTAGTCCAACCCCTGTGAAGTGTCCTAAACCCTACCTCTATCCTTATTCCTTCCTAATTCTGGCCGTTGGGTAGTGACGCAGGAGCGCGCGGTAGGAGGCGCGTACGCGGAGATGCTACTTGGCGGTTCTCTTGACAACCGACTACGACGAGACGCGACAGACAATGTTAACGGAGGATTACTCCATAAAACAAGCGCCGTAATGGGAGGATTACTCCGAGAAGCGCAAAGCGCTCAACACCCCCCAAGGGGCTTGGAGACACGTTGCGTCGAAGTAGACGCAACAAATTTAAAAAAAAAATAATAATAATTTTGGGGGAAATGTCTGATATTAATTTTTTCGCTGAAGACTCTTTGTGAGATCGGCAGCAATTCTGGAAAATATTGGTTAAAGAGACTAGTCACTGTTGCCGGATCGTTCATATTTTTATCGCTATATTTTAAAACAACATTCTTTACAAGGTTTCTAGTTGTTTTGGTCGTATTTTTTTATATATTCCACATTTATTTTGTTTTGTTATTTGAGTTCATCATATCCTGTTAGTGTTTCATGGTTTTAGTCATCCTTATGACTTTCCTTATCAATAATTTGTATTTTTTAAAGTAGAGGAGGAAACCTGGAGATACGCTATGACGTTTCGAAATGAAAGAAAGTATTCCTTTGTTTTTTCATGATGCCCTTATCCCTAGTGAAATCTAAGATTTTGTTTTCCGTGAAATATTTAATTTTCTTCTTTGAAGAGAAAGCAAATGTTAAAATGGAATGAAAGCTTTGAAAAAAAAATTATATTTATCGTTTGTATAAATTGTATTATAAACCGCGTCCCATGACTCCTGCGTCAAATAATCAATGAATAATTTTATTTTACTTTTAGTAATCAATCTAGTCATACGTGTAATATTTATTGTGTCAGTGTTCGCATTTCTTATAATGGTAAGAATTTGTGCATCGTGGTCACTATCTTATCATATGTTTCAACATCATATCTTTTTGATCATAATAATTTGATGGATTGCCTTCATTGAATTTAGTGTGATCCATGTAGAAACATTAATTGTAATATCTAAATTGAAGGAATTAATTGCATTGAGAATTTGTTCTTTCTCACAAGATTCGACTTGGAAATCAATGTTGAAATCTCTGCATACAACAATTGATTTAAAAGAGCGATTGCTGACTTTGTTAAGTGTTATCTCCAGTTTTTCTAAGAACGATATATAGTCTCCAGCTCTCTTTGTTGGAGGCCTGTAGTTGCAAAGTAATACCACTTTTAGCGAAGTAAGATGTACTACAGAAATTTCGAAAACATGTTCAACGGAATACATATTTAATTCCATCAAGGAGATAGAATCAATATTATTTCTAACGTACATACAAGAATTCCCATATGTAGGACCTTAATGCGATTCTCTCTCTCTCTCTCTCTCTCTCTCTCTCTCTCTCTCTCTCTCTCTCTCTCTCTCTCTCTGCAATAAAAGCCTGCGAGGTAAAAGTTTGGAATTTGGAAAGTGCTAAGTTCATTAGGAGATAACCAATGTTCTGTAAAGCAAAGAACATCCATTTGATTTAAATCGCTCTGTAGATCTCCCTCGATAAACTCAGTTTTATTTGAAAGGGATTGAACGTTATGGTGCAGTATGTTTATTGGCAAGTATCTACATGAATGCTTTTCTGCTGAATCTGACTGTAGTTGCTATATATTTACTCCACTTTTACCTCGAGTTTGTGGTCGAAGTTTGTAACGTGTCCCGGCAGTGACAGATTGTGAGGAAAATGGGACATCAGGTGTAGATGAATAGGTAGTAGGAACGGGAGAAACGGGAATAGGTTAAGAGAAAGAGGTAAGAGGATTCGAAAGAAGAGAAGGGGATAGAGAACGTAAGGAAGGTGAAAAGGATGTATTTTTGGCAGGAGACTGCGTAGAACTGGAGTTGATGATGTATTGTGCAAGTTTGTTACCGACTGCATGTTTTCCAGCAAGGTTCATGTGAAAACCAAGCCGGGTTAAATTTTTAGCTGAGAGGAATTAATTTCAAAATGTGTGTCATTTGTTTCTCTCAGTTGCAGTTTTAATTGTAGGTTTGCGTGCTTAATCTCGCTGCATAGTGTTTGTCTGTTGTACCAGAAGAGCAGGGTTGAGACTACAATGTTAGTCTTTTGGGCGGCACATTGTAATTTGTTTACATGTTGTTCAGGTGTAAAGTTACCGCCCAAGTTAATGTCAATCTGCCCTCCTATGATAGTGACTGTGTCTTGATTGGTCAGTGTCTTCGTGTGGGTGTCCAACTCTGCAGTCACATTTGCAAACCTCCCGTTAGGTTTAAAAATAGATGAGACTGAGGAGTTGGAGTGTAACTTCCTACTAAGAATGGAGGAAAGGTGGCGGTCATGGATGTTAGCTAAAATAAGTACCTGTTTTTCAGGCACAGTAGGAATGTCTTTGTTTTCAAGTGAGCTAGGATGCGCAGCTTTACGTGTTTTGGTGTTGACACGCTTCCTAGCCTGTTTGCGCTGGTTTTGCATGTATTTGTCGATGGTAAAGAAGGGTTGTAAGGATCAGGAAGGCGAGGAAAATCTGTTTTTTAATCTAAAACACTAAATTTGTTTTAAATTGTGACTGGATGTCATGTCTTTGTCTTCTGTACAGTCACGGGTGCACGGTTGGTATTATAGGTGGTGTTGCCGGTTTGTACCCAATCGTCCTCTTCGACCTCTTGTATCCAAACGACCTCTTCCATCCTTCGGATATGGTGATCTAAATTATTGTTTACGTATGTGAAGGCTTTAAGAAGGTCGGCTTTTAGAGTGTTGAGAGTAAAGAGAGTAGAACGAGCAGTAGCCATGTCACGAATACGTTTTAATGTACGTAAGAAATATTCCAATAAATACAAGAAAACTCAGGTAAGAGCAACGAACACCTAGCTTAATTTTTCAAAAGTGTAAGATTGATGTGTATTCAATAAATTAAAATGTAAGATTAAATATAAAAATGAAAAGGTATTCTACCCACAAAATATATTGAAGTTAGTACTTACGAAATTTGGCAATGTCACTGCGTAGATTTTTGTCCACTTAAACTGCAAATGTTTAACACAACCAGTAGATTATACTTTACCGTAATTAGATAAAAGATATCTGAAAGTTTGTCTTCGAAATAGAAAAAAAGATTTGAAACACAAATTCAAAACTATTTAATACCCCACCCTCGTAACGTTCAAAACAACGGAATCGTTTCTTGTCACAGATATACAATAAATCTTTCAGAAAATTAATTAGCACAGTGTTTTATAATTAGAAATAAACTGAGCTGTTGAAACGTTTTGACACTTGTCATCACCTCGAAAATGTGAAGTTCGTTATGGTTTATGTATTCGTTTAAAATTCGTAATCTGTTTGTTTGTCTTGGTTATAACAAAAAAATCAGTCGAAATTATATTTTTAGCTAACCTGCAACAAGTAACGGAAGCACTTTTATGTGAAACACACCAGATCCTGTCAAATCATTAAAAATAGTAGATAAATCACAAAATTCCAGGAGCACAACCAGATGCGTCCGTCTCGTAAGATGGCATCAACACATTTCAATATCCTCAATTTTCGTGGACACTTCTAAATTTTCATCACGTGCAAGAAGCTCGTACGTGTTTTTTGATGATAAGGTATCATTTTCACAGGTAATCTTCGTAGAGGGTTCATTGGATTTGTCATAATTTCATCTTTTTTGTCGACGCAGCTGTTTGACATGAGCTGCTCAGGTTTGAGGCCACTTCCAGCGTTGTAGATGCGTGGCCGTTAGGTTCAGTAGCTTTTGACACAATGCCTGGGATCTCTTTTTAATGCAGATATTGCTTTAGTTGGAATTGTAAATATTGGTTCTGTTGCACTAGATGTTGTAAGTGTTGTTTTAGCCCTTCAACTCCCAGTGTTGCTTTGCAGTAACATGGTTTTTTATTGCTTTTAGCGCACTCTCGATTGAATTATCTCTATAGTGAATTATCAATTGGACCATCCTCCATCTAGGGCCATACAGGTAATATACATTTGTTGTAACATATATGTTCACACACACACACATATATGTGTGTGTGTGTGCTCATTCCTCTTTCTGAATTTTCATCTACCAAATTATTTTACTCTTTTAACCTCCAGTTTTTCCGTGCACATCTTTTAAAATGAATTTTACACTTGTTTTAAGGAATCCCGTTCACAGGTGCTAGCCTTGGGCTTCGCACTCACTATAACACTGACCTTTAAAGAGAAAAAAACAACAACAATAAAACGTAATATACACGTTACTTACATCTGACCCCTTTACATATCACAGAAAGCAATTAATTTTAACACAATATAATAAACTGACTTTTCCAGATAATATCAACTGTACAACATGTGAAAATCATGAATTATTTAAGTAAAATTGTACAAGGTATGCTCTCTTTGAATGAATTCAACAACACGCGCAGTAAATGAACTTGAAACTGCCACTCACATCGTTCGGAATTCTTCTCCCACCTATTCTGGACTTTTCACTCACTTTTAACACGAATTGTCGTGTATTTACGGCTATTCTCTTTCCCCAACTGATCGCCGCATAAAAGTTACCAGTTCCTTTACCTCAAAAGCTCCGCATCGCTCGCCTGTAGGTAACCTTGGGGATTTTCTGCCGCTCGCCCCGCGTTGCCACTCTTCTTCGCTTGCTGTCCCACGACGTTAGGAGTTTCCTACCCTTGAACTCTGGACTCCGCCAAGCCTCCAATTTCCACACCCTTCTCCCGTTCTCCAGACTCGTACGATTCTCGTTCCAGTCCAAATCTTTCTAACTTCTGCTTCGCTCTTCCTGGGGTCGTCCTTCTTATTCCGCCTCTCCCCGTACAAGCTTGTTCGCGCTTCCAGCATCGAATAATTAATGTTGCTGAAGTTATGTTTTAAATGCGCGGCTTACCTACCACACTTTGGGCATGTGTGGTCTCAGCGTGCAATATGAGATGCTGGATTTAGTTAATGTCCTTCTGCGCGAATTTTACAAATTTGAAATTATTTCGGAGTCAGTCACTTCACGTGCTCTCTTAAATATTGTGAATGCGAAGAATGTTTGCGCACTCCCCTTCTTAATTACCTCACTTTCGAAGACACGCTTCTCAAGCTAACTTTTAACTACCAAGTTAAAATAAACTCCTATGTTATCAAGTTACAATCACCGTCGCTGCTGCAATCACAGAGAGCTCAGTCTAGTCGCCGTCGCTGCTGCAATCAAAAGAGAGGTTCTCCGAGGCGCGCCGCGATACTTATGGTACTCGCGCCTGCGGAAATTTTTGGAGGGGTGAACATTCTCCTCTTTTCGTGACCTCCCGGAGAAACATTATTCGCAAGTTCGGGCGTCAGAGTTCGAAAAGCTGTGGGTAGATGGCGCGTTTACCAGCCATCGCTCCACCGCGTACCCTACTCCTCTCTGTTCGTGGGCTTCTTTTCGTAGCTGATGGTGGCGTTATGGGGTTGTCTAATCCCATGACGTCACAATATATATATATATATATATATATATATATATATATATATATATACAATACATATATATTACAATATATATATATATATATATATATATATTACAATACATATATATTACAATATATATATATATATATTGTGTATATATATATATATATATATATATATATATATATATATATATATATATATTATATATATATATAATAAATAACTTTATAAAATCTTACAATTGAACTTTTTAGTAATAGTTAAGCACGAATTCGGAATATTTACGAGAATTGCGTACGTCCCAGGTTCGTTGAAAACTTCGAAAATTGCGATAGTGGAATGTAGGAACAAAGATTATATTACTGGCCTATAATAGAGGTTTCTTTCCATGTAAATACTATTACATTTGTGTAAATTTAATTACAGTCTGTGAAACAAAAAATTAAATTTTTACAGTTCAGGTATAAAAGCTGAAAAACAACATAAACATAACAAGAAACACTCTTTTGTTTGCAATTTCTCTGCTAATCCTGAAAATAATGACTTTTTATCTTCTACACATCAAGATATAGATCTTTAATTTCTGAGATATTGGCTTCTTCAGTCATCCAGGATGTTCAAAATTTCATCATTCAATTAGCCTAGTTTTTCATGTTTAGATGGAAGAGCACGTGAGGAGCACACTTATCTGAACTCACTCCGCACGGTTACCATCAAACCACAGAGTATATATATATATATATATATATATATATATATATATATATATATATATATATATATACATTTTTTATATTTAAATTCCCCAAAAACACGTGTTTCTTAGAAGCAACTCTGTGGTTTGATGGTAACCGTGCGGAGTGAGTTCAGATAAGTGTGCTCCTCACGTGCTCTTCCATCTAAACATGAAAAAACTAGGCTAATTGAATGATGAAATTTTGAACATCCTGGATGATTGAAGAAGCCAATATCTCAGAAATTAAAGATCTATATCTTGATGTGTAGAAGATAAAAAGTCATTATTTTCAGGATTAGCAGAGAAATTGCAAACAAAAGAGTGTTTCTTGTTATGTTTATGTTGTTTTTTAGCTTTTATACCTGAACTGTAAAAATTTAATTTTTTGTTTCACATACTGTAATTAAATTTACACAAATGTAATAGTATTTACATGGAAAGAAACCTCTATTATAGGCCAGTAATATAATCTTTGTTCCTACATTCCACTATCGCAATTTTCGAAGTTTTCAACGAACCTGGGACGTACGCAATTCTCGTAAATATTCCGAATTCGTGCTTAACTATTACTAAAAAGTTCAATTGTAAGATTTTATAAAGTTATTTTAAATAAATTACAAATTTTACACTTTGTTATGCACTTGCTTGCAATCACCTATCAACTTTCTTTAAACCCCAATATTTCCTGAGAGCCACAAGTAGAATTTTCTAAAATTTGAGGACATATTTGAAAAAATGGCTTATTTGCTTTAAACTACTCAATTATAACTCAAAAATAAGTTTTAAAATGTTCTTTATTATTTAACAATAATTTGGAATTGAAATTGTTAATAGTTGATGTTCTTGAAGTAACTCTTGGTGCTGCTGCTGAAGGTTCTGTGTTAAATCACTGTATTCTAAAGCTGTCGATCCGTCCGTACTGTTATTAGGGCATACATCCTGTTTCCTTGGTTATTTAGTATTTCTGCTGATTTGCTGATCAATTTCCCGAAGGGGACATGGCCGGCAAACATTATTCATTTCGCTATATTTGGCCGATATTGATTTGCAATAGTTCTTGATTGACCACTGTTCACAAGTAAATGCACTTCTTTCTGACCCAGGACCGGCTCCAGTAGCGGCCCGGGCAGTCGGCACTTGCAATAGGCGCAAGCGTTCAGATAACTAGCGGAGTTGCGGAGCACGTCTGCTCGTGGCCGCTGCTGAGCGAGAACTTGCGAGAAAAATGACGGTACTACTTTGAAAAAAAAAAAAAAAGATTTTATAAAACATGTCCTCGGTTAATCTTTCTCCCTGTTCATCTTCAGCAAACATCATAACATATTTAGATCTGCTTATGTTTGGAAAAATAGTTTTCTTGTCTGAGAGGAGTTCCAAACGGAAATGGTCCCACTGATTGCAATACCCTAGAGTACTCAAACAATTGTTTCGAAAGAAGATGAGCTTTCAATTAAAATATGCTATAAATAAAAGTTCCTACATAATTCTATTCACAGCAAACTTTTCCTTACGATTTTTTATTTAATAAGTGCTTTTTCGTAACTGTATGTTTTCTTTAATAAAAGAACTCATATAATCATTCTTCCTTTCATCGTTCAGTTCTTGGTCTCCCAGCAATATTTCCGCCATGAACAAAATGCAAACAATGCGAAAGAAACAATTGTTTTAAAACTAAGTTCTACATCAGCATGTATTTTAAAATATCACATATAAGTATCGCAAAAATATTTCCAATTTCCTGAGGTTTTGTCCACGCTGTGATAGGAGCTCACGCAATTGGGTTCAGCAAGGTTATACTATGTCTACTACACTTACCACTCCAGGAATCACAGCCTCTCCACTTAAAAAAAAAATTGGACAAGTCAACTCATTTTTTTTCTACGTGCGGACTCACAGTCCGACGCGTAGGGCGCGACAACAGGAAGTCTGAGATGGCCGTATTGGTGTTTACGAGTTCCGGGAACATCTGTAAGAACTCAAGGTTTCAAGAGTTTGATTCAATAGCAAACGAGCTCGACCAAGCGACCACTATGAGGGTCATTTCCAAACATTCAAGTCTGAGGGACGAATAGGCACTGAATGTTAATGAAAGCAAGAAAGAAAGATATGAATTTGGAATAAATACATTTAAAAAAACATTTTCCCCCACAAAATTGCTCTCTCATTAAAATTAACTGAACTCGTTCTTCATTTTCCATATCATCCATTAGAAATTTCCGTAATTACACATTCGTCAATTATGTATAATATCGATTATCACTAAATCAAATTATCAGCTTAACGATCCGTTTCACAACATACCGTCTGTGAAAGGCATATAAATGAGTGTTGAAATAAGACAGAATTGTAGACTTCCTAAAACATGTGTATACTGGATAGTTGCGTGTCTTATTTTTGTATTTAAATGTGTGTAACATTACTTTTTCTAGTATAAAGCTATTGTGTTTCTATATTGAATCTAAAATATTTGTCACAATTTAATCCATGATTTTATTCGCCAAGAATTTGGCCCCCCAAGAGAGCGTAGCGAAGCATTCTCCTGGAATAGGAGGGGGAGCATTCCTGGATTAGTGTCACATTCTTCACACTTCGTTCTTGTGCCTTTCAAGACGAGGAGAAAGGGGAAGACCGAGGATAGGCTACTTGAATTGATAGAACAGCCAATATTAAGCGTTGCTTGCCGTCGAGTTGAGGATTGCTCAAGCCGCGTGTCATATATATATATATATATATATATATATATATATATATATATACTTGATGAGCCACGTAACTCTGCGTACTTCTTCAGTAGCGATTATTTCCTCCTTCATTTGTTTTCCTGCAGAAAAGTCTTGTGACAATTAAACGTTATAGCAAAGGTATGTCACGTGAGCGTAGGGCAACGCATTATCATGTGCTTTCTATCTGTAAATGTCAGAAAGATCTCGCGGCGTTAATAGTTATACCAATAATTTAAAAATGTCGTCACTGAGTACTGGAGAGGTGAAATCGGCAGTGGAGGCAAATGAGCTGAGTTACGGCCTGAGCGTGGTCTACTCGACACCACTTTCTATGGAACTAACGACGAAACATTAGTTTATCAGGGATGAACTAGTTTGAACAGGGATGAATTAGTTCATCATCAGAGATGGTGCCACAGTCAAAACCATAGCGCCATCTCTGAATGGGACATCGGTTTTGGGTAATCTCGCAGGCGCCCGTTCAGGTATCTCAATGCACTACTCTTTTTCTATGAAGCTGTTATCAGCGCGCCGAGACGAGAACCGCCTTAGTGATGTTCTCACTGGTTAGTGTTCCGGACGTTAATAAGTGTTGTCCATCGTCATCAAGCTCTCCGACTCTGAAATTACGTTTTCATCGAGAAAGATTATGATTCTACGGATGTACAATATATTTCTTTTTAGAAAATCTTACGGTAATTTAAGTTGTTACATGTAAGAATACATTTGTAAGGAATGCAAACTTATGTGCTGTATTGTATTTTTCATCTTTTCTTCTTTTCTTTTACAGTTAGGCGATTTATCGAATCCAGAACTTCGAATACTGACAGACCAATTGGATAAAATTCGCCATGGAGGTTAGTAAATAACTTTCTATTCTGACAATCAATTCTGCGCAGGAAGACAAAAGCACCCCCTTCCTTACTTTATGGTTTAGGATTAGCACCTTTCCAAAATTTTGAATATTTAGATACTAAGAATAATTTTTCAAATCCATTCCACAATGTGAGTATATTTCTTATACATAAAATTGATTCTCAACATACGTCATCAAAAATTTCAATGTTCTATTGTATTTGATACATTTAATAATCGCAGAATAAACCGGCCGAATTCGGTCGGAGCCAGCATTAACGCTGTCTCTGTAAGCAAATTTTCGAGACCAACCATATAGCAATGGCGAAATCAACCGCTGTCTAGAGGGGGATCTAGCGGCCGGCTGCTCTGATAGGCAGTTTTCCATTGTTTCTCCGATCAACACCAGGCCAATGCCGGAGCAGTACCCCAACAAACATGGACCATCGTTTCTTTCCTTTCTCTTCCTTGTTCTGTCCTCTTCCCTCTTTCACACACACACACACACACACATTTACACGCACCACACACTCACACAGGACAGGAAACCAGCTTAGGGTTTGTCTCGGGTAAGAAGGTACCCCGCTGAGAAAATATATATACAAGAGGGAATTTTCCGCAAACTGACGTATAGATGGGCACCCGATCTCATCATTCAGCAGGCAAGAAACACCGCCACTTTCTGGGACAAAACATTCACTGCACTAACGGACGTAATGATCCCAGCAGTTCATGTGCCCGGAAACTATTAAACGCATAAGAAGTCAACCAAGTCATTGGTGACTAGAGAACACCAATCTAGTGTTAACAGCGGATCTCAGAAAAAATAGCTAAATAATTGAAATAAAATATATACATTTAAGAAGCAGTACATATTTTCAGTTTTTGAGAAGTGAATATATATATATATATATATATATATATATATATATATATATAATAAACGCATCGCGTTTCTAAACAGAGGTGCAGCGGCCGACCCAGTTAAATTACGTGGTAGCTATGGCCGTTGCCGACCGACCCGTTCTGGACGAGTCAGGGTAACGCGGCGAGCGAGAAGAGGTGCGAACAGCAGAAGCACAACAAGAGACGGGCAGTGAGAGAAAGAACTCGATAGGAGACGGAACGGGTGCGCGTACTTGTGTGGCTTGCGAAGGAATTAAGGAACTGGAGAGATGTGATGCGTGTCGATGGAAAGTGGGGAAAGTGAGAATCGATGTGGAAGTGAACATGGTGAACAATCTACAAAATCTAATGCCAAGGACTGGGAGAGTGTTAAGCATTCCTTTTTAGGAAATAGTAATAAGGGACAACTATTGCTGTTAACGGTATGGTAACTATGAAGATGAAACGAAATGGTGATAAGGGGTGAAAGGACGAACACAAATACAACCATGCCCGAGGCGGGACTCGAACCCGCGACCCTTCGGTCCGAGATCACTACGACACTACTGCCTTAGTGATCTCGGCCACCGGGCCGACTGATTATGGGATTGATGTGAACAGATGAATGATGTGAACGGCGACCTGTGCTTTCTCATTCGTTGCCCTTCTGCTCCGCAAACGACTCTTTGCGTTGCCTCTCTGCACAAGGCTTTTACAGATTCTCATTATAGTCATGTGCGAAGGCCACCGTCGATCTGGATATCTTTCAGAATACAGTAATGCACTTTTCTTTGCATTTCTGCCACATTCACCGTCCACCAGAATTAGGTCCAGCTTTTCCTCGTTTGTATACATCTTCTCGGATATTTCTGCACTATTTCACCGCGTTTACAAATTTCTTCTAAATCTGGAGAGTTCCCGTTTAGTTCTGACTGCATTTCCTTTCTCCACCGCCCTTTTATTCTACCTACCCTTCTTACGTCACTTCGAGGCATCTCCAATTTTCCCACTTTACTCGGCCGACGCAACGGAAGGAAATGGCCTCGCCGCATATCACCCAGAATTTCTCGTTCAGATTACGGAAACCAGCAGTCGGCGTGCGTCTTTAAAACTCTTAATTTCTCGAAAATTTTGTTACGTAACATAGGGCGATATGCATATTTATGAACTCATCCCTTCACGCTTGTTATGATGAGCTAAAAATCTATAGGGTTCCATTTAAAAAATCGAAGTTGGGTCAATATCTCTGCAATAAAAAATGCAATAGAATAATATTATGCGTGACCACATGTGCTCCATGCATATAGTAGTTTTAGTGAAAACCGCGTCTCAGTATCTACAACGGTTCAGGAGAAAATGGAAGGGAACATCTTAGGTGGGCTACACGGTACACCGCGTTTTGGAATTGTATAGCGAGGCGGCAGAAATAGCTAATGCTTGTGAAATTAAAATTTGCATAGTGAAACTGCAGGGAGAACTTTAACTTCATCAGAGTAATCGTGAAAAAAGTGAGTGCAGCAAGCGACGCTGGAAATGTTTAAACGACTTAAGCCAAATATGACGTGCAAGAACTAGACGCACGCAGGCGTTCAACGTGTATTTGGGGGAGAGAGAAGAAAATATTCAAATTAGGGACAATATGGGGACACTCTCCGGTAGGAATAGCGCACATTTCAGAATTTTTTATAAAATTTTTAATTGTTGCAAAATTTTTAATTCGCAGTTTTCGATTAGTTTCTCCGGCAAATACATTTGAAGTTCCTAACGGGGATGGAGGGGATATGCAGCCTCAATTCTTGCATATATTACCATGAAAATTTTTGCTGGTAAGATATTCCCGGTTTTCAGCTCTCTAATTTTTCATTTTATTCTAAATACTTTAAGTTCCATTTGTTTAACAATTACCGCATAAATTTTACAATACTACTCAAGTCGGCCACCGACCAATTCTCAACTTCGGGGTAAGACAGACTCATCAACTGGTTTCCAGAAACACTTCCCAGTGAAAATTGCCTCCTTCCTCCACACGTTTGAAGGCGAAATAGCGGGGCTTGTTTTAAGCATAAATCGTATCTCTCGACTATCCGGGAAAATTCTTTATCCTCCTCCTTCGGAAGCCAATTCTTCACATATAAAATTGTGGAAAATAATTCAAATTAAATATACAAGAATACAATAGATTTGCATAAATTGTTATACACGTATAAATGTATACATCAAAGCTTTCGGCTCCTAAATATTCACACGTTTCAAATGCAAAATACATTGTTAAACCATTCACAATTTCATTCTAACCAGTAAGTCTGCTGCCTCTGTAAGCAGATCGCATCACCATGCGAAAAAGTAATAATACTTTTATAGTAGAGTATTGACATATGTTTATTTATGGGCATTTGTCAGTGAAAGAATGTGAACTTACGTATGTAGTTAAGTCAATTTCAATGAAGGTGCAAAATTTCCAAATAAACATGTTTTAAAAATTCAATTATCTCAAGTTCAGAACAATTCTTAGAAGTATTCTTTTCCAGACGACACTGACACGCCAATGCTTTTTGCCACTACCCTCCGAATCTTAAGTCTGTTTGAGGTCATCGCTTATCGCGTCAAAATCGTGGCAACTTACAAGTCTTCGAAATGCGTAAATGCCGAGGTCATCTTAAAGAAACGCATCAAATCTCTGATCATGTGAAAGAATCAGTCTTCATTTCCACAACGAAGCAACTACAGCATAATAGTCATAATTTCCTCAATATCGTTTACTTACTGTGTTCTTTCGAATGTGCCCCGTTCCTGCAAACATTAACATAATCGTCAAAACTAAAAATAACGATTTAGGATGAAAATTTAGAATGAAGAAGTTCACGTCTCCTTATAATGGTTTGTAGAAAGTCATATCACGTTAATATTATTGTCAATAAAATTCTAGTTTTATTTAATATGAAAAAACTGCTTGATTATTTTGGGCTATAATTAAAAAAATATAGCTACCCGAATTTGATGGTATGAAATGCAAACATTACATAGGGTGTTTAATGTTTATATTATACCGGGTGTCCCACCAAATATAGGCCACCCCCATAACTTCTAAACGGTTTAGGGTATCGAATTTCAGTTTTCGCTGACCAATGCAGAGTTGTGGGGCAAGTAACATGCCGTAGAGAAATTATCTGAAATAGTTTTAGTTTTCGAGAACTTATCTCATTTTTTTAATTTTTTGAATGGAGCTACATATTTTTCTCACCAGCAATGCATATATCATGAACATTGGAATAAAATGGTGTATCATATGTTTAGTATTTTAAGATTATTTTGAGTATTAAATTAGATTATTTGGCATGAGATTTTCAAGTAAACGGGCAGCCTTTGCAACAGTCGCCATCTTGGGAAGGTAGCCTTCGCGACGCTGACACAGTTTTGTGGAGAGGAGTGTGAGAGGGATGGCCGTGTAGGATGAAGGTGTAAATGCAGCAATTCATGATCTTGACATGAAAAACATATGAACAAACCTCAATTTTAACTATCAGAATGAAAGATTTTTTTCCATTTGTTGATTTGAGTTGAACTTTTCTTCTTCTGAAATTCCAAATCAACGATAAACCAAAAGAACGAAAAAAAAATATTGTAGCGAAAAAGATGATAATAGTAATAATAATAATGGTCATTTTTAAATATACAAAAATCGAACTCAGTGCAGAAACAAGTCATTATTTTAAAACATGGGAAGCGAATCAATGCTTTCATTTTAATATCTTGATTAAGTCATCAAATAATAGATAGGTAGACATTTTCTCCTGTTATTCACGGTAACTAAACTTCCTATTTAAACACGTACTACCGGAAGAACAAATCAATAAAAATACAGAAATACTTTTCACAAATCTATCAGTCTAAATTTACCAAAATTAACAAAAATGCATATCTGCATTCGCGACTGTTCATACTGATTAGAGTGTTTCTCATTTCATAGCGCCTAGTGCTGCCTCAAACTTGAAAATGCAGAAGACGGGAGTGCACTGTTTTCTTTTCCATTTATGAACAGCTGTCGTATGGTTGCAAAGAGGACGAGTGATCACTTTAATTAAAAATGACATTTACCAACGAAGAGACGGTAGTTGGCTTCTTGCTCAGTTTGAAAATGATATTTATTATTATCATCTTCCTTACGCTACCAATTTTTATATCGTTCTTTGAAACGATCAATGTTTTGAGATTTCAGTAGAAGGCAAGTTAAATCCAAATAAATAAATGAAAAAAAATCTTCAATTTGATTGTAAAAAATTGGCATTTCTTAGTGTGATGTCTGTGTCAACACCAAGAATTGCTGTAGTTATGCCTCTTATCCCCCACTGCCACCTCTCTCAGTCTCTCCTCTCCACGCAACAGTCTAGACGCCGCGATGGCCACCTTTCCCAAAGGCGAGAGTTGCAAGGGCAGCTGCACAATTGACCGTTTAATTCAAAACCACATGTTAGAAAGCCTAATTTTATACTCAAGTTACTATCAAAATATTAACAAATGATACATCATTTTAATCTTCTTTTTATGGTCTATCTATTGCTGGTGAGAAAATATATAGTTCATTTAAAAAATCAAAGATTAAATTTCTCGAAAATTAAATATGTAATAGACAATTTCTCTACGGCTTGTTACTTGCCCCAAGATTCCGCATTGTTCAACAAAAACTGCATTTCTATATCCTGAATCGTTTAGAAGTTATGGGGGTTGTCCCTAGTTGGCGGGACTCCCTGTTTATGTAATAACATTTCAACTGCATTCTGACTGGCAGGAATTCGGGCTCTGTAATTGGTGTTCTTTTTTGCATGTAACGTACTCTGTGATGTGTGAAAGTGTATTATTTATATATTTTTTTTACTCTCTCGTAAACATTTGGAGTGACAAAAGTAATATTGAGAGAGGTATGTATGCAATATTGCAGTAAATCGATTTTGAGATTTTAATAGAAATACACGTTTCGGGGTCTTGAGTTCCCAAGAGAGTGTTGTTTTTATTTCAAAACGCCCGTCTGTCCGTCCATGTGTCCGTTGGTCTGTCTGTCAGTCTGTTTCTCTGTGAACACTATTTTTACACAATAGTTTTTCACAATAGTGTTATTCTTTGAATTTTTGTCAAAATGAATTTTCCATCGGCACCCTGTGATTTTGAAAATATTTTTTTTTAAATCTTGGGGTTAATTTAGTTCAAGCCTCTGGGGAGCATTTTTAAACTTTTCTCCAAAACTTCTCCAAAGTTTTTCGACCTACATATGTAACTACCCCATCAACCCCGAGAGTTACCGCCCAATCAGTTTATTAACAACTCTTTCCAAAATATTCGAGAAAATCATATTGCGAAGACTGAAAAACCACCTATATTCAACCAATGCTATCCCCAAGGTGCAGTTTGGATTTACAGATAGAATCTCAACGTAACACCAGCTATTAAGAATTTCAGAGTACATTTATTCCGCTTTTCAAAAAAAAAAAAAAATCACCAAGCTCTTTTATATAAACTTATCCAAATAGGCACTCCACAATACTTAAAATCAATAATAATAAATTTCTTAAGCAATAGAACTTTCTCAGTTAATGTTAACAACCATTTATCCAACCCAAGAACAATAAACGCTGGACTTCCCCAAGGCTCTCCGTTATCACCCACCCTATTCAACCTCTATGTCGCTGACCTTCCCACACTTAATAAAATCACTATTGCTCAATTTGCCGACGACACAGCCATTTTTGCCTCCGGTACAACACTCACTGAGTTAAGAACCCACTTCCAACTTTATTTAAATATGATAGACAGCTGGGCCGCTAAATTTAAAATTCAACTAAATCCTAACAAAACCGCTGCAAAAATATTTACTTTAAGACCCCACTCTCCCCCACTTCCTCTCACTCTAAATAACAAAACAATAGAATGGTACCCCCACAATAAACCTGTAAAATATTTAGGCTTGTATCTTGATACCAAGCTAACTTGGGGAAAACATATAAATGCCAAAGTGACCCAAGATAAAATAAAACTTGCACAACTACGACCACTAATTTACAGAAACAGCTCAATACAATATAAATCAGTCATAGCAATTTACAAGACAATTTTAAGACCATTAATGTTGTACGCCAGCCCAATTTGGATCAATTCTGCTAAAACTAACATCCATAAACTACAAGTCCTGCAAAATAAGTTCTTAAGAATAGTTGCTCATGCCCCATGGTATATAACCAACAATCAACTTCACAACGAATTTAATTTGGAACCCATTGAACAAGACATCACATATCTGGCCACCAACTTCTATCATAACCTATCTCAAATCCCAGCACTAACACCATTCAAACTAGCCAAAAACCCCAATTACCAAACACGATTCATAAACAAATATCCATATCACATATTCCTAAAAAAAATTGCAGATTTAGATCCGGACTGAGTACCCGAAAAGGGATTTCCTCCCCCTTGTAATAGTATGTAAGATTATATTTAAGGTTAGCATGTAAGCCTGTAAATACATATGTATAGTTACTTTTACTTATCTATGTAAATTCTTCAAAAATTAATAAATTAAAAAAAAATATGTAACTACAGTCGAACATTCGCCAATGTCGGTACTCGAACTCTAGGGCGTCTCAGTCAATGGCGTTACAGGGAAAACAGTAACGATGCCACTGAGCCATCGCAACCTTTGCAGCGTGTGCATAATAACATAGTAAGTCTTACTTCCATTACAATGTTTTAATTTTTCAGTATTACAAATATTCAATTGTTTCATATTATTCGTGCGCATTATAAATATAAAACTTAAAGCTTCCTGTTTCAATCCTGCGTAACAAATCGGAGAAATTGTATAATTGAAAAAAATATATAAATGGTTTAAGAAAATTGGAATAGTTTAAAAAACCATGAGAGTTAATAACAATTTTCTAAAAGCGATTTAACTAAATTCTATAAAAACAAGATCTCAAACATGTTTAAACTGCCCTTCTTCTAAACATTATGTTTCTTAAAATATGACAAAGTGGCTTTCAAGTTTGACTATAACACTGGGGTTCTCTACTTCGTATACGAATGAGTAATGTTCTTTGGCTTATTTCTATAAAAAAAGACGGAATATTTGGTGTATCTTGTTGGGCGGCTTCTTGTTGTGTTGTAGATCTGGCGTTCAAATCCTAACCTCTACTACTTATTTTTTATTTTGTACATTATTGTATGTATCTTGCAAATGACTTTAAAATCAATTGTAAACGTGTAATTTTATATACAGTTTTGCTTTTCAATAATTTTATATTTTCTTTTCTCTCAGACGTCGTTTCCTTAAGGTTTATTAGAAGAATGAAGTGATTGTAGTGTAAAAGTTGTAATATATAACGTAACCGTTCTCAATAAAACAAGAAAATAAGCCCAGCATTTCTATTGTTTGTATTGGTAGTCAGATAAACAGAAACAATAACTGTGCCAATGGTAGGTGTCTTTTTTATGTTTTTGAGAATCGAGTGAATACCAGCTCCACTGGAACTCTTTTATTTTCCGACAGAAAGTTGTAACAGTTATCCAGGCCGGCAGTGTGCTTTTTTTTTGGTTTATTTAAAGTCGCATCAACATCTAAGGTCATTAGCGACCACTATTGCTGTTAACGGTATGGTAACTATGTGGATGAAACGATACGGTGATTGATGATAGGGGGTGAAAGGACGAACACAAATACAACCATGCCCGAGGCGGGACTCGAACCCGCGACCCTTCGGTCCGAGATCACTACGACAATACTGCCTTAGCGATCTCGGCCTCCGGGCCGGCAGTGTGCTTTTGTTATCCTTGTTCGCAGGCGATAACCGAGAAAGTGACAACAGCTCAGGATTTGGCAACAGGGCATTGGTCACAGGAGGCCTATGGCCGCTGCTTGGCCACTGAACACGAGGATGGATTCTTCACCGTACGGGAGAAAGTGAGTGAATTATGTGAGCTTAGTGCACTCGTCGGTCACAAATCATGTCCCACCGTGCCATGTCTCTGTCTGAATTTTGACACTTGCAAACACGTTAGGAACGTATGTTAGCACGGTGTTTAAAAAAATGTGTTACTAAATGCTTCTGTGCGAGATTGGTTGTATTTTGATATATACGAGAATTCGTAAACGTGTTTTAAATTAAACATTTTACAAAAAATACATCGTCATCCATTTTTAACATTATTAAAGTAAGTTATTTACCCAAAAGAAACTTGAATTATGAAAACAGAATATTAACCAAATAATTGCGGTCCCTTAGACCAGACTTGTTCATCAATGAAGTGTCCAGTAATGAAAATTGGTCGGACATTTAAGGGGTAAATATTTCATATATGGTGCCCTTCCTGGTTACTAATCTGGTCACTCTAGAGGCGCCACTAGATCATAGCTACCCTAAAACACTAAGAAAGCCAATTTATTCACTTCTTAAATTCCCTGACATTCACTGATCACATATGACCCTGTAGGTCATAAGTGGTCAGACCTGGGATTAAAAATAGAAAATACAGTTTTTACAGTTTGTCTAATAAAAAAATAGTAAACATGCATGTCTGAGAGACCGAAGTTTAATTGACCTGCGACTACGGCAGCGTTGCTGAAATCTATGTTGCAAAGACTTGTCACACAATAATCAAAGCAAATGGAATTCATATCCAGTATTAAATAACGTAATATGTTTTGTTCAACAGGCGTGTACAAAGACTTTTAAGCTTACAAAAATGGCTATTTTATTTTGTTTCCAACTATCAGAGAGTTGGTAACATTTAGATATTTTGTTATATAAGGGAATAAAAAGACTACTCTTAATTTCTAAACTTGATATCTTAATTCTTCCGAACACATCGTTCGTATTATGTAGTAGAAGTTTCCGATAGCGTTTTCTAGGTGTACGCTAGGCCGTCCCTTGGCCTTGGCAGCTGCCATGATCCCAACTTCAGACGGGAACATAGATGATTGAATAAAATACAATAGGAACCTATATAAATTTGTAATAAGTACATTCATAAAGCCCATAAATATGTAAAGGCAATTTTTATCTTTTTTACTGTTTAAATAGCTTCTTAAATATCGTAGGATTATTGATAAAAGTGATCAAGTCCAAAAATTGGTTGTTTTGGATAAAAAGGCATTTACAGGTTTGTAAACCTTCCAAAAATCAGTGTACTGTTTTCGATGTTCATAGTATTTATTGTAATGCTACATCTTCTATAATACTATTTTAACATTAGTTTAATTTTTTGTTAATTATGCAATTAATTGGTCAATTTTCGTAGAATTTAGGTCTTCCTCCCCTCCACCATGAAACCGACCAAATATTTATTACTTTCATATTTTATAATATTTAGGTAACCTTTGCAATAATTATAAGTAGAAATTATAAAACAATTATAAATTAATATACATTAATAATATTGCATGCGCTAGATGTTTAAAGATCTGGAACCAATATATGTGGAGGAAATTTGAATCTAATGTCATTTGCACGTGAGAATATGAGAAAGAATACTCATATGTATCTGAGAAAAATAAACTAGTTTAGAAAGGGAAATTTAAAAAACTCACCCTGTAAAGTAAGTATGGTAGTGTAGGATTAAGTGAGACAGCCCACCTAAAATGTTCTTCTTTCATTTATTTTAAGTCACATAGAGATCTATTGTGACCGCTGCACTTTTTCACTATATTCGCTAAAAAGCCTACAGCGGGTCAATCAAGTAACCTAGTAGTATTACTTGACCTGTGACTTGTTATGACAATGTCACACCAAAAATTAGGAATGGTTTTGTATGTCCTAACTGCCCTACAGGTGTGGGTTCGTCTTTTAACCTAGGAAGGTTACATAGGAAAGTTAATCTTTTAACTATGAACAGAGTTCTAGATATATTCTGTTGAATATTTGAATACAATTTTATCTAGTGTTTACACATTGCATTGAAAATTCTATCACTTGCTCTACCTTTAGCAATTACGTGATTACCTAACAACTGCAGTTGCGTTCTAACACTCGCATAAATACTTTACATTAAATTATATTACCCTTCACTTCACAAAAACACAATAAAATACCTGTACTTAAGACAATAATACATAGATACACAAAATACTGAAAAAGAATCGCATACCAATATACCCTTTACATACACTTTCAAACACATTGTCACTTGAATAGTGGATTAAACAACATCTTTTAACAACATCCCGCCCTAACGAGATCCCACTTTCTCCCAACCAGACAGTTCGGATATAGTTAACTGAGCCCGGCATCTGGCGGAGAAAGTGAGTCAAATCCCAGGCGCAGACGGGTCTGCCCACGGGGTGTGCCTGTTTAGATAAAAGTCCCCAGACCCACGTCGGGGGTAGGCTTCGAAGGAAGCCTGGGTCGAAACTCGGGTGCGGAACACTACCTACGGGCAGTCTCCCCGCAAAAACAACCTGTACGATAATACTAAGTGGATTAAATATATACAAGAAGTTATTTCACTTTCACGTAGATTATTACTTTATACAATTTAGCCAGCAAAGAAAAATTGTCGTTATGCAATGCACGTACTAGTTGTCTGAACCCGTCAAACGCCGTACTAGTGAAAACCTAAATCATTACCAAGAATTGTCATTAAAATACTCTTAATAATGTTTCTAAGGTTTTTAAAAACGGAAAGATAAAAGGACAAAACAAATTGATCAAAAAGAGGTCAGATAAACTACGCAAGCTGTTGAAGACTTACTGATGTAATCATGGCTATCACCGAACAATGACCGAACCATGAAATATCTGTCTTTAGTTTTCGTGAAATCCGCCGCACAGACAATGCAACAATGTGTTGATAGGCGTCACAGGAACCTTAGATTTCATACAACAATTGACATTAAAATTTGTGAACGAAGAAATCGAATACGTTACTAAGGAATTGTGCGATGAACATTTGTTGCATCTCGTAAAATTATTTGAAATACTATTAAAATTATTCATAAAATAGATTAAATATGCGAAAAATGTAACTAGAGGTGCTATTAATGGCACAGACTTTCTCGTAGCAATTTTTTCTAATATCTTTTGTGTGGATTGGCTGTAACATCTTGCTTCATTCTCTGGCCAGTTGTCATCTATCGTCACTCAAAGCACATTTTTTTTGATATTTATCTCTTTTTTTAGGTTTCCAAATAGTAGAACCTACATAGAATATTAAGAATTCGAGAATATTAAAGAAGAGGAAAATCTTGTCCAAAATAGAAATTTTGATTGAAAAATTTGATGACGTTTTTGAGGAAATGGCGATTAAGCATTACTGTAAAGGAGAAATTGGAAACTCTTTTTCAGAGGTATCTATTGAGTTTTCGAAAAACTTCATACAAAGTCATTGGAAGCACTTCAACTTATAAATGCAATAATGTATACAAATCAATGCAAATGTGCATATTAACGGTGTGAGATGTACATAAAAATTACATTTGTGTAATTTAAAAAAACGAAAGGAAACACAAAAATTAACTTAGCGCCATACTAAGCAGTGCAATTAGCACTATCTGTTGAAAACGTATGAAGCACAAAATTGGAGCAATTTTTGGGAAAATGGCGTTTGAGCGTTTCTGAAAATGCGGAATTTTGTGCTCATTTTCACAAAAAAATGTTGAGTTTTCGAGAAATTTTTATCAACATTATTTAAAGCATATGTACTACCTATTCAAGAAAGTAAAAATGATATTTCATTAAAATCTGTCCCCTATTTATAATATACTCGTTGAACGGCGTTCAACATACTTTTAATAATTCACTTCATCTCAATAAGAGGCACAGTTAACCCCATACTGCAGTTAAGTAGATAATGTTTTCGTCAACTACGTTTCTGCATCCCACGAAATTTGCTAAAACTTCAAAATTAATGATTTGTATTACTGTTTCTTATATTAACTTCATATTTATATGTAATAGGTTTAGCTAACCTAAGATAAACAAATGCGAAAAAATAAAAAATCATATCTGGCCCAGTTAACCAAACTGTTCTAGTTATTTTAGTATTATTATTTGCTCAAATATAAATATTTGGCTATTTTTGTTTTTGGTTTATTACTACATAGGAGGGGGCTCTAATCTGTTGATTGACTAAGGGCCTTTGATCTTAAAGTCCGGTCTTGAGTTTACAAGGACTTTTTAGCCTCACAATAAGTTTTTTACTCTATATTTCTTTCAAAATATTAAAAAATTAAAACCATTTTATTACTCTCTTCCATGTTCTATTCATTTCAGGTGAAAAACTATAAACTTCTATTTAAAAAAAATGAAGGATGATTGAATTTATCCAAAAATAAACATGTTACTAACAATATCTCTGGGCACTTTTCTTGTCATATGCTTGTTGTGTTGCTGGGCGAAAACTGCATTTCGATATCGTTCACTGTTTAAAATTGTCAGGGTTGTCCATCGTTTGTGAGGCACCTGGCATTTATATTATTTCAGTTATTATTTTAAACACAGCTCTGAATTATAGAATTGTAACATGTACTAACTCAAAAATATTATACATAATTTATAGTATACAATAAATTATGTAGTACATAGTACGCAATAATAATTAGCAACGTGCAGGTCTTTCAACACTATATTGTTTACATCCACATTGCAGTGAATTCTTTATTCTTTACTACTTATGTAGCCCTGAAAAGGGCCGTTTTCTCTCTTCAATAAGAGGACCAAAAGTCATCGTTCTCTATCACGGCTTGTAATCTACGCGAACTGAAGCCACCAACGTAGCAGGATAGTTAGGACAATGGGGTACCTCATCCCACGCATCAATCACCGCATCCCAGAGAGCATCTGCCGTGGACGGGATGGATCTGACCAATTTTCTGCCATGACACGTTTCGTCTCGACCCACATATTTTCAGTTGGGTTCAGATCAGCTCCACGAGGAGGCCAGCCCAAGAACCGGTTCTTCCTCCTGCTGTGCAAGCCATTCCTGAACCAATTTACTTTTGTGAACCGACAAGTTGTCATGTTGAAAATTCACTTCTCCATCCGGATACGTTTGTCACACCGACGGAACCATAATATCTCGCAATATATGCAGATATTGGGTTCCGTGGAGGTGACCTTCTATCCTGTAGAGAATTCCAATGCCACGTGCAGAATTGCGTCCCCAACACACCACAAATACTCGTCCAGAACGCGTACATCGACGCGCATATTCCGAATAATGGCGGGTCCCCCGAGGTCTTCACACTCGTACCGTACCTCCCCTGCTGTGGAAAAAACTGACTCGTTTGAGATTAAATAAAAAAATAGTTCACGCATTGGTCGCGTACTAATTCTCCATTTCAATAAATTCTTTTAAGTTAGTAAATAGTACTAATTGTTGTGCGAAGAACCATTTTTTCCAATTCCTTTAATACGATAAAATAATATTTATAATTTTTTTTGATAATTCTAATCACTTAAGAATTGTATTCTAAAACATGTAAAACCCGATAATAATATAAACGTATAAAACCCGTTTTTATATATTCATATTATTAAACTTGAGATTTGAAATTAAACGAGCAATTTGTCCTCTAGTAGCCGTCGACAGTGTCGCTTTTGGGGAAAGTTGCTATCGCGACCTTTCCCCTGTTCTCGCAAAAGTGCCGGCGCCGCAATGGCAACCTTCCCCAAATGCGACAATGGCAACGGTTGCTAACAAGAAATTTAGTATAATTAGTTTAAAATCACATGTCTGAAAGTATAATTTTATACACAAAATTCTATCAAAACATTAACGTATGTTGCATCCATGCATTCGTCTAATTATAATTATCTCTAGTGAAAAAATATATGATTCCATTTAAAAAAAATCAAAGACAATTAAATTTCTCGAAAACAAAAAATATTTCGAATTATATTTCCATTGCACATTACTTCCCCCATGATTCTGCATTTTTAAGGGAAAACTGTATTTCGATATCGGGAACCGTTTAAAAGTATGAGGTGGCCCATAGGTAGTGGGACTCTGTATAATTCTATTCACATAAAATTTTCATTACGAATTTTTCTTTTTTCCAATTAATAAGCGCTTTTTACAACAGTTGTGTTTTATTTAATAGAAATTTCATGAAAACATTCTTCCCCTTTGTAATTCAGTTACCTATTTTCCGGGAATATTTCCGCGCTCAAATTTCCTTCCTTGCCCGCTTCAAAGACGATTTTTTAGTGGGAGCGTCCGCGAGGCATAAATAGGAACATGAATGCCCATGCGGGCAAAACTGGCCGCCCTTGTTATACATTCCGCTAGGATATTATTTGATTAACAGTCACAATTATTACGATCGCGACATTTTACAATCTTTTACTTCGGTCACCAACATTCCCTTCGATATCCTGGATTTTTTTTCTGACGCTTGGCACATTGTCAGTCCACTCTTAATGCAAATATTCTTCAGCTCTCCGCTCGCAATATGATGTGACTTTAACCGCGAGTACTTGCAAACAGAAATTTACCACAAATCAAGGATAACATTAGTATCAGTTAAACGCCATTCCTAAAATACATTAACAGAATTATATAAGAAACAGAAAACCGATTAAAATGCAAAAAAAATGAAAGGCAAAAAATTGAATTAAAAACTATAATGATAATAGGATGCACTATTTGGTAATCGCAATATTATAATAATTCATGAAGTCCGCAGAAAGGTTTCCAATCCCCAAAAGTTTTGTCCACACTAAGAAACGAACTCGCTTAGGTGCAGAGTTGTTACCATGCCCACCACACTATTATCTCCCCAAGAATCACAGCCCCTCCGACAAAAAAATAGTTGGACAGATTAACACATGCTCATGCACGAGAATAAAGTTTGTTTAAAATTTTACGTGCGGTCTCACAGTCCGCGATGTCTATTAATGTTTGAAAGTAGGGTGCGACTACTGTAAGTTTGCGATGGCATGTTGGAATTTCGGGAACTACTGTAAGAACAGAACATTTCAAGAGTTCGATTCAATAACAAGGCGACTCGAGCAAGTGACCTCTCTGAGGGTCATTTCAAAACATTGGCGCGTGAGGGATGTTATGTCCTTCTATTCTATGGAAATGGAAACAACGTTAACTAATTTAAGAAAGTATATGGGTTTGAAATATATGTATTAGAATACATTTTGATCACAAAATTTCTCTCTCATGAAAATTAACTGAACTTGAACTTACTTTCCCTTACCATACATTAGAAATTTCTGTCATTACATGTCAATTATATATAAGATCTATTATTACCAAAACAAATCATCAGATTGATGGTGTACTTCTCAATATTCTATCTGTGAAAAGTATACAAATGAATGTTATAATAAGAAAGAATTTTCGTCTTCTTAAAACATTTGTATACTGTTTAGTTGCATGTCTTATTTCCATATTTAAATGTGTGTAGCATTACAATTTATACTAAACAATTATTCGCTTATTACACTGAATTGAATTTATTTTTCACAATTTAATACGCGTCAAGAACTTGTTCCCACAAAAGGGCGTAACTAAGCATTCTCCAGGGGGGGAAGTGTTATTGAATTGGTGCCACATTCTACAGACTCCGCCTCTCATGCCTATTGAAGCGAGGAGAACTAGCAAAACTTCCGACGATATGCCACTTTCATTACAAGAAGACCCAATGATAAGCGTTGCTTGCCTTAGAGTTGAGGATTGCTCAAGCTCGGTGACAAATATACATTATTACTCTTTAAATTATTGGCAAATGAGACATCATTGAATTCCTCTATGATCCATTAATTTCAGGTAAAATGTATAGTTCTATTTGAAAATTAACATGCGATTCAGTTTCACAAAAATTAAAAATAATGCACAGAATATATCAGCTGCCTAAAAACTTGCCTCATGTAATAAATATGAAAATGATCTATCGTGCCCTGTGTCTAAAAGCATTTTGCAAAACAATTTGATAATGAATTTCCTAGCTAGACGATAAACATATTGGCATACACTTTGCACCACTGAATAGAATATCCCGAAACACAAAGAAATCTTTACATTTGCAGGACAACAGTTAGTCTCAGTGTTTTGCAATTTGCAAGAGAACTTATTTATAACACAGACGAATCAAAATAACCAAACTACTGTTTCAACGATACATGAAGTATAGAAATTAAATTTCGAAAATTAAAAAACAGCTTATGAGCAACAATTTCCACCGATTCCTCGTAAGTCATAAATCGTTAATGCAATTTACTCATCAGAAAGCAAGACACTGCAAAAGTGAATTTCATAGTTGACTGCCAAGATCGAATGAATTTTCTGGAAACAAATGAGGGTTGGCATCAGACGCTAAAATCCTATTAACAATTGCGTATCTCGAAAACGAAAGGCGATAGCTCCGGTTGGATTGCGTAATTTTGCATCTTGTGTAAAGGGAATTGAGATAAGAGAATAAAAAAGAATTGCAAAATTTGTAAAATTATAAACAATTTAGAATTTTTGCAATTCTAAAGTGGGAAGGGCTCTCTGATGTTCGAGAACCGAAAACTGCAAATTAACAATTTTGCAACAATTAACAATTTTATAAACAATTCCGAAATGTGCGCTATTCTTGCCGGAGAATGTTCCCTAATCGTCCCCCGGTTGAATATCGCAAAATAACAGTTTTGACAAGAGATGAAAATTTATTGCTTAATTTGTAGTTTAATTGTTACTTTAAGGACAAATGTACAGTTCGTCTTTGAATTTTCCTGTCTTTTATTCAAATGGTTCCCTTGAAGTGCACTATCAATTCGAGAAAGACAGTATTCTGCAATTTTTGCAAATTTAATAAACATATGAACAATTGAAAATATGCAATTATAATCGTTTTTCTTATCGCAAAAATCTGTAGTAAACTGGGCATTTGATAAAGTTCATAAATAGTGTATGGACAATAATATTGGAATTAAAATGTGTATAATAAATTAATTGGTCTAACATCGGTGTTATTTTATCTGATATTAATGTAATTTCTTCAAAAAGAATTGTCTTAACAGTGGTTAAGTGATATGTGTTCATTTATATTTCAATGAATTTACTTTCATGTTCATGAAAATGTTTTTTCCATTAATTTTTTAATTTGAAAATACTTCCACATCTGAGCTAGCGGTGCCCACCATTTTCTACGACGTAATTTTGTTAGGGCATTCCCCCCTGCGTCGAGATTGGCTACGATGGTTTGTGAGGCTCCGCCTGCGACGTTTCGTCATGACTACGGCTGCCCAAGTCGTGCCAAAGCTGAACTTAACCGCAGACGTCCCCGATCAATTTATGTTTCCAGTTCTGTACAAAATTGGAGAATTATCAAACAAGGCTCTTAAACCGAAATTGATAAGCAATTGAATACTGTAATACAATGTTACGATTTAAATATCACAGAAAGATAGACGCAATTTTTCAAAATTCAAGTGAACTGTAATTTTTGTTTAAATTTGACTCCTTGTCCTAGGAAAGATGACATCTGAAAGTACTTATGTTGGCAGTTCTTATGCCATGGGTTTGTTCTAATACTACTTACAGAACGCAAATTATAATTTTTGTTATTAATGAAGAATAGGTATATGCAGGACTTGATTTCTTCCGTAACGCGTTCCGGTACCTCGAGAATAAATATTAAATGATATTATATATAAATAACTATTGCTATTACATTAATAATTTATTTGAGGAGCGTTCCGGCACCTAAAATTTAAAAACTAAATGGACTGGACTAACTACACTGGATAAATGTATCATAATAACTCATATTACGACACTGATCTCAGGTTCGTCATGTTTGACTTTTAGACAATGAAACTCTGACTGAAGCTGAATTTCCTCCTTCCCGACGCCAAAGAAAGTAAAACATTTGCATTTACAGTTCTTAAAAATTCAGTGTTAATTTACCTTAATTCAAGATCTAGTTTTAAAATCAGAATTCATGATGAAAAAAATCTCTCAAATATCTTGCGTCAATATTGTTTTTCGACAATGTTAATATTTGTTTGCAATTTTCCAAAATTTAGATTGTTCACCCAAAATTGGACATACGACATTTTTAAACGTCTTTTGCTTCGAGGAATATATTTACAGAAAAACAATTGGAGCTCTTTTTGAGAAAATTTGGAAAGTTTGACGGGTTTCGGTGTAAAGTACCATCAAAATTAAAAGATTCATTTCAAATTCGAGGATTCGTGACATCAGCCAGATCGTTCAAGGAATATCCATTTTTGGGAAAATCGTGTTTACTTTAGGCTCAAGAATTATCCATACGTAGACGGACTGACGAAGAGGTTTCTCGAAAATCACTTTTTCAGGTTCAAAGCAATCGTTTGACAGCACTGTGTATAAAAAGTAATATACGAACACGATCAACAATCCTCTTTTTCGGATGAGCAATATGAAGAGACGTTTTTTCTACGCAAACTTCGACACTTTCTCCAGCAGTATTACATAATTCTCTCTTTACACATAGTATATGTGGCGATAAAAACATGCTAATGTTGGTAGGATTTGAACTCGACTCGTTCTATTCCTGAGACCTAACTCGAATGAACTACGCTATCACAAGCATTGTTCGCCACGTTCTCCAGGCGCACTTATTACGAAAACAATAATAAAGTGATATTCATTGCACTTAGTTTTTTATTAGAGACATGTACTCCATGTGTCAAGGACATCAAATTCCAAATAGAAATGCAAAGGAAGACAACACACGCAACTACATAACTCATTTTAGTTAGAAATATTTTCAATAAAATACTTAGTTCTCTAGAACCCTTTGAGCAGATCGTTCCCGGCCTTATCTTTCGCCGACTATGGCCAAGGTTGACGTACGTCACAGATTAAAGCTGCGGTACAGCAGTCGTTCCAGCCAAACAGCCAAACACGCGCGGTAAAGCAGTCGTTCTGAAAGGAGAATCGCAATTGCGGCAAATTTATACCTGATTCCTGAAGACATTAACACACTAAAATATCTAGTGGTGCCTTAAAAGCTCATTCTTTCTGTGATTTATATAAGGGTTGCGAATGATTATAACTATACAATTAACCGCAAAAGTGTTTTCTACCCGCAAAAATTATTCGAAACGGATGAGATTCGATCTCAGGTACACAAGTTTCCCCAGCAGTCGTCTTACCTATTCCACCACAGACACCCATATGACAGTTCTACATCGCAAAGATGTTTTTAAAATACTACATATCATAGATTTGTGGAAGATTCAGAAACCTGTAAAAGCCTTTTATCCAAAACAACCAAGTTTTGAACTTGATCACTTTTATTAATAACCCTACGATATTTAAGAAGCTATTTAAACAGTAAAAAAGATAATATTGCCTTTACATATTTATGGACTTCCTATTATTGGGGATCCTATTGTATTTTATTTCAATCATATATGTCCCCGTCTGAAGTTGGGACTCATGACAGATACCTAGGCCAAAGGACGGCCTTGCGTACACCTAGAAAACGCTATCGGAAACTTTTGCTACATTATACGAATGATGTGTTAGAAAAAATAAAGATATCAGCTTTAGAAATTAAGAATACTCTTTTTATTCCCTTATATTACAAAAGTTCAAAATGTTACCAACTCTCTGATATATGGAAACAAAATAAAACGGCCGTTTTTGTAAGCTTAAAAAATCTTCGTACACGCCTGTTGAACAAAACATATTACGTTATTTAATACTGGGTATGAACTCCATTTGCTTTGATTATTGTCTCTAGTCTTTGCATCATAGATTTCAGCAACGTTGCCGTCGTCGCAGAGTCAATTAAACTTCGTTCTCTCAGACATGCATGTTTAATATTTTTTTACTAGACAAACTTGTATTTTCTATTTTTAGTCCCAGAACTGACCACATATGACCTACAGGGTCATTTGTGATCAGTGAATGTCAGGGAATTTAAGATGTGAATGGATTTGCTTTCTTAGTGTTTTAGGGTAGTTATGATCTAATGGCGCCTCTAGTGTGACCAGATTAATAACCAAGGAGGGCATCAAGTATAGAATATTTACCGCTTAAGTGTTCATTACTGAACATTTGATTGATGCACAAGTCTGGTCTAAGGGATCCCAATTCTTTTGTTAATAGTCTGTCTTCATAATTCAAGTTTCTGTTGGGTAAATATTTACTTTATTCATGTTAAAAATAGATGACGATATTCATATTGTTTTGTGAAATATTTAATTTAAAACACGTTTACGAATTCTCTTACAGATCAAAATACAACCAATTTCGCACAGAAGCAATAAAAAACACCTTTTTTATACACTGTGCTAACATACGTTCCTAACGTGTTTCCAAAAGTCAAATTTCAGGCAGACACATGATTTGTGACCGACGAGCGCAATAAGGTCACATAATTCCCTCTGACTTTCTTTCCTACAATGAGGATTCCATTCTCGTGTTAAAGGACCAAGCAGCGGCCACAGGCCTCCTGTGACCAATGCCCTGTTGCCAAATCCTGAGCTGTTGTCACTTTCTCAGTTATCGCTTCCGAGCAAAGATAACAAAACGCACACTGCTAGCCTGGATAGCCGTTACAGCTCTCTGTCGGAAAATAAGAGTTCTAGTGCAGCTGGTAATCAGTCGATTCTCAAAAACATTTAATTGAAAAAAAAACACACACACCTACCACGGTTATTCACTTTCTGTTCATCTGACTACCAATACAAACAATAGAAAAGCCGGTCTTATTTTCTTGTGTTATTGATAACAGTTACGTAATATATTACAATTTTTACACTACTAACATTTCATTCTTCTAATAAATCTAAAGGAAACGACGGCTAAGAGAGAAGAAAATAGATAATTATTGAAAAGTAAAACAATGTATAAAATTCCACGTCTACAATTGATTTTAGAGTCATTTGCCAGATATTGTACATACAATAATGTACAAAATAAAAAATAAGTAGTTCAAGCTAGAATTTGAACCCCAGGTCTTCAACACAATAAGGAGCCGCCCAACCAGGTACGCTACGATACTTACCGTGAGCAAGTCACTTATGTTGTGTTTTGAATATTATGATGTTCTTGATGCCAGAAAATTCTTTCGAAAAATAGCAAAAGCTATTTGTTTTTTCAGACAAAATTCTAAATGAAATGAATTTTCAAATTTAATATTTAAAAACGATTGGCCCTTGGAAATAAATCTCCAGCATGTATATTGGTGATGTTCGAAAACATATATTGTCACCAAACTGAAACTTTTTCGAAAAACACTCATATTTCAAGAAACGAGCACATGAGATGATTTGAAGGTCTAATATTGAAGAGCATATTGCATTAAAAAGAAATATTTATAATTATTTTTTCGTCTAACGCCGTGTATTCTTCAGACAACATTCACAGAAGTAACGAATAGTACATGAATAGAAAACTGCCAGAATAGGAAGCATTGGTTTCGGTACATTTTTCAGTTTTAGAGGAATATCATTATGTCACACAATAGCTCTAAATATTCCATCTTTTCTCTACAGAAATAAGCCAAAGAACGTTTACTCATTCGTACACGACGTAGAGAAACCCCGTGTTATAAACAAATTTGAAAGCCACTTTGACATATTTTAAGAAACACAATGTTTAGAAGAAGGGTGTTTTAAAAATTTCTGGGATCCTCTTTTTAGAGAATTTAGTTAAATTGCTTTTAGAAAATTGTGATTAAATCTCATAGTGTTGGAAACTATTCAAATTTTCTTAACCCATTTATATAATTTTTTTCAGTTGTACGATTTCCGATTTGTTACCCAGGATTCAAGCAGGAAGTTTTAAGTTATATTTACTATGCACACGAATAATATCACACAATTAAATATTTGAAATATTGAAAAAATAAAACTTTGTAATGGAAAAAAGACTTACTATGTTTTTAAGTACACGTTGCAAAGGTGGCGATAGCTCAGTGACATCGTTACAGTTTTCCCTGTAACGTCATTGACCGAAAGGCTCTAGAGTTCGAGTACCGACGTTGACGGATGTTCGACTGTAGTTACATATGTAGGTCGAAAAACTTTGGAGCCGTTTTGCAGAAAAGTTTGAAAATGCTCCCCAGGGGCATCAACTAAATTAACCCCAAAATTTAAAGAATTATTTTCAAAATCGCAGGCCCTATATTCGGGCCAGATCGTTAACGGAAAATTAACGTTTTGACAAAAATTCTACGAATAGTGTTCACTAATGTGCACAGAGAAACAGACTGACAGACCAGCGGACACACGGACGGACGGACAGACGGACGTTTTGAAATAATAACAACACTTTTGGTAACTTAAGACCCCGAAACGTGTATTTCCATTAAAATCTCAAAATTGATTTACTGCAATATTACATACATACCTCTGTAAATATTACTTTAGTTACTCCGAATGTATACGAGAAAGTAAAAATAAATATAAATAAATACACTTTCACACACCACAGAGTACGTCACGCGCCAAAAAAGGACACCAATTATAGACTCCGAATTCCTGCCCGTCAGAATGCCGTTGTAATGTTATTTCATAAACAGGGAGTCCCAGCAACTACGGACCTCTCCCATAACTTCTAAACGGTTCCGGATATAGAAATGCAGTTTTTGCTGAACAATGCGGAATCATGGGGCGAGTAACAAGCTGTAGAGAAATTGTTTATAATATTTTAATTTTCGAGAAATTTATTCATCTTTGATTTTTTAAATGTAACTATATAATTTTCTCACCAGCAATGGATAGACCACGAAAAGGGAATTAAAATGATTTATCATTTGTTAATATTTTGAAAGTAACTTGAGTATAATATTACGCTTTCTGACATGTGATTTTGAATTAAACGGGCAATCCTGTAGCAATCCTTGCAACTCTCGCTTTTGGGGAAGGTGGCCATCGCGGCGTCTAGACTATTGCGTCTTGGCTGAGAGGGGTGGCAGTGGGGGATACGAGGCATAACTACAGCAATTCTTGGTGATGGCACAGACATCACACTAAGAAATACCAATTTTAACAATCAGAATAGGAGATTTTTTCCATTTATTTATTTGGATTTAACTTGTCTTCTACTAAAATTTCAAAACATTGATCGTTCCAAAGAACGATATAAAAGAAACTGGTTGCGTAAGGAAGATGATAAAAAATATCATTTCAAGCTGAACAAGAAGTCAAGCACCATCCCTTCGTTGGTAAATGTAATTTTTAATTAAAATGATCACTCGTCCTCTTTGCAACCATACGACTGCTGTTCATAAGTAAGGAGATGTGAACTTCTTCATCCTAAATTTTCATTCTGAATCATTATTTTAGTTTTAACTATTATGTTAATATTTGCTACTCAGAGAGACGGAGCACGTTCGAAAGAACACAAACGAAATTGAGGATATTATGATTGTTATGTCGTAGAAGCTTTGTTGTTGAAATGACTGATTCTTTCATGTGCTCAGAGATTTTCTGTATTTTACTAAGATGACCTCGGCATCTACGAACTTGGAAGACTTGTAAGTTTCCATGATTTTGTTGCGATAAGCGATGACCTCAAACAATCCACTTACATTTGGATGGTAGTGTCATTGTTGATGCAAAGCATCTTTTAACACTTGTTGGGCATTGAGCGCTTTTTTCTGGAGTAATTCTCCGTTACTATGTAATTATTACACTGAATAATTACTATATTTGTCAAGTCTCGTCACGTCGCAGTCAGTCAGTGCCTTTTATCCCTTCGGCCAGGGGCTCGACGCCGTTAGATCGCGGGGTTCCTAGCCGGTCACCCAACCAGAAACCCGCGGCTCTCGAATTCGCTTAACTTTCGTGACTTCGCGGAGGGTAGTAAACGAATTCGGCTACCGCTGCCGTCCAGAAATCATTGTCGTGTTAGTGTCGAATGGAAAAGAATGCTTCTAGAAACTGTTCTGAACTTGGAATAATTGAATTTTAAAACCATGTTTATTTGCTAACTTTGCATCTTCATTGAAATTTACTTAACTGCATACGTAAGTTCATATTCCTTCAATTACAAATATCCATAAATAAACATATGTCAATACTCCATTATAACAGTATTATTACTTATTCCATGTTGATGCTATCTGCTGATAAAGGCAGCGGACTTTTTTCCTAGGGCTTTTATCCAGCCGACAGCCGGTTGCCCTTTACGTCCCGAAGGGACGCATATTCGACCATGCACTAGACAAACACTTGCGGGCTCCTCTGATCTGGGGTCAGCAGAACGCGAGGCCCTAAGGCAGCGGACTTACTGGTTAAAATGAAATTGTGAATGTTATAACAATGTATTTCGTATTTGGAACGTGTGAATACTCAGAAGCCGGAAGCTTTAATATCTATATTTATACGTGAATAACAATTAATGCAAACATATTGTTTTCTTATATATTTAATTTGAAAAATTTCCACAATTTTATATTAATGAAATGGCTTCCTAAGAAGGTGGATGAAGGCTTTCTCCATCGGAAAGCGAGTGTTACGATTTATGCTTACAAACTCAACTTATTTCGACTGGAAACATGTGGAGGAAAGACGCAATTTGCACCGGGAGGTATTTCTGGAAGTCAGTTGATGACTCTCCTGCTCAGAACTTGAAGATTGTTTGGTAGCCGACTCGAGTATGCCGAGTATATTTAAAATGTATGCTTTAATTGTTAAACAAATGGAATTTAAAGTATTTAGAATAAAATTAAAAGTTAGAGAGCTGAAATCCAGGAATATCTAACCAGCAACAATTTTCATGGCATTATATGCAAGAGTATTTGATGATCAATTTATGTTTCTAGTACTGTACCTCTGCCTATTGTCTTACTGTGTATTTTGCACATCTTAGTAATTATTTTTCCACGACGATAAATATAACCATTTTAAACCACTGGTAACAGCTAAGTTTTATACCTAAATATCTACTTTCGACTACATTACAAATTAATAAAAAACAAATTTGTAGACTCCTCTTTTGTAATTTGATCCCCAAACTGTAATTAAAATAACAAGGCCAGCGGTAGTTTAACACGTCTTCAGTAGTGCAGTTGAATTGGCCACAGTGCATGGAATTGGTTTGAGTAGATTGTCTTATTTACCCGTGAATTTTCAATGGTAGACCATTGTGTCCCATGAGTCATTGTGTATTGCCTTCTCACCAAATCAGTGCAAGATATAAGTTTATTAAGTTATTAAGTAGTTTACAATCAACACTGACAACTCTATAAAAGTGGTTATTTTTACCTACTTTACCTATTTGTACTAACATTTGGTAGAAATATGTTTGTATCTAATAACATTGATGTGTCCGGAAGCTCCCATTACAGAAAATACTCCGGATTCTGTGTTTCGTATAAAACTAATACGACTGGGGGAGGCAGGTCTCATTTTCGTTCAATTCTCTGGATTTTTGAAAACAGCGAAATTTCAAATATGCGAGAATCTATGTATTGCGACCCACGCGTCGGTTTCAAGCCGTAAGTCCAGCACCCGACCTGAGACGTCTTGGGGGTGGCGAACACAATTCGCCGGATGGTCAGCTAGCTCAGTTAGACGTCGCAATGTGGACACAAATAATAAAAAAAAGAATAGGGGGGTCAGGGTCGTGAAGAACGTTTTTGATTGGATGCAAATTACTAAAAACTCGAGTTAGAATCACTTTTCACTTATTTTAGTATATTCTAGAAAATTGCTGCAGTGACAATTACATGAAATGACACTCAAAAAAATCAAATACACAATAACTATGACTGGCTGGAAGAAAAAACCCAACACACACTAATGACTCGATACACAACTTCTTACTCTCATGTATAACACACATTTTCAATGAACACACTTTCAGCAATACTGAGAATCGTTAAAAAATTACTTTATACAAAAGAAAAAAAATTGAGAATTAACGCTAGTAATTCTGAATTACTGCTTTAAAATGAAATACTCTCTCTCTCTCTCTAAAAATTCAGAGAATAATTAATATTGGAATTCGTCTCTTACCCCGACTCGTATTCACTAATTTACAATTTTACATTTTCGAATCCTTTTAAAAGAAAAGATTGATTCTGTCCTCTCATGCTAGAAATAGGAAACAAATGTACTTTTACTTTCTTTATCTTTAAGTATAGCAAATATGTTACTCTCCCCTTTTTCTACGTAAAGAATTTAGAATAATCTTTCTGTTTAAAATGAATTACTCCTTTCAATATAAAAACAGTTCATTTGGCACGACCGTACTTTTATTCTTCTTGGCCGCGTCGGGAAATCCGCTGCGCTTTCTCCTACCCTTTTCTCGGTGTTGTTGGTGGCCTTTGAGCGTCGGAGCTCCGGGTTGAAATTCAGTCGCCCACCAGAAACGCGTTCTCCGTCTCGTACAAGGTTTATATTATTTCGTACTCTCAAATTTTAATTGACTTCCAATTATGACTTAATAACCAACTGGATATTCAGAGTGTTGAATTAAATCCAGAGATCAACCTTTTATACGAGCACACAAAATTTAAGAGAGCAAATAATAAAACTGGAAAGAAGAAATGAATGCAACTATTACTGCCACATGTTCAAAACCTCCACTCCCCTCATTCTCCTATTATAAATGCACAACGTCTCTGATTATTTTTCTCTCAAGATTACGTTCAAATTAATTTATAATGGGATATTTACCTCTTCTTATCTTCCTGAAGAGTTTTATAAAAGATGCCGATCTGAAGTCCGCTGCAATATGAATCCCTGACGTGTCGTTGTCGGTACGTCTGCACAGTTCAGCTGCTAACCTCAGAAAGAACTTTTTCTTTCGTCTGACTACCGGTCTGGCACGATCTATTGTGGCGATCTCTATTGACCTAATTTTCAGTTAGCATTCTTTCGTATTCTTCCGCGTTTCCGAACTGCTCATTTCTCTCGCGCTCTTAGGTTTCATGTGACACGTTTTCGAAGCATAAAGAAAACGGACGGTCACAGTACCACCGCAAGTTTCTAAGTTTTTCACTCTTTTGAATCAACACCGTACTTGAATACTATTTTATTGTTTATCGCCATATGGTACATTTAGTATTACGATTTTGGTTAGTGAATCCCGGACACTGTGTACGATCGATTGAACGAGCGCGTGCCTTCCGCGAAGATTTCCCAAAGCCTTCATCTTGCAGATAAAATGGTTTCCGGAAGCATTCGTTCGAAATCCACGCTCAGATGTTATAAATAAAATTAAATTTTTACTTTTTTCTTACCGTTTACGCAGTAGAGTGAAATTTATGTAATGCTATGCTAAAAAATTTTTGTCAGAAAAACCCTTATTTATGCGTGTACTACATTTTAAGTATATAATGCTTGTGTTATGCGTTGAAATGATATGAATAGACTGCTAGGTATTATCATCATTTAAGTGCAAATTTAAAGCATAGGCATAAAATTTAAGCATAAGGCAACGGCCATAGTTGATAACTTTGTAAAAAAAATTATTCGAACATTCCAAGACATTTTTTTTTATTTTCTGTCTTTGATCGTATTCAGCGTTCATTTTAATTTTGCTGTTTATCATGATAATTATTTTGAATAAAAGAATATTTTGAGTACCACGTTCAATCAAGTATGTTTTACATAGACAGCAATTGAATATGTACACTCAGAGATAATTACTTCACAGTTTCATCCACAACACGGAATAACGACGTATCGCCTAGAGCCGCAGGGGAAATCGCGTTGTCTGCAATGTCGCTGCAGCCGTTTTGAATTTCGCCTCTGTAAATGTCTTTTAAACCCAATTATCTGGAAGACTTTATTGTTTGTTTGAAACAGTGGACCTGCCATTTTTTATAAAATTCAATACAGAATCTGAGGTGTTTCTTTTAACGGGAGCTTTTGGACACGTGTAGTATAAAACTTCAATCGATTATATTAGATATAAGCATATATCTACTAAATGTTAGTACAAATAGGTAAAGTAGGTAAAAATAATCACTTTTTAAAGCCGTCGTCGATGCGTAAGAATATTACGTGAAAAGTGTTCCAGAATATCTGAAAAATAAACCTTTGTTTAAAATTTTTTACTTTGTCAAGAAAGGAAAAAGGATACCCTAGTGTTAAAGTTACTAAAACTAGTAATCATATACTATTTTTAATCGATTACAGGTCAAGAAGTGGAAGTTCGTCGATTGTCAATTCGAGGGCTGCTGCCAGATACAGACTACTACATGACGTACGACGGGTCCACGACCATGCCGGCGTGTCATGAGACTGTTACTTGGGTTATTCTCAACAAACCTATCTATATCACGAAGCAACAGGTAGGTGGTATTTGGCATATTATCAACTTTATTTAATATAATATAACTACCCCAATTTCTTAATATTTTCTTTGCAGGATTGAATATTAGATAATTATGGAATGCTGCATGTAATTAGCAATTTCTTACAGATATTTTCTGTAGTTAATGTTAAAATATCTTGAGTTTTTAAGGTGTGACAGCACATATTTTGAAAATTTCAGTATTGGCGGCGTTTTCCTCTGGGTTCGCGTTCACCTCTGTTTTATTACTTTTTAGAATCTAGTGTAACCTTACTATGTTGCTCCAAATGCATAAATCTCTGCAGCGACAGATAAAGAAAGTTTGCAAGCGTGTATGGGGAGACGTGACGGTATGAGAACGCCTGATTTTCCACGAAGCGATTGCATATGGTGACGGTTACAAACTGTTTCATAAATATCTGGCAATCGTTCAAAAAGGAAACTGTCACTTACGGTTAAGGAAAGTTCTAATAATCAAAGTCCGTAACAAAGGAACAGTAACTTCTCACCCAAACAGAGATCGAAAAATATCTGCGCGCCCATTGATATGCAACGGTTAATGACGATTATGAGTATTAACGATTAATCGCGCATCATAATTCTATGAGACACTTCATGAATACCTTTGGCACGGACGTGCAACATATTTTTTAATCAAGACAATATTACTTATTAACTTTTGTTAATTATTTTTTCTATTTTCTTCATTATTATTTCTATTTTATTAATGTTTCTTAATTCTATTTAGTTTCTTTTTTAAGATTTTGAGTCTTTACCATCAAATGTGCACAAACAACTAAAATTTTTTGTTATTTTTAAATATATCGTTTTTAAATATAGTTCGTTGAGGGTATATTTTTTAAAATATTTTTAATAGGGGGTATAAAATGAAGATCTGAGATTTGTGAATGTTAATGTTTATTTTTTCTTACTTGTGAAATCACTTGTTGATTGACTGAGTTTGAGCGGTAGCTCAGTGCATCAACTGATGCCACTGCAGCGCCTCTGACCAGGAGGTCGTAGGTTCGAGTCCTGACGGCGGCAGGATTTTCGACACTAGCTTTCCAGCTAGGTCGAATTGAGTCGCTGTCTGGAGGAGAATTCTAGCGGCCGCCTGCTCTGATCGATGGTTTTCCGTGGTTTTTCCGATCAACACCAGGCGAATGACGGAGCAGTACCCTAACAAAGGGGCCATGGACCACGCGCGACCTTTCCTTCCTCTTCCTTGTCCTATCCTCTCCCCTTACACACTCACTTACACTAACATGCAGATCGGTTGGGAGCTTAGAGCTTGTTCTGGCTGGGGTGGTGCCCTGCTGGTGGGAGAGTATTGGTTAGGGGGAAACCCCACTAGCCGACGGTAGGTCGGCGCCGGATCTCGCCATCCAGCGGGGGAAGATCACCGCCATCTCCTGCGGAAAAAACATGCACTACACTAACGGGACTAATGACCAAAGCAGTTGACGCGTCCGGAAACACGAAAAAATCAATCAATCAAAGTTGTTGATTGAAATTGATGTAATATGACGATGACCCATCGCTGTTTTCGTTTAGAACTTTAGAAATACGTAGAATCATTACAATCACTATAATTGAATCGTCTAATGCAGAAAGGATACTTCTTCCATTTTCACAACTTTACAGGAGATAGAAAAAACGATTTGCAGGAAAATTTATTAATATTTTATTTTGTAACTTTTTCTGCAGGTACATTTGCCGAATCTTAAAGTAATATACTACAAAATACATTGAAATATTTTTTAACATTGTTGATATTACAAAAACAAATTTGGAAGCTGTATCTTTTTTGCATTATCCTTTTTGCTTTTTCACGATAAAAGCGTTTGTGACAACGCTTACAAATATGAATTTATTCTTTCAATACATAGTTTAAAAAAATTAAGGGTGAATGAGGTGAAAAAATTATTTTTGAAGTTAAAAAATCGTAAAGTATTTTTTTAATGAAAATATTCTCTACTTCATAACCTTTCATCTCTAGAATGATTAGGGTTTAATGAATAATCCCTTGCAAGTGTCTTGAATATCCTTCGTGTACAATTACAAATTATTTCAATGACATAAAGTCTCATCTGGATTAAGATGAGTCTCAATACGTTTCAAACGACATTAAGAATCTTCTCCTGCGTTTCTCTCTGGGATTATTGCTCCTTAGAATTCACAAAACTTTGTCAACATAACCTAACCGCTCTTTAATCTCACAAAACTGGATTATATCATCGAATAATCTTGTGGATATAAGAATTTCTTACGGGGCGCACTCAGTGATAAATATTCATCGAAAGCCGATGTAACCTTTGAGGTCCCCCAAGGGAATGTGATAGGGTCATGATACTTAGTGTTCATTAATGACTTTGCAACTAGAATAAAATCGAAAGTTATCCTTTTCGCCGATGATTGCATAATATATAGAAATATTGGCTCGTCTGCGGATGAAAATATTTTACAGAACGATCTAAACTGTTTATGGAACTGGGCGTGCAGAAATATGATGAAATTAAATCCGGAAAAGAGTAAATCCATCTGTTTTGCCAAGTCTCGGTCGAATGTACACTCCAATTATGAGTTAGGAGGTAACGTTATACCATGTGTAAAAAACTAAATATTTGGGTTTGGTCCTGGGAAGTGACCTGGGTTGGTCGGATCATATTAAGAATACGGCCAAAAAATTATGGAGGGCGCTTTGTAATGCATATTCTAAGATAGAGATGCTATAGAATGGCACAGACTTTCTCCTAGTACAATTTTCTAATTTTTTTGGTGTGGACTGGCGTTAAGGTCCTTCTCCGTTCTCTGGCGAGCTGCCATCTATCGTCACCGAAATTACATTTTCTTGTTATTTTCTCAACTTTTTGCTAGCCTAATATTACAACCAAAATATTACGTCAAGAATATTAACGAAGAGTAAAAACTCGTCCTAAATAGATATTTTCATTGAAAAATATAAAATAATTTTTAAGAAAATGGCGATTAAGCATTCCAGCAAATGCAAAATTTGAAGCTATTTTTCACAGGAATCTATTGAGTTTTGGAAAATCTTTATTTAAAGTCATTTGAAGCACTTCTATTCACAAATGTAATAATGTATACAAATCAATGGAATTGTGCGTGAGAGCTATTTCAAAAGCTGATAAGGGCATGAGAGCTATTTCAAAATAATTACATTTCTGTAATTTTTGAAAAAACAAAAGAAAACACCAAAATGAACTTTACATCATATTAAACAGTGCCATTGCCACTATCCGCCGGAAAAGTTTGAATCAAAAATTTGGAACAATTTTTCAGAAAATGGCATGTGAGCGTTTCTGCAAATACTGAATTTTGAGCTCATTTTTGCATAAAACTATTGAGTTTTCGAGAAACTTTATTTGATGTACTCATAAATATAATACTGTAAAGAAGTCGACTTTATTATAAACATTACCGACGTGAGAGACGAGTCAAAAAATTACATTTTTGTAATTGTTGGAAAAAAAGAATAGAGCAATATACCGTTTATGCCAGCGTTTAGGGTACATTTGGAACTACTCCTAACAAAAATTTAAAGAAAGAATTTGGAGCCATTTCTTGAGAAAATCTTTTTCTTTTTGTGTTTATTAAAGCCGCATCAACAACTGAGTTCATTGGCGACTACATTAAATACAACTTTACAATATTAATACGGCAATTTAACAGTATATTACACTAAATATATTCAAATTTGTGGAGACAGACATTACATGTATTTTCAATTTTACTATATTAGTTTCCAGTATCTAGGCTAATATACATGTTACAATTAGATTTCTTGAAGAAAATTGCTGTCTTTACAGTGATGAACCCGCCTTGCCACATACGGCAACTCACGCATGTGAGCAATGCGCGCTGCACGCGGGCCGGATACCTCACAAAAAGGGGGGAAAACACCGTCACACGGAAGTGTGTCGGTAATCAGCTGACAGGTGTGCGCGTTAAATTTATAAATGATGGGCGCCAAACGGGCACTTACCTGTCACCTGGCACCGGCATATGAGAACCTCAGGGATGAGCACTCTTGAATGAGGGCATGCACTGGGTTGCTACTATTACAATAATTACAAATTTATGTCACAGCTTAAGTGTCAATCGCCTGAATGGCGAGAACACGTTTATTGTTTTTTTTTATACACTTTGGTCGGAAAGTCTCTCTTAAATTAAACTCTATTATTATTTTTTGTTACATTACATGACTCTTTTTTTAATGTCTTTATAATTAATACAAAATGATAGTCGTTGAGTCTACCTCTTTCGATGATTGCACATCTGAAGTCGTCCTCAAAATAAACGGTTCCGCGAACCGCGTCGTAGCAGGGCGCAGCCAGCCGGAGGCAGCAATCCTTCGCCGATCTGCCGCCCGAAGTCAGGAGGTGGATGAAAAGGCTCCGATCGGTGGGAATCGGGGGGGGCCGTCACACGCCGCCCCTACTCTGTACCGGTTCAGCCTTAATGACTCGGCTGCACAATCAATCCTTACGGATCGACGCCGGCCCGTTGAAATGGAATAAATTCCAGTTTTGTGCTTTCAAACGGGGCCGCCTGCACTCCGTTGGTCGACCAACTCTAACTGCTAGTTCCAACTACCTCTCCTCAACACAGCAGTCTCTTTCCTATGCCGTTCTCTCGCCTTCTATCTGTGTTCTCTTGAAAAATCTCATCTCTCGACCTTCCAGCGTCGCATCCCCACTCTCTTTTCTAATTTTGCACATCGCTTCTTCACGTGATCGGAATTTTGAATGTTATTGGTCGAAATCTTAGTTTCTCGAATATTCGACGCGAGTCGGAAGCCGATAGGGCATTTTCTAACAAACGTCATTTTCTGGGCGCCTGATTGGTGGTCTTTGTTGTGCGTGTGTCTTGGCCAGTACACCAGAAATGAACAAAGCAGTCCTTTCTGCTGTCTCCGTGATGATTATATAAGTCCTATGGGATTACTTAGACAGTAGCCGGGATCTCTATAATTCGCTCGTTCCGGTGTCTATTGTAACCGTGGGCGGGCAGCCGCCCGCTCTTTGCCTGAAGGGCTGTCCCCGGGAGACAATCCCACCCTAGTCGTAAATCTTTGGTTAGAACGACAGGCACATGTTCGCGCGTCTTGCGCTGAGCCGTGTCAAATCAAGGACTGTCCTAATCGGCGTGACCGAGGGGTGAGTTTGGGTCCGGCCACCAGCAATGGCCTCATTGCATTACAGAATTTTAATATTTTATTTTGGAATGCGTTGGATGATAGCATCAATTCGGAGTTTGTCTCATCTTCTAGGTATCTGTGTCTGCTGTGCTTGAACATAGGGCATTGAGTTTAGATATGTTGAAAGTTAAGAAGGGTATCACAGTGCTTGCAGGTGGGTGGGAGATTTCCAGTCAGCAAATGTTGATGACTGAACCAACAATGACCAGTTCTTATCCTTCTTATTGTTACTTACTCTTTTCTTGAGATTTTTTGGAAGTTTTCAGGGAGTAAAATTTTTTAACTTGTTTGTGTAGTGGGCTAGATTTCATGGTTTTCCAGAGGTTGCTCATCCATTACTTTCTTGATATGTGTCCATAAATCCTTGCATGTGTGTGATATTGTTAAAATACTTTCAGTCTCAGGGCTTACATTTTCCTCTTCAAGGTTCATTATGTTGTGTTCAGGCATTGTTTTGTAATCTGGTATCCAGGCAATTATGAGAGTCTTTTTAGATTGTATAATGTCATGATATATTTTATGAATACTGTTTATCATTGGTATACCTGGATAGTTATTGTGAATATTGTTTACTGCTTCAAGAGAGGTAGTCAACATGACAAATTTGTTATTTCTGAGTTTTTGTGACATTTTGAAGGCTGTCATTATGGAGCATATTTCAGCTGTAGTAGTACTAGCGTAGGAATGCAGTCTGTTTATAATTTTAACATCTTTGGTAATTGTAGTTGCATATTTTCCACCACTATTATTGATAAGTTTAGTATAGATTTTAAAGGAATCTTTGTATTTATTGAGAAAATCTTGTTTTTCTTATTTTTTTAAAATTGCAAATATTGCACGCACTATTGCGCGAAAACTACTAATTTTTTTAAAAAATCTACATAACTTTAATAAAAGAACTATTTATGTACAACATATTTCATATGAAGGAAAAATCTGTGTCTGCTATTTTCCAGTTTTAGTAACACACCGAAAAGAATTCAATCTTTTTCAATTTTCGAAAATTCAGAGTTAACCGTGTATATCGGACCTATGCCACATTTATAAGTGTATTTTGCTCCATTCAAACAAGAAAACGAAAGAAAAAGCTTGGAGCCGTTTTTGAGAAAATTTTGAAAATGTCCGGGGGACTTAATGTAAAGCACCCCTAAATTTTAAAGAATGTTTTTCAAAATTCCAAAGCTTCAACCAGATTCAGATAAACAGATAAACATTCCCTTCAATTTGGAAAAATCGTACGTAGGCGCTTGGTTTGTTCACAGATGGAACGGACATTTTGATTCAAATTGGTTTTCGGCCTTAAGGACCCACAAAACAGGAATTCTGGCTACACCACGTGTTAGAGGATTTTTTCTCTTAATTTAGCAACTGATTTTATGCACTTTTTCGCCACCAGAGCCCGGCAATGAATTTTTTTCCGCCGAAAATCCGCCGTTTTTTTGCTCAGCATTACATAACTTTCTCTATACTATGTATATTACTCCGTATACACGTACGTATTCGAGAAAGTAAAAACAGTAGTTCAAATGCCCGATTCTTGGCATATTCTAACCTTGCTCGTCCTACTTTAGAATACGGAGCGGCATGCTGGGAACAATATAGAAAAGGAAAAATTGAGGTCTTAGATAAAATTCAAAAATGTGCCGAAAAGTTTGTAAATTATGGACGCTTTGTTGATGGACGAGAAGAATGTGAGTCCTAAGAGAAGGGAGTGAGCGCGTTTATCCGTAATGTACAAGGCATACAAAGGGGACACAGAATGGGCAGATATCGGTAAAAGATTACAGAAACAAGATTATAAAAGCAGAGAAGACCATCCTTGAAAAATATGACGTAGAAAGCAAAGAACTGATATAAGCAAGTTCTCTTTTGTCAATCGCAGTATAGTAGACTGGAACAGAATACCTGCAAAAGTACTACAGGCTCTTCTTTCTAATGTAGCCAAATTTACAAATATGCTTAATTCGATCTAGATCACCACTAATAATACTGAGACATTTATCGTTATTATTATTATTATTATTATTATTATTATTATTATTATTATTATTATTATTATACATTTATAATTTTTCCTTTTTAAATACAAAAGATGTCTGTGTTATCCTACCCAAGACAAAATCTGTCTGTACAATGTTTTTGGAGATACAAAGAAAATAAAGTCTACAGAACAAACACTTCACAATTATTCTCAATTTTTAATCTTGCACACTATTTCAAAATCTTCCAGTGATGCATTAACTTCTCTGGTTATTTATCCCTCAATCAAGACTCAAAAATTTCCTGACAATGTTCGCTGTACCAAGTAAAGCAGCTTCCTGCATAGTTCTCAGATGTTTTTCTTGTAATTGTAGAATTTCTCCAGTTTTCTGCCAGTTCTTCGTGACAACACCATTTACGGGCACTACCACAGGAACTATCTCTACTCTTTGCAGTCTGTACATATCCTTTCATTCGACAGCCAGTGGTTGATATTTTCGTTTTTTCTCTGCTAATGTTGATATTAGCTTTTCATCTCAAGGAACTGCTACATCGACAATCATCGCTGTTTTCGCTGTTTTATCAAACAGCACAATATCAAATCTGTTTGCTTCAACCGTTCTTTCTGTTATAATTATCGTGTCCCACAAAATTCGTGCCTGATGGTTACTGCTTGCTCAGGCTTACATTTATAAGATAGCTGTTTATTTATTTATTTATTTTACGTCAAAAAACAGTTCAAACTGCGTATGACGTGCTATGGGGAAACACATTGTGTGCACATTTTCAAAATTCTGTGATTCCTACACTAAGTCATATACTACTTAAATTAAAAAAAAAACTCCCATGTAATAAAATCTATTTTCAAGGATAAATAAGCAATACATTTTGGCTCTTATCCATGTTGTCCTTCGGAATAATACTTCCTGCCGCGACATCATGGAAACGATAATTTGAATAATTGTATTTCCCACTGAATTCTAGAAGACGTGCACAGAAAATGAAGTTACATTTATATCCAGAAGCAAAGCAAGAGGCCATCTCAGCATTTGCTCAATGGATCAGGGAAACTGGACCAAAAACCTGATCGAGATGGGGGTCATTGACCCGGAGACTGTAGTACAATAGTTGTTACAGGTTGTTTATACACCTTTATACAGTCCAAATGGTAAATAATGCATTATGTATCATTGTTAAAATTAATGTTACTTTTCTTGTGATGCTCAGTATAGTCTCTAATTGTATAGAAACAGTTATGCAGCAGAAACGATTTCACTTGGGATTTAAACTTTTCTATCAAAGTGTTGTAAAATAATGTACATGTATTGTATGTGAATTTTTTGTAATGAGCTGTTGATAGTGTCACCTGATGAATATGATTTCTACGTCGAGTGTTATAGTAATAGACATCGGCATTTTCTGAAAATATATTCCCGCCCTTAAGCAAGTCATTTTTGACAAAAACTACTGATTCGTAAATAAACAGACAAGGCAATGGTAAAATTCCTAGATTGATGAAGAAAGGCTTACAGGAATCACGTGGGTGGGATTTGGTTATTATTCATACAATTCGTTTTTGTAATCTAAAAGTCTGGGAGCTATAAGATGTATTTTCCCAGAATATTATGCCATATCTCAGGCGGGAATGAACATTCGCAAAATATACACAACGAGCAGTATGAAGGCTGACCGAATTTGCAAGAATTCTAAACGCGTAGCATAATGAACTTAATTTTGTGTTCAGTTCATTTAAATGGACGTTCCATTTAAGGTTTGACTGTTCCTGTTCAACTATATGGTATTTCTTTGCAAGCGCTTGGTGAACTATTTTCGCTACATTATTATGCTGTTTCAAGTATTCAGTCTGAGCCAAGTGTGGGCAACCACTGCTAATATGCTGGATAGACTCATTGGTACTTTGCATAATTGGCATTTGCTATCTTTTTGCCCAAGATATATTTCCGATATGCTCTGGTCTTTACCACTTGGTTGTGAATGGAGTAGAGGGAACCCTCAGTTTCACCATAGAGTCCCGCTGTTCGCAGCCATTCTGTGGGGCACCTCAGATCAATTTCATCAGATGTTAACGTTGCTCTAAACCGGCCATGCAATTCCCTCGTCTTCCAAATATCAATTCTATCATCTCTTGGCAAGTGAAGGAACTCTCTGTTCTTTTGGGCTAGACTTAATGGACTGATATTTTTATCTTGCGTGAAAATTGCATTATTGATTGGGGTGTCTATTGAAAGAAAATACTGACGGAGTTTTTCTTCCTGTTGACGACATTGTCTATGTAAACTAAGCAATCCTCTGCCTGCATCGTTTCGAGATAGATATAACCTCTGTGTCGAACTATGAGGATGGTTAAGTCGATGCTTGGTGAGTGTCGTTCTCAGTTTCCTGTCAAAGGCTTGGAGAGAGGTATCCGTCCATTTTATCACTCCAAAGGAGTAAGTAGCTGCAGGGATAGCAATGCGTTGATTGCAGAAATTTTGTTTCTTGAGTTGATATTCGTCTCGCAGATCTTATTAACTCTGGCTACCTCTTTCTTTTGTATCCCGTTTCTGGCATTTGAGTCAGATATTTCCAATAGTTGCAACATCCCTAGATATTTGTAAGAGTCTTCATTATTATTATTATTATTATTATTATTATTATTATTATTATTATTATTATTATTATTATTATTATTATCCTTAACAGTGGCTTTGGCGTAATTTTTAATTATTATTGCTTGTATTGCTATTGCTATTTTTGTTATTATTTTTATTATTATCATTATTATTGGTCATATCCCTTATACAGTGTAGTGTAGTGGAGGGGATGGAAGGGGAGGGGTGGGGAGGCAAGGGGAGTGCAGTGTAGTGTTGTGAAATGAAGTGAACGGTTAGATAAGTTATAATTCAATTTTAGCTATCAATAATTCAAATTAGAAATTAATTAGAACTAGAATGTCAACTTCTAAATCTAATTCTAAATATTTGTAATAGTTTTGTAATTGTTCTAACTCTAATTGTAATCATGTTTGTCTCCGAGCATTAGCTCAAAGCGAACTTTAATAAATATCTATCTATCTAATAACATTCCTTTTCCTAATTTCAGGATTAAGCTATTTCTTGCCTTCATTGTCTTTCACTACTTATATACTTTTAAACATAAAGACGTCCTTTCCTAAAAAAAAGTATTTACAAACCTGTTTTAAAGAACATCAAACATCAAGTACCCACAATAAAATATAGCACACAGCACAGCCTTTAGATATTGCACATTGCTGCTAACCTCAACCAATGCAAGAACATCTTTGCAACTTTCTGCATTGCATTTGCTTTTAAGTCGTGTTTTCAGCAAGAAGAACAAACGTAAAGAAGTTACCGTTTTTGCACAGTGAAAGATAAATCTAAAAAGAAGACATACCAATCATAACATTAAAATCGCCGAAATGTGAACATGCACCTTTTCTGTGTTAGGCGGTTAAATTGTTCACAAAACTAATATCCACTAACGTGTTATGTTTTGCATTGTGTGAGGGTGCTTTATTATAAAGAAAAACGCAATTCCCATTCAACGGCCAGTATATTATAAAAAGAGGAAGAGACAATATTCTGATTTTATCAACAGTATAATTTGTAAACATTTTATATTTAGAGTCTGCTCAGTTGCAGGTGAGTTGGTAAGCAGTGCGGACGTAGTGGCGTGTGGCTCCGTAAAAGAGAACTGCAAAGTGAGGTCTACGTATTTGAAAAGACGAGCGAGACTGACCGATGACAATAAAGAAGTGAGAGGACAGTTAGTGGCGAAAAGTAGAGTTGGTTGGTTGGTTGATTATTCCAGACGCGTCAACAGCTTAGATTAGTCCGGTAAGCGTAGAGCATGTTTTCCGCCTCTGGAGATGATCTTCCCCCGCTGGATGACGAGATCCCGCGCCGACCTACCGTCGGCCAGTGGGGTTTCCTCCTAACCAAGACTCTCCCACCAGCGGGACATCGCTCCAGTCGGGACAAACACTAAGCTCCCGATCGGTCACCCGTCATGTGTGGTAGTGTATGTTAGTGTAAGTGTGTGTGTAAGGGGAGAGGATAGGACAAGGAAGAGGAAGGAAAGATTGCGCGCGGTCCGTGGCCCGTTTGTTAGGGTACTGCTCCCTGGTGTTGATCGGAGAAACCACGGAAAACTACCGATCAGAGCAGCCGGCCGCTAGCATTCTCCTCCAGACAGCGACTGAATTCGACCTAGTTGAAAAGCTAGTGCCAAAAATCCTGGAAAAGTAGGGTGTTCAGGTTTTGTGTCAATTGGAGAAAGTACATTAAATTGAGATTGATATGCCAAGTGTTAAGTGCCTGGAACAACGAGGGCGTGGCGGCAGTGCTGGTCACAGCACATTGCGGAGACGCGGGTGGCGGGCGGCGCAGTAGCTGACTGTCGAGACGACACGACGAAGTCCAAGTACGCTGGGGACGGAGGCGGCGAGCTGAGTGGACAGTGCGGAGCTGACCGGCCTTAACAGGCGGATTGTAAGCGAAGGTTAATAGAGCTTACGAGAATGGAGGCAATTAAACGCATATGCGAATTGGGGCGGTGTAAAAAAGAAATAATTACAGAGGAAAACTATTGTACGAATGTAAGAAATACTTCCATAGTAACTGCAGTAAGAAACATCATTTCATTCATCAATTTCATTCAAGTAAAGTTCAATTTTTAAATTATATCGAAAATATGTTATTATAAAACGCGTTGCTACTTTATATACTGTAAGGCTTTAATATGAACTACTTATTGATTGGTAGTTTGTGTTCGTATATAGTATATCTCTCGCAGAAATGATTTCGCAAAGCAAATCTAAATAACAAGTCAATGGGGTCAAATTCATTATTCACATTTGGTGGCACTCTTCGGCGACATTTAATACGCAAGTAGGCGTTGAAGGCCTGGAAGAAGGAGAAATATGCGCTATCGCTGTTGGCTTCAGGGTCACCATTGCGTTTCTTTTATTTAAGTCTTAGGGTTCCGGAAGTGATACTAAATATTTAAACATTAACTTAAGAAAACATGTTGCATACCATGAGATGGAAATGATGAACAAATGACTGGTGTTTTAAAAAGCTCTGCCTTTGGAATACTGTATCAGAAGTTCTACTGGGTATTGTAAATATATTTTCTGTCATTCGTCAATAAAATGCCATATACTGTCTAGTGAATTATGTTATCCTGGCTAAAGAGAAAGATCTCCTGATTAAAGCGACACACATATGTTATTAGAGGGTCAAAAATATATTTTAATTGCGGAGTTGACACTATTCGTTGGTGAAACATACAAGAAATGTAAATTTAATATTTGTCTTAGTTTCTTCTTTTTACTTCATTCTCCTATATATTTCGAAAATATTTTTACCTAAATACTATGTTTAACTACTATGTTTTTCTTTACAACCAGTAAATTCAGAAGAAGAGTTGTTCCCATTGAAAAAGCGATCATGCCGATAAATGGACGAAGTTTGCAAATATTATAAATGACAAAAACAGTAATATCTGATATTTGTTATCTAAAGGATTCCACTCTAAAAATAATCAAGTTTTCTATGTTCTAATTTCATCTTTTCAAATACGAACGTTGCTTTGCTATTGGTTTGGTATTCTGACAAGGTCTGTTAGCCCCGTTACTTGAGCCAGCACATAATAACAAGGCTTCTTCATCTAGTATCTTCCGCTCCGGGTTAATGGTAATTATTATTAATTTTTAAGCGAGTATTTTACAGTTCTGTTTCTCGCACTCTACAGGCCAATGTTTTCTATTCTGTCAGGCATCTTCCTCTATTCTTCTGCTCTTCATGTCGAATCAATGACAGACTTCCAAGATTTCCGTGGTCTTCCTCGTTTTATTCTTTCAGAAATGATCCACACAATTTTCCTCATTACATGGCCATACCATTGAAGTTGTTTGGATTCTACCTTTTCGATCACTTGCCTCTCTATCTGCATTATCGGTCTACTCTCTTCGGTTTGTATTCTATCAAACAGGGGATACTGACAACACCGTCACCAAAAATTCATTTTAATAGCATTTAAGCGAGAGTTTATTGAATCATTTTAACTCAAATTTCTGATCCATACGTAACACAACTCCATTGTCTTGAATGTTTGTCTCTTAGATTTCTTTCTAATATTCTTGTTCCATACAATAGTATGAAGTCTACTAGTAATTGCTCTCCTCTTGTTTATTTTTTATAATGTCAATATCATTAAATCTATCATGAGTCTATCATGATCTATCATTAGATGTATCATGATATGAATGAGTCACTCCAAGATATTTAAATTCCTTTACTACTCGAAATATACTACATATTTCTGATTTTAGATCATTCTCAGATTTCCCTACAACCACGTATTTTGAATTTTCATTATTTATTTCGAGTCTCCATTTTTATATTTTTATATTAATTTCTGGGTTAAAGGTAACAGTAAAATAATAATTTTTCTACCTATTTTTTAAGTAAGATATTGCAAGTAAAATTTGTGCAACATGACATTAAGGTTTCTGATGTTACACAGTAAACTATTGATGTAACTATGATGCTGCTTGAAACCAACAAAACACTAAAATATTTAAAGTGCTTGTTAACATTAGTTACGCAGATAACTTTCAACGAATGAGTTAGTGATCAAGCTGAATGGTTAAAATATCTCTTGTTTTTTAAACGATGTATTTATATAATAAATATTCGATTATTGGTTCAATAATCGTTTGTCATAATATATGTTTATCATGGCCAGTTGTAAACATTTTGAAAGGCAAAATTGTTATGAATCATATTCATTAATATGCAAACTTATTATTAAGTATTTTACTCAATCATTCATTCTAGAATATGGTACAACTATTATAATCTACTATCCCAACCGCGGATCTAAAAGAAAAGACTCAGGGTAACGTGACCCTGCCTTGGTCCTAGAAAATATACATTTATCTCTCCTAGTGAACCTGTGGTAAACCAGTAATGAAGATGAGGATTTTTTCTTTAGATAAAATTAGTCCTTCGTATGCAGTTCTTTAACTCTTAACTTAACACTGAAACATTTGTTACATTATTTTATGAGACCCCAATAAGCCTTGCGAGACTGGTGGAGAAAAATGTTGAAAGGTTTGCTTAGTCCATAATCCAAATAACTAATAATTCCCTGCTCTAAAACACGTATGTAGGTTTGTTTCGAGCTCTTAACATTTGTAACATATCTATCACATAGCCAAATTCACTGCAAAATATTAGAGGTATCTATTTACATTGTACCACATATTATTGACATTTTTATATCTGTATCAGGTCTTTTGACTTTCAATTGAATCATGTAATTGTTAAAAGCCGTGGCGCATCCAAGGGGATACTGATAGGCTACAACTCTCCCCCCCCGAATCTGACAATCATATTCAAAATACATCCTTTACTATTTATCTATATTAACGAAAGTAATTACATATATCAATTATTAACGTTATAAATATATTATACTGTTGTATAATTATAATTTCTGTAATATATCATATAATTATAAGAAAACCTAACAGTCTTCTAGTGTAAGTATTTAATTTTTCTATTTTCAATTCATTTCTAATGTGTCTATTTGACACAAACCATGGTTCTTTAATTATGCGTCTTGGATATGCTCTAAGTTACTTTCTGCGGCTCCGCCCCAGACAGGGCAAGCATAAGTAAGAGATGGTCTGAAAATTGATTTCAATAAAGTTCTACCACATTTTATGCTTAGTTTAGAGTGGCTATAATTGGATATAGTTTTGCTATTTTCACTATTTTTTTTGGAAATTTAATTAACATGATATTTCTAAGTTAGCTTTTGGTCTAGAAGTACTCCTAAATATCTCATTGGTTGATCTTTTTTCATCCATTTTAAATTTACATTTTTAATTATTAGTGGGTTGGGAATTTTAGGTCTTCGTAGCGTAAATATCTTGGGTTGGGATTTAGTGAGGTATATTTTTATTTGCCATTTTGAGCACCAATTCATTAATGAATCTAATGATTTTTGTAGAACTTCTCTACCTTGATCCGCATCTCTATTGTGAACAGCACCGTGTCATCTGCAAAACATGCTATTTCTGTTCTTTCCATCTCAGGGTAGTCTGCAACGTAAACGTTAAAGAGGGTTGGTGAGAGCGGTAACCCCTGCGGTACTCCTGCTTGCGTCATCTTTTGTTCTGATAAAGTATTATTCACTTTCACAGCGAAGGAACGATTTTGTAGGAAACATTTAATCATTTCATATAGATAATGTGGTATTCCTAAATTTCTCATTTTATAGCCCTACATGCCAAATTTTATCCAAGGCCTTTTCTACATCAAGAAAAATAGCTAACTTTTGTTTATGCTGGTGAAATGCGTTTGCTATATTTTCAGTTAGTCCAATAAGCTGCTGAGTGGTAGAGTAATGTTCACGAAATCCGAATTGTTCTTTAGAAATTATATTGTTTTCTTTTACGAAACTATTTAACTTTCTATAGATTAATTTTTCAAATACTTTTCCTATATTAGGTAGCAAACTTATAGATCTGTAATTTGAGGGCAAACTGTGGTCCTTACCAGGTTTGCTTATTGGTATTATTATAGCTTGTTTCCATATATCCGGAAAGTAATTAAGTCTTAGACCTGCATTATAAAACACTGTAATTCCTGCTATTGTTGTCCGTGGGAGCTCCTTCAGAACCTGCGTGGTTATTTGATCATGGACTGCTGATTTCTTTAGTTGTAATTTAAAGAGGGTTGGTGAGAGTGGTAACCCCTGCGGTACTCCTGCTACGTGTTTCAGATGGAGATATGCATTTTATTTTTTGAAAAACTGTTGTGAATGGAAGAGAGAGAAACTTTTCAATTTGCCTATTTTGGTTCATGATTTCCGGTTTATTTGGGATAAATGTCGTTTCGAAAGTAGTGGCTAGAGCCGAAGCTTCTTCCGTTAGAGCTGTTAGATTGATTGATTAATTGATTCTTTCGTGTTTCTGGGCTCATCAACGGCTTCGGTCATTAGTCCCGTTAGTGTAGTGCATGTGTTTTTCGGGAGATTGCAGTGATCTTCCCCCGCTGAATGGCGAGATCCGGCGCCGACCTACCGTCGGCTAGTGAGGTTTCCCCCTAACCAGGACTCTCCCACCAGCGGGGCACCGCCCCAGCCGGGGCAAGTAGAGCTGTTAGATTATTTGTTGTTTTAAAGGGAGGTATTTTTTTACTTTCTTTATTTTTTTAAAATTGTGCTTTATAGGTGTCTAGAGTCTTTCGGTATTTGAGCAATGAAATTTTGGAATCCGCTTAATTTATGTTCGTCAATATTTGTTTTTATTTTCCTTTGAGTTTGATTTAGTTTGCGTTTTGTGTATGGGTCTCGCGTTTTCTGCCATTTCCGTCTTAGTATTCGTTTTTAAAAAATTAAATTGGGAATGAATACGGGGATTTTAGTTTCTTTCTTACTGTTATTTGTTTCCGTCTTGTTGCTAACCGTATTGCTTTCGTGAGTATATTTATTTCTTTATTAATGCTTTCAGCTGTTTTTAGTTGATCGGGGTAAGTATACAAAATGTTTAATGTAAATCTAAATTTTCCCAGTGCATTTTACCATTTACTAATTTAGGTAATGAATCTGTGTTAGTGATTTGGGCTTTTAAGCTTATTATTACTGGACAATGGTCTGAATCAAGATCTGTTGTTACGTATTTATGTAATGGGATATGAACGTTTTTAGATCTTGTCTGGAACAATATTATGGTCATAATGATAAAGAGTAGATTCTAATGATGCATGTATATCAGCATTATTATTTTGTAAGAAATTAATAAGTTCTTCTCTTGCTTTATTTGTTGAATTACAGTCCTCTACAATATTTTTGTGGTTTGCTTTTCCCACAATTAGCTTTGGTGTATTACTGTTTAGAATGCTTTTTGGCGTCTTTTCTGGGAATGTTTTATTTGGTGGTTTATAGACCGATATTATTATCATGTATCCATTAACTGAGCTGATTTGTATACGGACAGTTTCTGAGTTAACGGAGTATGGTATAATTAGTTCATGACGTTGGATGCTTTTATTTTATTATTAATGCAACACCCCCAGATGCCTTTTCTGCTGGTCTATCTTTCTATGATATGGAGATGGAAATCGGTGATGCAAGCAATATATATTTCCAGTTTGAAAGGAAAAACCTGAACTCATTTTCTTGCCTTTTCAGCCCGTTTGCATTCCACTTTAAAATTTTGATATTATTTGCTTTCATTTCTGGCATTAAACAACTCCTGGAATATTTGTTTGTATATATTTTCTATGTAAGGTATAGTAGCCGCGATTACTTGTTACTATTTCTCTAATTTGGTTTTTAGTTATGCTTACATTTGGAGTAACAAATTCCCAGAAATTATGACTGAGTTATCTTTGTGGTAGACGAGGGAATTCTGTGCTATCCAATAAGTTCTTACTTCGTCTCGTTTATCTTTTCTACTCTCTGCATTAAATGCTTCAGACCGATTTCTGTTGCCCATTGATTTGGTTTTGGTTTGACCCTCAGTGAGTGATAATGAAATTAGCTGTTTTCTTGAATACCCGACAGCCCCGGGAGTTGGCGGTGTGCAGACCTTGGCAGTTACAAAAAACAAGGGTGCATTTTTACTGATTTTTGACTCTGAATAATGATGCTTACCCTGGCATCTAACACATCTAGGTTCTAAATAACAATTAGCCTGCGTATGCCCCCCTATCCTTTGGCATTGTTTTATTTGGAATAGTTTTGTTATTGATTTGAGCCTGGAATCTTACAATACAATGATTAAAATGTTTAAAATATAAAATGTTTCTAGACATTTTTTCGTCCTTTAATTCCACTGCATACATGTTGATAGGCATATTATCTTTATATATAACCTAGACACTTTTACAACATTACATTTTAGTTCAGTTAGACCATTATAAATTTCTTGCGTCGAATATGAATAGAGGATATCTTTCATTAATACTGAAAATGTTTTTGTAAGAGGGTCCCGGAAGGAATGAAATGTTATAATTTTTTTATTTCTAGATATTTTTGAAGATATGGTAATCTTCAATTTCCGTTAGATTTATTTTCACCCCATTATTTTCTAAACGGGTGTTGAAGTCACCTTTCAATGTTTCTCTGACGTCTTGTAAGATTAAAGCAAAGTTTTCTGCATCGTGCACTATAATTGAGGGAATTTTCAGTTTTTTCGGCTGCTTATTTGGGTCTGAATTTACTACATTATCGTCTTCACTCATTGTATTGTCTAGTACAGCATATCTTAAATGAATTGGAACATTATATACATAGCCAGAAGTTTCAAAATCAGTCTTTTTTTCGTTTAATCTCGTTCATTGCTATACTAGCTTTATTACCAGTATTTGAATTTTACTCTACGCAATTCTCGTCCCCTTGCCGGGCGGGCTTGAACCCTTTCTCGTCTCTTGTCCCCTTTCCGGATTTGCTTTCTCACTTTATGAGGAACGTACTTTTATCCACGTCTTCATGAGCCATTTTTTGCCGTTGGGTGCTCGTTTTTTCTTGAACTGGTTGTTGATAGGCTGCATGTAGATTCGCTGCTGGAAGTTGATCATCCGGTGTCCACACGAGTTGCGGGAGTTGAACAAGATTTGGATTTTGCATAAGATGATGAAACCCTTGAGCACTATTTTGACTCACTTGACCAACCGTTCAATCTTACGGTTTTGTTTCTCATCAGTTGACTATGCGACAAATAACCGGCGTTTGGTCACGTGATGCATTGCGGTTTTGTTACCGCTCGTGCTTTGCATTCTGTGTATGTGATTGCGAACTACTCCTCCAATTGTATTTAAAGTTTGTTACATATTTTAGTTATGTCTTTAATGCTAAAGGCAGATTTACATCGGCTTCTTTCATTGAAGAGAATAGGACAGAGGTTTTTTATACCTGGGCACAGCTTCCTTCCGAATGACCTATTTCGAAGATATAGAATGCGCTCTCAATCTGCAATAGGGATATACATCAAAAGATTAAATGAAATATTATGAAAATACGTCGAAAAATAAATCCCCTGACAGTTCATGGAATCAACCCTGAACATTTAAAGAGTACTTCCCATATTAAGAGAAAATAATCAAGAATAAAACCAATTCCCTAAAGGAGAAAATAAACTGGCTGAAGGTGAGAGAAATAGTACTCTTGAAAGAAAACCTTTTTACTGTTGTGTTCAAAACGGAATTTAATAGTGAACTATTTGTTGTTGCCATTAAGACGAAAATATGTCAATTAAATGTGTATTCCATTGAAAATATTTTCGAAATTTCTGTTGTACATCTTACTTCACTAAAAGTGATAATACTTTGCATTTACAGACCTCCAACAAAGAGAACTGCAGATTATATTTTGTTCTTAGAAAACCTGGAGATAACACTTAACAAAGTCAGCAATCGCTCTTTTGAATCCATTGTTGTATGCGGAGATTTTAACATTGATTTTCTGGTCAAATCTTGCGAGAAAGAAAAGTTTCTCAATTTAATTAATTCCTTCAATTTAGACATTACAATTAATGTACCTACACGGATCACACAAAATTCGATGAAGGCAATTGATCAAATTATAATTAACAAAACTACTACTCGATATGAAGTTGAAACAAAAGATTTAGGATACAGTGACCACGATGCACAAATTCTTACCATTATAAGAAATACGATCACTGACACAATAAATAATACACGTATGACTAGATTGTTTACTAAAAGTAAAATTAAATTATTCATTGACTACTTGATGCAGGAGTCATGGGAAGCGGTTTATAATACTGTTGATACAAACGACAAATATAATTTTTTTTTCAACTCTTTCATTTCATTTTAACACTTGCTTTCCTCTTCAAAAACGAAAATTAAATATTTCACGGAAAAGCAATTCTTGGATAACACAAGGGATTAGGACATCTTGTAAAAACAAGCGAATTCTTTCTTTCATTTCTAAACGTCATGACGTATCTCAAGATTTCCTTATCTACTTTAAAAAATACAAAACATTGTTACGAAAATTCATAAGGCAGGCTAAAATCATGAAAAACGATCAGGATATTTTGAACTCAAATAATAAAACAAAAGCAATGTGGAATATAATAAAAAATACTACCAAATCAACTAGAAAACCCGTAGAGAATGTTGTTTTAAAATATAACGATATAAATGTAAACGATCCGGCAACAGTGGCTAGTCTCTTTAACCAATACTTTTCGAGAATTGCTGCCGATCTCACTAAGGATCTTCAGGCACAAAATTCAAAAACAGACAGTTCACCCAAAATTTTAGACACAATGTTCGTTTCCGAAACTTCTTCCGATGAAATTCTCAAAATAATCGGTAAACTAAAAAATAAATATTCGTCCGGTTTAGATGAATTCCCAGATTCTTTGTTAAAGACTTGTGCGTATGCCATTATACACCCGTTAACTCACATATTTAATGCATCTTTATGCACTGGAACGTTTCCAGATATTTTCAAAACAGCTAAAATTAAGCCGCTCTTCAAAAAAGGCAACAAAAATGAAATTCAAAATTATCGGCCCATTTCTCTTCTATCAGTTTTTTCAAAAATATTAGAGAGACTTTTTTACGTACGAATGGAAACCTTTCTCACTAAACACGACGCGCTTTCAGATTGCCAACATGGATTTAGAAAATCAAAATCAACGGAAACAGCTATATTTTCTTTTCTTAAAGATGTCGCCTCATCATTAGATCAAAACGAGGCACCTATTGGATTATTTTTAGATCTCTCAAAAGCTTTTGACATCATTGATCATGACATTTTACTTTCAAAATTACCTTCATATGGAATCCGTGGTATTGCTCTAGATTGGTTATGTTCGTACCTTAAACAACGATCTCAGAAAGTTGAAATACCTTACTGGAATGATGGAACATTACGTACGCACCTTTCCGACTCTTTGCCCGTTGCATGTGGAGTTCCTCAAGGATCGATTTTAGGCCCTATTCTGTTCCTACTTTACGTAAACGATATGCCCTCGACGATTCGAAACGGAAGAACGGTTCTCTTTGCGGATGATACGAACATCCTTTGCAATAAAGAAACCATAAATAGTACAATATCAGATGTTTCAAATTGGTTCCGAAATAACAAATTAATAGTAAACGAAAAGAAAACGGTTTTAATGCAGTTTTCCATTTCAAATAAACAATTCTGTGCTCCATTGAAAATGAACAGTGTACCATTGACTGATGTTAAGGCAACAAAATTTTTTTTAGGTCTCTCAATTCAGTCAAACCTTAAATGGAACGTCCATTTAAATGAATTGAACACAAAATTAAGTTCATTATGCTACGCGTTCAGAATTCTGCAAATTCAGTCAGCCTTCATACTGCTCGTTGTGTATACTTCGCGAATGTTCATTCCCGCCTGAGATATGGCATAATATTCTGGGGAAATACATCTTATAGCGCCCAGACTTTTAGATTACAAAAACGAATTGTACGAATAATAACCAAATCCCACCCACGTGATTCTTGTAAGCCTATCTTCATTAACCTAGGAATTCTACCATTACCGTGTCTTTTTATTTACGAATCAGTGGTTTTTGTAAAAAATGACTTGCTTAAGGGCGGGAATATATTTTCAGAAAATGCCGAAGTCTATTACTATAATACTCGACGTAGAAATCATATTCATCAGGTGACAGTATCAACAGCTCATTACAAAAAATTCACATACAATACATGTACATTATTTTACAACACTTTGCCAGATGACATTAAACGATTAAATTCAATAGAAAAGTTTAAATCCAAGTGAAATCGTTTCTGCTGCATAACTGTTTCTATACAATTAGAGACTATACTGAGCATCACAAGAAAAGTAACATTAATTTTAACAATGATACATAATGCATTATTTACCATTTGGACTGTATAAATGAGTATAAACAACCTGTAACAACTATTGTACTACATTAATGAAATTCAAAATTATCGGCCCAACTCTCTTCTATCAGTTTTTTTCAAAAATATTGAGAGACAATAACAAATTAATAATGGGGGTCGACCCCATCTCGATCAGGTTTTTCGTCCAGTTTCCCTGATCCATTGAGCAAATGCTGAGATGGCCCCTTGTTTTGCTTCTGGACATAAATGTAACTTCATTTTCTGTGCACGTCTTCTAGAATTCAGTGGAAATACAATTATTCAAATTATCGTTTCCACGTTGTCGCGGCAGGAAGTAATAAGAGCCAAAATTTATTGCTTATTTATCCTTGAAAATAGATTTTATTACATGGGAGTTTTTTTGTTTTTTTTTCTCCTCTCAAAATTCAAAATTTATTGCTTATTTATCCTTGAAAATAGATTTTATTACATGGGAGTTTTTTTGTTTTTTTTTCTCCCTCTCAAAATTCAAAATTTATTGCTTATTTATCCTTGAAAATCGATTTTATTACATGGGAGTTTTTTTGTTTTTTTTCTCCCTTTCAAAATTCAAAATTTATTGCTTATTTATCCTTGAAAATCGATTTTATTACATGGGAGTTTTTTTTTTCTCCCTTTCAAAATTCAAAACTTAAGTAGTATATGATTTAGTGTAGGGATCACAGAATTTTGAAAATGTGCACACAATTCACTTTTCCCCATAGCCCGTCATACGCAGTTTTTTAACTGTTCTTTGACGTAAAATAAATAAATAAATAAATAAATAAATAAATAAATCTTCCCAAATGCAAAACACAACTAATTTTAATGCCCTCCTGACGCCTCTTTGGCCAAACGCAAAATCTATTCCTGAAGACAAGCTAAACGATATTTGACCTCTTATGAACCTGATACCAATCGATGCACTAGCTTTTTACCCCAAGCTCTTCAGCCACTGTTTTCGAGGGTTACACTGACTTCTTCGACAGCCTGCAACTTCATTTTGTTGATGTTAGTAATACGGCAAATTAAGAAATATTATGTATTTTGCATTTATATTTTCCATTTTTCATATATTCACATAAGTGTTCAGTTTCAATCCCTAAAAACGTTATATCTATACTTACGCTCTGTAATAGCTTTTATTATAATTTTGTCATTTATTATTATTTATTTATTTCCAGAAGTATTTGTAAAGTTGCATTAGAAAGATTTCCTAATTTTCTTTATCGTATAAGGAGGGTTTTTATAGGTTATATAACAACTTGTTACTTCACTAGAAGGCAAATAAAGTTTGGACACATTGAATAGTAACGACGTTTTCTTTACTTATCAGTTAAGTATGATTAAATATATTACAATCTTATCGTATCTTGTAAAATATTACAACAAGAAATGAAACTACATACTTCTCTAATTTGCATTACTTGACTGAGAGACATGTTTTGGCTTGGAGTTAGATAATGCAAAACAGGGATATGAAAATTATTTATTAAAGCATCAAATGACCAAGCGCCATTTCTACATAAATGCAGAATCTCACATGTTTTAATATATGAGCATGTAACATTTTCATTATTTTGCCGTTAACAAAAAACCTTTCGCGTTTGTGTTAATATCTCGAAATCAATTTTTGGCGCTTGGCCAATTGATGCATAACACCGTCCAATTAACGCTGGAGCAATAACAGCTTTTAAACAGAGATTTTTTCAAAAGCAATACTAAGCTGGCAATGTTCATGAAACAGTAAATTAAATTTGAATCTGTATTTAATTTTTTTTGTGAGTAGTTTCAGAGAATCAGCATGAATAAAACTTCCCCCTCTGGACGTTGAGATCCGGCGACGAACTACCTGTCGGTCAGAGGAGATTTCCCCAATCAGATATCTCCTACCTACGGCGCACCACACCAGCCGATACGGGCTCCAGACTCCCGACAGGTCTTCCGGCACGTGTGTTAGTGTAGTGCATGTAAGTGTGTGTGTGTGTGTGTGTGTGTGTGTGTGTGTGTGTGTGTGTGAGAGAGAGAGAGAGAGAGAGAGAGAGAGAGAGAGAGAGAGAGAGAGAGAGAGAGAGAGTAAGGGTTGGCGATAGGACAAGAAAGGGTAATGGAAGCTTGTGCACGGTCTATGGCCAGTTTGTTAGGGTACTGCTCCGGCATTAGGTGTTGATGAGAGAAACCTCGCAAAAAAAACGATAAAAGCAGCCGGCCGCAAAAGTTATTCTCCACAAAGCTAATGAACTCTTCTTAGCTTATCTAGCGAGTGTCGACTACCCGCCGCGGTCGGGTTTCGAACCTAGGCCCTCCCGGTCAGCGGCACTGCAGTGCATTGATGTCGAAATCTTGATGGAAATCCACAAACGAACGCGTTGAGAGCCAAATTTGATTTCGATAAAATAATTTTTATGAGTACTTCAAACAATGCACGTAGCACAACTTTAATATCTACATGAGGCTACGTATTATTGTATTCTAGTGTTAAAAACGTATAAATGCAAGATGTTATTCTGTGTAAAGGGACGTTGAGAATTTTCGCTTTGATTTAGGTACTCCTGTACCATAAGAAATGTGACAGATTGATGTTATCTTAAAAAGTTCATTTTAATGACGTAGTATTTAAATTGGCAAGGTGTCTCTATTATGTTTGCACGCAATTCCGTCCGTGACTCCAACGAAAGAGGCGGGAGGAGATGGAGATATAAAGAGAGATCATTCATCGTGTTGAATGCTGGGATTCCGCGATATGGGCGAGACATAACACAACCACATATTCCGTATACTTCGTTTCTCAAATAGGAGACGTAATAGCAAAAGGCAGTGGCGAGCATTCAACCCCTGCAACCCCAGCACTGCTGGGGTAAACAAGAATGAAAATTTAATGAATATTAAGATTTAAAATTGCGATGAACCGTAGGTCACTTGATCAAAAATATTGTACCCACTGTGTATTCTTCTGCAATCTTTGCGTTGGCCCACTGCGCAACCTCAGCTGTGAGATCTTCCCTGGGACTCGGAGCTGCGCGCTCAACTTATACGCTGGGCAGGGGCGATCGGGGAGAAGGCGTCGCAGATATTGAAGCCACCTAAAGCTAGCAGCGCCCAAAATCCAAACTCAACCAAACTATTTCCATAATTATAGGCTAATTATGAGCTAATTAAATACTCTAATCGCGAAGTTTAGGCCCTTTTAGATTTCTCAAAATCGAGGGCGCTGCTACCTGTAGACTAAAGCTAGCAGCGCTCACTCAGAAAATCCATCTAAAAATCAATTCAATAATGTGAAACTCTACCCAAAATTTAAGAATATTTATGGGCTCTAGGGAAAAAAATATTCCCGTATTTATATTCCAAAATTCAGGGCTGTACAAAGAGAAACAATTAACATTGGTTCTTGCGGGCTAACAAACATAATTTTTTTAAAACAGAAAATATCTGCAACCCTACTCAAAATGTAAGAATAATTATGGGCTCTAGAAAAACAAGTACTACCGCATTTATATTTCTAAATTCAGGGCTGTACAAAGAGAAACCATTAATATTGGTACGCAGCACACCCACTTAAGGATTAAGGAACAGATTTCATGAAGAGAAAATCCATCTAAAAATCCTCTATGTTTAATATTTTAGTTGTAGGAAGACGACGAAAAAAAATTGAGCTTTAGAAATTTTTCAGAAAGAAGGTTTACACGAACATTCTCTTAAACGTCCTGCAAACTATCCAATAACGAAGTTTAATAAAAGCGTCGGAGCCTTTTTGGAAATTTTGAAACTATCCCAGGGGATTCTTGTAAAGTTAAAATATCAGTCTAACTTTCGAATAGCCCCCACGTTTCCGTTGGGAAACATCAATCTTAGAGAAAATTCGCTGAACGGTTTAGCCGCTAGGGTTGTTCACAGACGGGCAGACGAGCAAGTACATGGATATTGGCTAAACATATGTTAGAGTTTTTTTATAAATTTATCAATTCATTTTTTCGTTTTAAGGGTCAGGTAATAGGAGTTTTTCTGCCGAAACTACGCCGCTTTTCCCCGTAGAATTGCATTACTTTCTCTCTACTGCATAAGCGGTAGCGGGAAAGTAAAAATTGATCAATTTTTGAGAAAATTTAGTTCATGCGTTTAAGGAAAATTGTCAATAGTTTAATTTCAAGAAACTCCAAAACTATTCCAAATTTGGAAAACATTTACACGATTTTTTATCACTTTATTCGTCGAATTAGTTACACGCAGAAGAAGAGTCAGTATATCAAGAGTGCATGAAAAATTTGAAACAAATTAAATATTTGTAATGTGGAAAAGCCCTGAAATATTAACAAAAATGTGACATTTACTACAGTGTTTGTAAAAATGGTTTCGTGTATACGAATAAAGACTACAAAATAAAAGTTAGTTCTTTTATAGAAAGTTTGAATAATGCTGTATGAGCATAATGAAACTTAACCCCAAAAAATATTGGATTCACATTGAATTCAATCAAGTTGCTAGTAGAATATCAATTTTGAAAAAAAAATCATGGGTTTAAAAATTAGTGATGCTTTAATTTATTTTTTAAGCGGTACAATGAGTACACAGAATGTCTTGTCCTTGTTCCCAGACGACAGTCTCTTTGAAAAAGTATTTTTCGGCGTTATGACCTTCAAAAGAGCAATTTTCCTTCGAAATCCCTAAATAAAATTTTTACTCGATATCATTCTCTCTATAGTATGCTGCACATTCGAGAATGTAAAACTACAGTAAAAATTTTGAATGTACTCTCCACTGAATATTAGGCCAATTCTTTTCGGTAACTGCTCCTCAGCTCAAAAACTACGGAAGTATTGTAATGGAAGGACATTCACAAATTCTGTGGTACTCATATTAAAATCAATGTATTCATTTTTCCAGTGAAAGGGAGAAAGATTGAATAAAATATTTATAGTCTACAATCAGTGTTGTAGTACAAATATCTGAGAGTTGAAATATTGAGTTTCAATAATCGAATATGCTAAGACAAAAAATGATTCTAATTTTAGGTTAAATAAATTTCCGCGTTAATACACAATTTTGCACTGGACAATAGGGTCCTTAAGTTTGTGCAACGATTATTGGAAGTTCGAACTCAAAATTGTGAATTTTTTTCTGGGAATTACAGGAAGTTTATTTTTGTATGTATTTTTTGAGGTCGCTTTTTAACTACTCGGACGTAAAACGACCGTTGTAATTGTTTATATTGGGAGTAACTGTACGGAGAACACGTAAAGACAACACCAACACACACACATCCGTGCCCGAGGCGGGATTTGAGCCCCTGATTCTTCGAGCCGCTATGGTCCTTCGAGCAGCTATGGTCCTTCAGCCTTAGTGTCCTCGGATATCCAGGCTGTCCCGGGGAGTTGTGATTAGCAGTGATTCCATAAAAGTCTTGAATCCATTTCTTCGTTCTCTCCTTGTAACCCTTTGACATGTAACAATTTCCAACATCAAATACATCGAAGAAATTGTTTAATTCTCCATCATTATTATTTCCTGTGTCCCCGGCCACGAAGTGGAAATGAGACAGCTGACCAGGTGGCAAAATTGGCCACGATAAAGCCACTTATATGGTAATACCTGCGCTTGACACCAAGCTCTTTATCCAACGTTGCATTCTGAGTGCATGGCAAAGAGAGTGGCAGAACTCTTTTCCAACTCACAAGGATCAAGAACCCCATAAAACCCTAGTATTCGTCATCTCGTGGTTCAAGGCGCGAGGAGGTAATGTGCACTCGTCCTCGGATCGGGCACTGCCACTTCTCGCAGGAGTATGTATCACTATCTTTGTCATTTATTTCATTTCACAATTAGTCAGACTTGACTATCTTTTTAATCTTTTAGTCTTGTAATTAATAAAAATTATTTTAACTGACCACTGTCACAGTGGGTCTATGTTCTTAATACAAATTGACACTGGCCCCCATGACCTTAGATGTCGATGTTCCCTTAAATCCTAATCGAGATCATCATATGACCTAAAATCAATTTGTCCAACTGTACCATCTTTTCCGACAATTGCGAATAATATTGCACTATGTAATTGTCAAAATACTCTCGCAAAATCCACATTTCTTTTAGATAATTTAATAACATGTTAAATGGCATTTCGTATAATTAATACAGAAAGTAATTGAATTTTCGGATTTGAGGGCCTGTGACATCATTGAAACACTCGTGTTTTGCGTGATGATCTAAAGCAAAATATATTATCACCTTTGATGCCCATTCGTGTATTGGGATTTGTGTTATGGGCATAAAATATTCGTCATGCGTATGGCTAAATGGCTTACAACGGCTTAACTTATTTCACAGTTAAACATTAGAAAACAAGGACGGTGTGTTTCCTATTAATAAAAAGGTTCCTTACTTTATTGTTAAAATCAAGCTTCCATGGTTGGAGTTTCTTTGGAATGCGAGAGAGCTCCTCCAGTCGAACTTAACACCACTGGAACTGTTTCTGGGGGTCATACTAAAACTTAATGTAAGTTGGGAAGATAATACATTCGAGGACTGTTTTCCATTTAAAAAATTTTATTGGAAAGTTGTTCTGTCATTGAAATTTGTTAACTACATACTCAATCTCTTTAAAGTTTATTCAATGACGTTTTTGTTACTTTCTTGTTCTTAATAGTTTGTTTTAAGAAAATTACATCGATTCACAACATTTTAAAATTTTCAAATTTATCCTTCTTTAGCGGGTGGTTACACAAAAACATTTAAGAACATGAAATGAATTTAAAAATGAATTTGAGTAATGACTTCAACAAATATATTTTTTTTTAAATTTTGTTTATATTATTAATAATACTTGTTAACGATATCAGTTATTACAATTTTGCAGTTAATATCACTGGGAAAGGATAGAGGTAGCTCTGAATCTACAGTTGCTTAACAGAAAATTAGCAACTTTTGAAAAATGTATGAAAAATAAAGACAATTATATTTTTGCACTATTTCGCATGAGCGGTTCTCTAATTCTTTTTCATAGATTACTATAAAATTGCAACAATTTTACAAATTATCTAAACAATATTAACAATTTCAATTTTCCAATAATAATTTACTTGGGACATCCAATAGTGATTTTTAATTGATTAACAAAATCACTGTTTGCATACACCTGCTATATACAGGAATAGTGGGCAATTTCATTTCCATGACGCCTAAAAAAAGTGTGTATTGTTGGCATTTCCGTAATAAAGGTGTAGTGATGTCAAAATACAAATTGTTTTAAAAACATGAACGTGAAATTTCAATATGCTTCATTGGAAATGTCTGTGTTATGTATTCTTGGGTGTTTCCCCTAAATGCAGTAATTAGTGTTCCTTGCTTTACACCAATTAACATTTTAAAATAGAAACAAATCTCATTCCTACTATTAGTTCATTCTGAAGTAAAATTCGTCAAATAATCGATACAATAATTTAGGCTTATCTTTGAGGTAAAGAATTCAATGAAAGATGCCACAGCTCCTTCCTGGGACCCGCTGCTGCGTGGTTCGTCAGCGTCCAGTGCGATTGGCGCGGTGGTTCTCGCCCGCGCATACAAATCCGTTTCGCTTGCGTGCTCTCTCCTCCCTTAGCACTCTCCTCTCTCTCTCTCTCTACGCGGAAGCGAGGGAGCGTCACCGACGTTAATCACATCTCAAATTGCCCCCCCTTGAGATAACGTCAAGGAAAATCATAGGTAAGAGCCAACTAGAGTGGATAGTAATAGTCAGACAACCGTTGATATAGCATTCTCAAATGTAAACATGAATGTAGAAGTGCACGTGACACCGAAGGTAACCGATCATGCCTGGGTGTTGGTAAAGTCAGATTGCAAAGAAAAAGGTACAGTCCCTCACAAAAATTTACCGGCAAAATCCATAACCGCGCCGATAAACTTGGACAACCCGCGGCCAAATAGAGGGACGCGTTGACCAATCGTTAGCAGGTAGAACCAGTTGTCAGTGATTGGGGAAAAATTCCAAGGGGTGGAAAACACGCTCTCAGAAGTAAGGCTTGGTTTGTTTACGTATGAGGCAGAAATATCGTCATACCCCCCGAAGGACAGATTTTGCGTGAGTACGCCATGAAGAAAAAATATTTCTGAGCGGGGTTTTCTGTCCAGAATTACTGCCAGTAGACCAGTAAATATTTAGCATTTTAGCAACAATTATATTAACTTTTAAAAATAGATTTGAAACTCTTTTCAAACTGCTATTTTGAGATGTTCATTTCAGACAATTTGCGGAGCCTTCCCAGCCATTCTAATAGATATTTCAAATTTGATTATAAAATTATAAATTGTTGAAATTGTTAATTCGCAGTTTTAGGCTCTGGGTCTTTGGGAAACTCTCCCTTCTTTAGATGTTGGATATTATTGATAAATTTGCAAATTTTGCAAACTTTTTATTGCTTCTTCTGAATGGCGTTTAAACGCGAAACCGAATTTCGGAATCCGATCGGTGCTATCATATTTCGTTATCGAGATATGTATAATTGTTTATAAGAAATTAACATCTAACAATGACCCCATCTGTTTGCACTTAACACAAGCATACTGAAAAAACAGTTCTCCAATGTCGCGCTTTTGCCTGCTATTCTTAAAAGTACTTAGCTTATAAACAAATTCTGTGGCCAATTTAATTACGCTAAAACCGTCTTTTTATGGCGAGTATGAGCATAACTTTTATTTTGTTTTATATTCTCTTTTAAGTTCTGCAATTTGCAAGTCGATACATTTATAAAATAGGGAGGAAATTGATTGTAAACAAATTATTTTTCAAGGTGCATTACGTCAAAACAATAGTTTCTGCTTTTTCTATCAAAGGGATAATGAGCAACCGAATTGCTGTATTATTAATGTTCCTGTTAAAGGTTCCTGTTAAAACCGAGAGTCAGAAACTACTTGTTCCTCTTGTTTAACCATTACCATTAAAAAAATAGGGAAACATACTATTAGCTGTTTGCTGTAAACTGTATTGGATTTGATAAATGGAATGTTAAAGTTTTGAAATAAAGAAATATTCAATTTTGTGTGTTGAAAGATCACATGAGTAGAATCACACATCACAAAATGCTACTTTATTTACACAAGTTTAGAAATTTCTAAATGTAGAAGGTACATAAATTTAAGTTAATATTATCAATTCAATCATTCAATAATTCAGGATCATATTCCTAAAACTGTTAATTTGATGTTTTAATTTTATAATATTTGAAAGCGGGTACATAGCTAAATCTACGCATTATCGGAATGAAATCGCGTTACATTCTCTCTTCCTCTCGATTAGCAAGTGCATGCAAACAGACTTTTCGCTACAAAATTAAAGATAGCTAGCAGGCCTTCTAAGTATCATTGCGAATTTTAAAATATTTGATCTTTATAAATTCAGTAAAACTGCACATTTTCTTAAAATTGGAATGTAAGGAGTGAAAGTATTGTAATCGTGCACTGCAAAACGGGAATTTTCGACAGAATCTCTTATTGTCACGACCTGGTAAAGAAAAAATTGATTAATTTTCTTCCTGAATATGGTAAATTTAATCACGAGGTACAACAAGAATCCATGTTTTGTGGGTCTTTGTTACAGAAAAATCGATTGATAGCAAAACGCCTGTCTGTGCGTCTCAATGTTGTAAACGCTAGTGCCTAAACTGTTCAACTGATTTTCTCTAAAATAGATAATTTTCCATCCATCTAAACGAACTCAGGAGTTTGGGAGTTTCAAACGGATATTTTGATTTCTGAGAGTAATTTACACGAATCCTTAACATGTTAAGCTTTGGCATAAAACTCACTTGTTCTTCCGTATGCTCTTACCTCTGTAGTTCCTGAATGCAAGGCAGCACACTTAAATAACTTTCAATGAAATAATCTACTCAGTGTGACACAGTTCAAAATATCAAAATCATGTTTCAGATCTAGTTTGTCAGAATAACACAAAACCTGCTATACAGATACATTAAAGAAAATAGTTGTCAAATAGTTATTTACGACATGAGTATCGTAAGATATCTTATTACAATACGAAATTGGAGAATTATCAAACAAGGCTGTTAAGCCTAAATTAATAACCAACTGAAAATTGTAATACAATATTACCATTTGAATATCATAGAAAGAGGACGCAATTTGTCAAAATTCAAGTGAACTATAATTTGTGTTTAAATTTGACTCCTTGTCCGGCGAGAGATGACATCTGACAGTACTTATATTGATAGTCCTTATGCCATGGGTTTGTTCTAGCATTAATTACGTGCAATACAAAATTATTATTTTTGGTATCAATGAAGTATCGATATATGCAGTGCTTGATTTCTGTCGGAACGCGACGGAACGGCGTGCCGGTACCTCAGGAATAAGTATTAAATTATATTATATACAAATAACTATTTCTATTACATTAATAATTAATTCGATGCGTGTTCAAAGACCTAAAATTTTAAAACTAAAGCATTGGTTATATGTATCAAAATAACTCTTTTTACGACACTGATCTCAGTTTCGTCACGTTTCTCTTTACACAATCAAAGTGAATGGTCTAAGTTTACTCACCTAAATAAAATTTATTTTACTATACATGTTATTTAGACAGTGTGTTATGTTAAAAAATAGTGCTGCTTCATCAGCACGTTCACCTAAGTTTTATTTTTAATAGCTACGCAATATACAATACGGACTACATGAACTTGCAAAAATTATATTATTCCAGCAGAAATTATTTTACCCTCTCTGGAATTCAATCTCAGATTCTTAAAGTTTAAACGCCTAACACATTTCCCCTACACTACTAGCTACACAGGAAAACTTTCTCCTTCCCGACGCGAAAAGAAAGTAAAACATTTGCATTTGCACTTTTTAAAAATTCAGAATGTTTAATTTACATTAATTCAACATCTAGTTTTAAAAACAGATTTCACGATGAAAAAATCTCTTTCGTCAATATTGTATTTTGACAATGTTAATATTTGTTTGAACTTTTGCTAATATTTGTTTGAATCTGCGCTCAACGCTCGACACGGGACGAAGAGACGCGTTGCGTCGATTACGGTGGCAACAAATTTAAAAAAAGGTTATTATTGATTATTATTGAGGCTGCTATAGTTTCTAAGCCTGGTGTGTCCGGGAGAGTTTAATGGTTATGCGTGTGAATAGCCGCTGCCTTTTGTTTCGGTTCTGTCAGTTCAATATAGATTGTAATTGGGAATAAATATTTTTTTTTTTTGCTAAAGTGCGTTTCGGTAATACAAGCTACATTTACGTTGTAGAGCTGAAGGAAATTAACGAATTCATTTTTTTTGTTGGTGCTTGAGCTTGCATTCTAATTTAGAATGGTTATATTGTTTTGGGATTTATTTGCAATTGTTGGTTAGATATCTGTCCACAGAGTTCTGAATACTACTAATTGTAGATGGGATTAGAGAGTTGAAGAAGTTAGTAATGCAGGTGGTGATGGAGTTAATTATAGTGGTGATTATTGGGTGATTGGATTGGATATTATTAGAATGGGCCATATTGTGATTGGAATTCTGGGTGATTTGCGATGTGGTAGGAGGTGGTTTGTTCGTGTTTGAAATGTAGGTGAAGTTTTGAATAAGCTGGGATTGCGGCAGTGGTGGGAAATGGGCTCTTGATTGATTTTGGAGGGGAGAAGTAGCATTGGAGTTTAGTGGATTTTCATTATTTTTATTTTTAGAGATACTTTTCCTATCTAAGATCTCTTTGTAGTAGGAGCAATTCGTGTTTCTTATGTCGGCCTTGTGATTTCCATTGCAGTTCGCACACACCGGAGATTCGTTCTTCTTAGGGCAGAGCACAGAGTAATGGTTCCCGGCACAGAATGCACACGTGATGGAGTGGTTACAATTGTTTTTGGTATGACCATAGTCTAGGCATCTTTGGCATTGAAGGGAACCTTTATGCTTTTTGCGTCTTTCGGTTCTTACACGATGATTGCAAATTTGATTTATGGTTGAAATACTTTCTATGGGTTTAGAACCGTTGAATTCCGCAGCGACTACTGGGATTGGAAGGCCGTCTTTTTGAAGTCTGGTGACTCTGATTATTGAAGTGAAGCCTTGCTGTAGGTCCTTCAAAATTTCCGGTTTTGTTATTGATTGTTCAATGTTTTTGAATACGACAGAAAATTTTTTGTTTGATCTTTGAATGAATGGAAATTACGATGGGTATGTATAAGATATTTGATTATTTTACGGAAGTCCGTAGGGTTATTGGCATTGATCTTAACTTTGTTATTTTTCACGTCTGTGATAAAGTTGTTTCTGACGTTAGATTTAAGTTCTATTATAAGTTCGCGTACACTGGTTATGTCCGCCACAAAGATTGGAGGAACTTTGGCTGGTTGTAAAGAGTGATCGTCCGTATTTACATTTAAATATTCGAACAGTTGATCTTCAGGGTTGGGATTCAGATTAGCGAGTTCTCCGAATCTGTTCCCGACGGGGACATTGTATTCTAGAGCACTGGATTGATTAGAGTTCTCGTTGGAGTTACTCGAGACTACACTTTTCTTTTTTGTTTCGATGGGAATTTAACTGACACTGATTGACCTCTTTTTGGAGTTGATGACTGATGATGAAGGTTGCGACATCGTGCTGAGGTCTGTTGAGGCGGCCTCCTGGCTGCCAACGATGCGTTGCTGGTCGGTAAGTGGAGGTGCGGTTGTTCCACTTAACATGTGAGGCTGATGTGATGGGGGCTGAGGTAACTGCTGTTCTAGTTGATGTTGTCCTAGTAGATGATCTGGACCATGTTGCAGTGATGATTCACGGACGTCGCCTTCTTGGTAAGCGACCTCCATTTCGCCCTCAGTCGGGTAGACCTGGGCGAGGGCATCTGCAATACACTGGCGTATGGCAGCGTTGTCGGATGAAAATGTTGTTCTAATTGTTTGCAATATTAGCGCACACAGAAGTATTGAAAACTATTGTTGTAACACTTTATCTTGCACTGGAACACAGAACACAGGTCCGAGACGAGGCGCAGCGCTGATCGCGGAGCTCCGCACTGTGCGACTGCTCGCAGCGGAATGATGAAAGTATGATAATGGAGGATAGAGAATTACACCCCATCCTACATTGAAAAAAATTCAGAAGAAAAAAATACAAGTTTGCTGATTATGACGTACAAAAAATGATTATTGCAACACATATTTTAATCTCGAATAACTCGGAAGCGTCTAATCCTTTTACACCAGGTTTGCGTGTCTGATGGGGAGACGACTTTGTTTTTTTTTTGAGGGAAAGTAAATTCTGAAGATGACGTGTTTCGGAGGACGGTAGATAACAAATGGGGAAATGACGATGGACAGTTTGGTTGCAGGTGAAGGGTAGATGGGGGACAGTGGGGAAATCGAGGGGGAAATGCTGGCTCCGGATTATGTTCTTGGCAGTATTCTAAATAATACAACTTTTTTATCGTCTTTTTTATTCAATTATGCCTATTTAGTTCTTTTGGATGCCTCCTCTCCATAGCATGAGTAGACAGAAAAGAAAAGACGAAATCAATGTAAAATTAAATTGAAGGAAAATACCGAAATTATCTTTCTCGATAAAATTAAAAGGAACCATCTTATTTTCTGTGAATTTGTATCTCAATGCTCAACAATATTGGAATGGGTTCTCTCGCACAGTGTCGGGTCACTAATTCTGTAAATGACATTTTGGGGAATGGGTGTTCGCAGTTGGGTGCTACATTAAATCAATTTTCTGGTTTAATACAATTATTATTTACAAAGGAGAGAGTTTTCGCAGAGTTCGGATTGTATATACTTATGTATACGTACAGAAGAAGAAATACTTAGTTAAGGGAAAAGACAGCTTTTTCTCTAGTCTGAAATGTCTACAGATGTGACAGCGTAGGCTTTGCGCTGCCGGAGTCAGAAATTCTTTAGGTGTCGGAAAGATGCCGCGTCCTGGGCACAGTCACCAACGTTGCAGACGCCATTCTATGACCTTCCTCCAGGAGGAAGGTCGCACGTGTCTAGGACACGGCGCCTAGCGGACAGCCAAGCACTTGACTATAAAAAGCGTTATTTTTTAACTACGGTCCAGCAATTATAAAGATGTGAAAAAAGTGATCTGAGATGAAGTTTTAAGAGTTTTTTTTCGTGCCTGGGTCGGTGTTCTAAGACACAGTAAAACAGGTTTGGCAAATACTGGTTCAACCTGTTTCCCTTCATTTCACCACATGTTCTCCGCTTATCCTTCAGTTGAGACCAAATTAGTTTCTAATAAACTTGAAATTATTGAAGGCGTTGTCAATATTCTAATAAATCGAATCAATATTCTAATAAACTGCCAAACACTATCGTCTTTCCTTATCGTATGATATAGTTTTGCAAAGAATTAGAAAGATTTAAAAAAATATTATTTGTAACTAAATTCCAAAATCATATTACAAATGTATAATAAACACTAAAATAAGTTCCCAGAACAGTTGCAGTAATTTTCAAAGTATATTTAAATTCAAGGTGATCGAAAGGCGGAAAAATGATTTTTTATTTTTTAAACTGTAACCCAGCTGTTAAAAAACTGAAAAGATTCACAACCATTTTTTGTGTAAAGAGGAACGTTTCATATTTTTCGAGCTTTTTCCTTCGTTCTAAAACACAATTAAAAATTATTTTTTGTTGTATTTTTTCAAAAATATATTTTTGAGTTTGAATTTCGATCTGAGAAGATATTAAAAATATTTTTTGGATGGTATATATTTTCTTATTTATCATTTTTTCATGCAGATAAAATAGTGTTAAGTTGCCTAAAAAACTAAATGAAAAAAACACGCTTTTGGCTCTAGAAGGGTGTGGGTGGTGAGCCGGGTGCTAAAAATCCTTTCAATAATATTATATTTATGTTAGAATTATAATGTAACAACTCATACATCATTTGGTATAGGGGAACGTTTTACTATCTTATTCGGGGGTACCCTTTTCTATTAAAAATTATTTTCTATTCAAACAATTTTACAGTCGATCTTTTATGTGACTGTCACAGCTAACGATCAATTAATTTTAACTAGAAATGTGAGTACTCTCCAATATTGTGAAATATTGCAAACTAGATTCACATCTTAAGAATAAAATTTTAAAATGACAATAAAGAGATTGTATTTGCTAGCTTTTGATTTTAATGGCATCGACTTTGAAAATGACAAGCATTCATATAAACGTAACTCTTTCCATGATGGGTTAAAATATTATTCGCAAGTAGGAGTGAAAGATGACTGATTAGCTTCCGCGTCATTCGTTTTACAATCGTGTCTACAAGACGTGGTCGCTATGAAGTGTTCTTCCGCAAATTCTGCCAGTCGTTGGAATACTTCGTGGCAGACATTTTTCATATCAAATCTGTTCTTTTAATGAACTGTCACTCCGCATACATGAAATTTTGAATATTTGTATGCAAGGTTGTAGGCAAGTAATGTTGGTAGTTAAATCGTAAATATTTATAGCAGTTTTAATCTTCATTCATCTAAGAAGTAACTTTTCTTCTTCATTTGAAAAAAATTCAAATGTTCATTACTGGGACTAAAATCAACAATTTGCCTTTTGACAATATTGTCTTTGACATTATTTTGTCAATGTTGCTCTTGGATTACTGGAATTCCTTCTCCGTTTGCGAAACCTGGCGCCATCCAACACGACCGGTTACGGGGTTTTCCTCTGTAGGTATTTCCATTAGTAGAGCACCGCGCTACGTGGGTCAAGCTAGAGCTCCAGACCGGTCTCTCACTGTGGGTGGTAGTGTAGTGCAAGGGTGCGTGTGTAAGGGGAGGGGGAAAAGATTAAAGAGAAAAAATCGCGCGCGGTCTGTGGTGCGTTTGATTAAGTCCTGGTCCAGCACTCAGCTGGTATTGACCACAGAAAACACGGACTACTGACATTTGCCGGACATCTAAGCAGTCAGTTGGTAAAATGTCTCCAGACAGACTGTATTCGATTATCATGCAACAAAGTACCATTGAATATTTATAACCGTCGGATCCCGAACACCATCAGAGACGCTGCAGTGGCAACGATGGTTGTCACTGAACCATTTCAGCCGGTGCCCTTGTGTATAGGTTGCTATTTTGTTGATCTCGCTCTCACAATAGTTCTCTTGAACTCTAAATAAAAAATATTAAGATTGCTATACAGGAACGTTTCCGAGGGCTTAACTAAGCCACTGTTCACCTAATCTCAAAAGATTTGGCCCAGCTAACCGTATTGACATGAACTTACAATAACTTTTAACATGATATTATAACTTAACGTAAAGCATTATAGACTGCGAAAACTATGTACTTTATCAATTCTAACTAGTGGTGCTACAGAATGGAACAGACTTTCTCGTAGTAAAGTTTTCTAATTTCCTTGGTGTGAACTGGCTTTACGGTCTTGCACTATCCACTTGCTAACTGCCATCTCTCGGCGCCCAAAATACATTTCTTTAAACAAATTTCTCAGATTTTTTGATTCCTAACAATAAAACCGAAATATTACTTCCAAAATATTAAAGAAAAGTAAAACGTTGTCCTAAATAGCAATTTTCATTGAAAAATTTAGAGCCGAAAATGGTGATTAAGCGTTACTATAAATGCAAAATTTGAAGTTCTTTTTCAAAGGAATCTAGTGAGTTGTCGAAAAACTTTTGAGTCACAGTCATTTGAAGTACTTTTACGCACAAATTCAAATAATGTATACAAATCCATGGAAATGTACATATCAACGAAAAGAGACGTCGTGTATTGAATCGCGAGTGAAGCCTAGTTTTGTGTTAGAACGTGAGACGAGTTCTATCACGGCTATAATAATACTAAATATACTGTAAACTAGTATAGGATATAGCTGCAATTGCAGCTAGTCATTTCACCACTATGGATTCTTCTGAGTACAGGGGAACCATAACCTCTAACCTGCCTGATAAACAACACGGAAATTCATCAAAGAAATCATACGCCAATGCCATGAACTCAGATGTATTCCCATCTAAAGATCAAGCAATCGTCATTGAAGCACAAGAAGGGCTGCCTATAAAGGACTACATCAACAAAGTTGCGTCTATTGTGGACTGTAAGGAAATAAGGTTCGTGTCACGTATTTCTAATAACAGAATCTGTGTTTTTTTCTCTAGTCAAAAGGTTGCAGAAAGTTTTACTGATAATAACAAAACAATTAACATTAATAACATAGAATTAGGTGTCAGACCACTTATTAGTAAGCACAAAAGAGTTATCATTTCCAATGTTAGTCCAATAATACCTCATGATGTAATAGAAGCAGAATTTACCAAGAGGAACATAGTAACTACTACAAAGATTTCATTCATTAAAGCAGGATTATCAGAACCAGGACTGTCACATATAATGAGTTTCAGGAGACAGGTGTATATTGAATCTGATGACACAGACAAACTCCCAGATTCTCTTGTGATATACTTTGATAATACATAATACCGTATCTTTCTGTCTACCGATAACATGTCTTGTTTCATTTGTAGACAAGAAGGACACATAGCTCAACTGTGTCCAAATCAGCCTAATGTAAATGACATGGAAACATCTGAAAGTTCCACCCAGCAAGTACCTAACCTCAATATCAGTACAACCCCACAAACAGTAAATAATGCAATGAAGGAAATAACAAATAACAATTTCCCTCCCCTTCAAAAACGACCCCTACCTTCAGAGTCATCAACTCAACCAGAAAGTACTCCCAGTAAAAAGTCTCAGGGGGACAAGAACACAAAGCAGAATAAAAAGAAAAAGAAACTTGAAAATACTGAAGAACCTTTAAATAACCAAACAAAAACTGTTGAAGAATTAACTGTAGAAATTAGGAACACAATTGAAACCAATGGGGATAAATATCCACTATCCTATGAACAATTTGTAAGCTTCTTGGAAAACACTTTTGGATCTAACAACCCAGCAATGATTGCAAAAGACTACACTACAGATATACAAGGATTAATTACAATGATGAGTGAGACCTACCTCTCACTCTGTGATAGATCTATAAAAAACAGGTTTACAAGAATTTTAAATAAACTTAAAAAAAGTATTGAAATACAGAATGAATCTGAATATTCATCAACAGATTAGTAGCTGCTAAACTATTCTTGGCATGCTCATTCTACAATGGAATGTGAATGGATTCTACCCTAGATACGAAAGATTACAACTATTATGCCACCAATATAAACCTGATGTCTTATGTTTGCAAGAGACTAACTTCAAAAACAACAAAAGTAGTAAAATAAAACACTTTAAATGCTTCAACAAGAATAGAGAGAATTCCAATATTGCATGCGGAGGGGTTGCAACATATGTAAAAGAACCTTACTCAGCTGTTGAGTTGGATATTGACACTGATGTAGAACTGGTGGCTATCCAAATATCATCCCCAGTTCAAATCTGTATATGCAACATATACTTACCGAACAGCTACCCTTTTGAAATTTGTGAGCTCATCAATATTGTAAAGCAACTTCCCAAACCATTTTTAATATTTGGAGATTTTAATTCACATAACACATTGTGGGGGTCTAAAAATACCGACTCTAGAGGCAGTAAAATTGAAACTGTCATAGATGAAACAAACATAATGTTGTTAAATACTGGGCAGCCTACCCACATTAACATAAGTAATGGAAGTTTAAGTAGTATTGACCTCACATTTAGCTCTATAAATTTTGCTCAAAAATGCAGCTGGTTTGTGTCAGAATATCCCCATGATAGTGACCACTTCCCATTATTTACTAGTGTCTCTATTCCTGTAGGAATGTCTACCACTAATTATGGAATAAAAAAATGGAACTTCAATCAGGCTAATTGGAATAAGTACTACCAATTTATAAACATGTATATTGAAGATTTTGACTTAAACTATCAAGTAAGTGAAAATGTGGATGGACTGATTGATAAATTTTCTCATATCATAAGGAATGCAGCAAATGAATCTATAGGAACTTGCACATCATCACTGAAAACCAAATGCGTTCCATGGTGGAATGAGAAATGTAAAGAAGCAATTAAAAGATCCAATCATGCTTACAACCGGTTCAAAAAACATAAAACTGAAGAGAACAAAATTGAATACAAACGGACAAGAGCTCTCACCAGAAGAATCCTTAAAGAGAGTAAAAGCAACTCCTGGAATAAATTTGTGCCATCTATTAGCTCACAAAACAGTATAAGAGAATCGTGGAGAAAGATAAATGCAATTAAGGGACACAAAAGATGTAGCCAGATACATTTTCTTCAAGAAGGAAATAAAACTATTACACAATCTGCAGATATTTCCAACGTACTAGCTGATACATTTGTCAGAAACTCCAGCTCTCAAAACTTCTCCGATGCCTTTCAAGAATTTAAAAATGAAGAAAAAAAGTAGAACTTTCAGATGATTATGATGACAAATGCACACCACTTCAGTTAAATAATCCCATAACCATGGAAGAACTTCTTACAACCATTGAATCCACTAATAATTCCTCTCCTGGCCCAGATAATATTCCGAATATCCTCATTAAAAATCTCCCCATACTTGAAAAGAAAGTTTTACTTGACATATATAACTATATTTGGAAGGAAAGAGTATTTCCCAAGATCTGGCAGATGGCCATAGTAGTACCTGTTGCTAAACCTGGAAAAGACCCATCCAAACCTGATAACTACCGTCCTATATCACTTACATGTAACATGTGCAAAATACTTGAGAAAATTATCAATAAACGCCTCAGATGGTTCCTTGATACTCGAAAAATCATAAATGAAAATCAATTCGGCTTTCGATCTGGACATTCCACTATGTCACATCTAATAAGCATTGATAGTCATATTCAAGAGGCTTTCGTGAACAATCAACATGTGATTGCTGTTAGCCTGGATATAGAGAAAGCGTACGACATGGTATGGAAAAGACGGATCTTAAAGATTTTGCAGATAATAGGAATAAAAGGAAATATGTATGATTTTATAAAAAAATTTACCCTTGATCGCAGACTACAAGTCAGGATCAATGGTCAATTCTCAGATATAAAGCAGATTGAAAATGGTGTACCTCAAGGATCCGTGCTAAGTGTGACTCTCTTCCTATTAGCAATTAATGATGTAGACAAGGAGGTTCAACCTCCAGTTATCACTAGAAAATATGCAGATGACATAACTGTACTATGCAAAGGGAAATCTCTCCTATCTACTCAAAAGATCATGCAAAAAGCCTTAAACTCAATTTTTCAATGGTCTATGATCACAGGGTTTAAATTTTCCACCAAGAAAACCGAATGCATGTTTTTTTCAAAGATAGCTAATACAGTATCCCCTAAACTCCAGCTTGGAAATCAAACTCTTAGATTTGTTAATAAAATGAAAATTCTTGGACTCCAATTTGATTCAAAATTAAAATGGAAGATTCACTTACAAGAATTAATCATTGAATGCAAGAACAGACTTAACATTATTAAATATCTCTCCAACAACAACTGGGGAGCTGATAAAAACCTCTTGCTACTAACATATAAAGTGTTCTTTAGATCAAAAATCGATTATGGTTCACTATTATAACAATCTGCTAACAAAAAAGAGTTGAGGAAAATAGAATCAATACACAATAAAGGGCTTAGAAAATGTACTGGGTGCTTCCACACCAGCCCCATAGGAAGTATACTTATTGAGTCCCAAGAAACCTCCTTAAACCACCGAAGGAAAACCCTCAATCTCAAGTATGCTGCTAAAGCCGCCTCGTCTACTAACCCAATAATATACAATGACGTTTTTCCTCAGCTACAGAAGATCTATAATAGCCATCTTCGATATAAACCGATGTACAGTAGAATAACCCAACAACTTAAAGAACTAGACATTAAAAATATAAGTGCTGATAAACACAGACAATTCCAGATACCACCGTGGACCATTGAAAAAATGTCAATAGAGTTATCACTCACTGATTATCACAATGACAACTTTACAAAAGAAGACTGGAACACCAAATTTAAAGAAGTAATCCAGAAATATAAAAATTACTCCCATTTTTATATTAGTAACAAAACAAGGGACCAAGATACTGAAGCCATAGTATATACACCCAATGAAAAATGTAGCTTCCTACTACATCACTATTGCAGTATTAAAAGTGCTGAAAGATATGCTTTAATGACAGCTCTAAAAATGATACATCAATCGTTGCACTCAAAAATAATTGTATTCACAAACTCACTTTCGAAAATAAAACTATGCTACAACAAAAATTCAAACTCTGAAATGGCTATCAAGGTTCAGGAGCTACACCATCTTATTCAAAGGCTTGGTAAAAAACTTGTTATTTTCTGGATTCCCCTTCATCTAGATATACCACTGACTGCTCCAAGAAGTCATTTTCCAACATCACTAGTCGACCTCCGGTCAGTGAAAAATGTACATAATATAGCATATACGACAAGTGGTATTTGGAAATACTTGCATGGAAAAATAAAAACCAAATGGAGCCGAGAGTGGAAGATTTGTAAGGCTAGCAGTCTTCATAAGAAGATAGAAAACTTCTACAACCTACAAACTTAAAAAAAATATGCCGTAAAGATCAAGTTACAATTACCAGAATTAGATCAGAACATACGAAGCTTACTCACATCCACCTATTAAACAAGAATACTCCCCCTATTTGCAATATATGTAATGTACAAATAACAATATTACACATTATTCAGGAATGTCCTAAGTACAACCAATCCCGCCAATCAATCTTACAGAACTTTAATGTTGATGCTTTACTTAATTCAAGTACCCAACAAGAAAAAATTATAAAATTTTGTAAATCAATTAATGTCTCTCACGAACTGTAATACTGTTTTTTAAGTGTGTGTATTGTGTGTATAACCATAACATGTGAAATATTTCCAACCACTGGTGCAATGTAAATTGTAATGTAATTCACTGAACAAAAATGTAAAAATGTAAAGAAGTATGTAACCATGCTATAAAAAAACCCTTATTGTAACTTACTGAATAGTCGCTAATAACCTCGCAGTTGATGGGACTATAAATAAATTTAAAAAAAACGAAAAGAGAGATACTTAAAAAAATTGAAATATCTCTTACACCCCCCTAGCTTACCTTCACGATGACGGTCTATTCCTACGAAGCAGAAATATTCTCTGGAGATTTTTTCTTGATCAATTTTGCTGTTGCCTGTAATCTTAAGATTCAATAGTCTGTTTTTTTCCTTTCATAACAAAAAAATGAACAAAATGTTTATTTAACCTATAAAATCACAATTACACATTACCTTGTGATATTTTGGTAGCCAACTAAAGTCCATTACATTGCTGTATCTTCCTTCTTCGCGCGCAATCTTCGCAAATTCTCTTGCGCTGCGCCTCCGCGTCGCGACAATTCTCTCTCTTCTTCACTTAACGTTCAATCTCCTCCTTCCTTGTCTATATACCACCAAGATCTTTTTCTTATATATATTCCGCACCCATGAATTCGAGACCCCTCTCCTCGTGTCTGCTCGGGCTCTCCTCGTAGTTCTTCCACCATTTCTTTTTCATTGTTCATTCTCTGCCACCTGTATTTTTCATATTATATATATATATATATATATATATATATATATATATATATATATATATATAACGAAAAAAACACTAAAATGAACATAACGTCATATTCAACAGTGTACTCATCAATATTTGTTGAAAAAGTTTGAAGGAAACATTTTGAGCTATTTTTGAGCAAATTTAGTTTCAGCGTTTCTGGAAATGTGGTATATCTCTCGTTTTCACAGACAGCGGTTGCGTTTGCGAGAAACTTGATATGACATCATTGAAAGTACATGTGCTCATAAACGCAATAATGTGAACAAATTGCCGCTAATGAAAATCTAGCCGACATGAGAGACAAGTAAAAAAATTACTTCTTTCGTTTTTTTTAAATTACAAAAAATTGAGACATATGGCGTTTATCTCATCTTATGGAGTACATATACCACTACCACTACCGAAAGTTTAGAGAAAAAAATTGTAGCTGCTTTCTCGACAATCTTTTTCTTTTGTTTTTTAAAATTGCACATGTTGCCGGCAATATTGCGCGAAAACTACTAAGTGTCAAAAAATGGACATGACCTTAATGAATGATCTAATGATAGACAACAAATTTCATTTGAAGGAAAAATCTGTATCTTCAAGTTTGTAGTTGTAGAAAGACGGAAAATTTTTGAACTGTTCAAATTTTCGAAAATTCAGAGTTAAGCGTTATAATTGGACCTATGCCACCTTTATAAGGGTATTTTACTCTATTCTTACAAGAAATTTAACAAAATAATTTGGAGCCGTTTTTGAGGAAATTTTGAAAATATCTCAAGGGCTTCATGTAAAGTACCCCCAAATTTTAAAGCATGTTTTTCAAAATTTCAAACCTTCAACTACAGCCAGATGGACAGGGGTTTATTCAATTGGAAAAATCTCATACGCAAGGATTAGACGCTAGTAGTGTTCACAGATGGACGGACAATCGGACGGACGGACAGGCAGATGGACGGACGTTTTGAAAAAAAGAATTCGGTATCAGAGGATCGTGAAACGTTTTTCTGTTGAAATATCAAAATCGATTTTCCGCAGCATTACATAACTTTCTTTATACTAGACGTATATTACTCCGTATATACGTGTACTTATACGAGAAAGTAAAAAGTTTGTAATTCCATGAATATACATTTCTTATTTTATTATTTTTATTTACGTGTAAGTTTTAATTAAATTATCAAGAAAAAATGCACTCTCCTTGACCTTAAATTACGCGCGCTAGCGTACGAGTGCGCCAGGCGCATTGTTTTAGTTTCTGACGACAACAATTGCATTATTTTGCTTTCTCTCTTCCACTAACCTTTCTTCTCACTTTTTTAACAGTTTGAATTCGTGTTTCAGCTGCTCTGTAGGAAGTCGTGGAGTAAGATAAATAACATTTTTCTAATAGCTTTCTGGCGCACTGTGCGCGCCGCGGAGGAATAATGAAAAACATGAATGAATTCTTCTCAATGTAGGCGTTGTAGAAATCAATTATTACGTATGATGGAATGAAATACGGATAAAATATATTGTGTAAAATATTAAGTAGGTATTTTTATAATAACTCGCTCACATTTACAGTAACATAACATGTAAAATATCATCCAAAAATAACAACGGTTCAGGACTGTGAATTACCGGGAGCGGTAGCTCAGTGCATCAACTGATGTCACTGCAGCGCCTCTGACCGGGAAGTCCTAGGTTCGAGTCCTGACGGCGGCAGGATTTTCGGCACTAGCTTTTTAGCTAGGTCGAATTCAGTCGCTGTCTGGACGAGAATTCTAGCGGCCGGCTGCTCTGATCGGTAGTTTTCCGTGGTTTCTCCGATCAACACAGGCGAATGCCGGAGAAGTACCCTATCAAACGGGCCACAGACCGCGCGCGATCTATCCTTCCCATTCCTTGTTCTTTCCTCTCCCATTACACACACACACACACTTACACTAACATGCACTACACTACCACATATCCCGGGAGACCGGTCGGGAGCTGAGAGCTTGTCCCGGCTGGGGCGGTGCCCCGCTGGTGGGAGAGTCCTGGTTAGGGGGAAACCCCACTAGCCGACGGTAGGTCGGTGCTGGATCTCGCCATCCAGCGGGGGAAGATCACCGCCATCTCCCGAGAAAAAACATGCACTACACTAACGGGACTAATGACCTGAGTAGTTGACGCGCCCGGAAACATGAATCAATCAATCAATGGACTGTGAATTGCACATTCTATATAACAAAATACAATTTTCTTAATAAATTACACTAATTTATCGCAATTATTGTTTATGGTATTACTTAAACAATATTTACTTTTTTTGTGAATTGGTTATTTAAGGTCGCATCAACATCTAGGTCATTAGCGACCTCTATTGGTGTTAACGGTATGGAAACTATGAAGATGAAACGATATGGTGATGATAAGGGGTGAAAGGACAAACACAAATACAACCATGCCCGACGCGGGACTTGAACCCGCGACCCTTCGGTCCGAGATCACTACGACACTACTGCCTTAGCCATCTCATCCACCGTGCCGACAATATTTCCTTTGTTGGCGCACTCAGTGCGCCGCGCGAGTAATTACGCGGCAGAGAGAAACGCGGGTAATGAAAGGTTAATCAAATTTAAAAGCAAAATAACTCTATAATCGGCAACCACATCCAGCGACATAACAGCTATAAATGTGCAAGGGAACCACACTTATAAAACAAATTTAAACAAAATTTTACCTCAAGAACATTTTAACTTTCTCACACATTTGTTTTCTGTATTATTATTTGTTTAAGCATGTTTTTTCTATATAGTCACTAAAGACCATAGATGTCGATGCGACTTCAAATAAATTAAAAAAGAAAATTTTATGTGGACTGGCTCACATAATTCTACACTACAATGCTCAATTTACAGAATACCTTTTTAAAGTTACCTTTCTAAACTCTTTTATTTTTCGCCAATAATATGAGTATTCTTTCTCATATTCTCATGCGCATCTGACATTAAAGAGGAGTTTCCTCCGCAGATCTTGGTGCCCGATCTTTAAACGTCTATCGCATGCAATATTATTAATATTTATGTGTTATGTTTTATAATTTCCACTTATTTATAATTATGATTTCAATGGCAATTTAAATATTATAAAATATGAAATTAATAAATATTGGTCGGTTTCTTTGGTAAAGGTGACCAAGTAAGAAATGTTACGAAAATTGACCTACTGGTTAACAAAGAATTAAAGTAATGTTAAAACAATAATAATATAGAATACGTACTCCTAAAATACATACTATGAACATCTAAAACAGTACATTGATTTTTGAAAGGATTATAAACCTTCAAATCCTTTTAACCAACACGACCCATTGTTTGGACTTCATCACTTTTACCAACAAACCAACGATATTTAAGAAGATATTTAAACAGTAAAATACTTTAAAATTGCCTTTCAATATTTATTGACATTTAGAATGTCCATAGAATGTCATAAAAATTTATTGGGGATCCTGTTGTGTTTTATTACAATCACCTATGCCCCTGTCTGAAGTTGGGCCTCATGGCAGCTGCTTAGGCCAAAGACCTGCTTTGCGTACACATAGGAAACTGACAGAAACATCTACTACATAATGTGAACGATGTGTTAGAAATAATAAATATATCACGTTTAGAAATTAAGAATACACTTTTTATTCCCTTAATTCACAAAAATTCAAAATGTTACTAACCCCCTGATATTTAGAAACAAAATAAATTATCTCTTTTTGTAGGCATAAAGTCTTGTAGGCAAAAACATTATTTAATACCATATAGGAATTCCATTTGCTTTGATTGTTGCCTCTTGTCCTTGCAGCATGGATTTCACCAACTCTGCCGTAGTTGGGGATTTAATTAAACTTCGTTTTCTCAGTAGTGCATGTTTAATATTTTAATTAGACAAACTGTATTTTCTATTTTTTAATCCAAGAACTGACTGCAAATGACCTGAAGAGTTAATGACAGGAAATTTAATAAGTGAAGGAATTTGCTTTCTTAGTGTTTTAGTGTTGCTATGATCTTGGTGCGCCTCCTGAGTGTATGACCAGGGAGGGCACTAAATATAAAGCACTGACCGATTAAATGTTAGAACTATTTTCATTACTGAACACAAGATTGATATACAAATCTGGTCTGGGTGGCCCCAATTCTTTTGTTAATATTCTGTCTTCTATGAAATTATGTCTTTTCTTCTGATATTTTGCTATTGCCAAATCTGGATACTATTTACAGCAAACCATCTCAGCAGCCCATCTCGATCAGGTTTTTCGTCCAGTTCCCCTGATCCATTGAGCAAATGCTGAGATGGCCCCTTGTTTTGCTTCTGGACATAAATGTAACTTCATTTTCTGTGCACGTCTTCTAGAATTCAGTGGGAAATACAATTATTCAAATTATCGTTTCCATGTTGTCGCGGCAGGAAGTATTATTCCGAAGGACAACATGGATAAGGGCCAAAATTTATTGCTTATTTATCCTTGAAAATAGATTTTATTACATGGGAGGGTTTTTTTTTAAAATTTAAGTAGTATATGACTTAGTGTAGGGATCACAGAATTTTGAAAATGTGCACACAATGTGTTTCCCCATAGCACGTCATACGCAGTTTGAACTGTTTTTTGACGTAAAATAAATAAATAAATAAATAAATAAATAAATAAATAAATAAATAAATAAATAAATAAACAAATAAACAAATAAACAAATAAACAAATAAACAAATAAATAAATAAATAAATAAATAAATAAATAAATAAATAAATAAATAAATAAATAAATAAATAAATAAATAAATAAATAAATAAATAAATAAATAAATAAATAAATAAATAAATAAATAAACAAATAAATAAATAAATAAATAAACATCTAATAATATGACGGGGATTACTGCCATTGTTAATATTGTTATTTTACCGTGGCCCTGCTATGCTCACAAATTCTCTCAATATTAACACTAATTTTTTTTTTCAATTTAATCCTGGGTTCGACATACAACACATTACTCCTTACCCTCTGCATGTAGACGTGTAATTCTATACAGAATCACGATTCCTGGAAATTCTCTTGATTGAAACCAATGGTTTGATGGCAACTAATGACTGATGGCAACTAATATAAACTATCAGTTTTTTGCTACAATAAAAATTCAACATTTATTCTTACATATGTTACCAATTCTTTCGATCTTGTGTGAATTGCTTTTTCAATGTAGAACATTAACACGCCGTACGGGTTTGAATATATTTCATAAGCTTACTACATTATCTTGGTAGATGGCGTCTCGGGTGACTAGCAGAATATTATCCATGGAATCCTTGTTAAACCAATTCTCGCGTCCTTGCCTAAATTAAAAATGTTCCAAAATGTCCTCTACGATTTGCTGTTACTAGGACTTAATATCTCCACAAATTTAATACGCGGTCGCGAATTTCCCTGTTTTTTCCATTCTATGGAGCTACCCTAATGTATATCTCCCTGAAACATGGAGTTTATTTTACTTCGAAATTCCAACTACTACATTAATAAAATTTTCCATTACAATTTAATACTACTTAAACAATACCAAGCTCTCAAATCTCAAACTAATCATAAATTCCCGCATCACTGTCATTTAAATAATACCCAGCCTACGCTAAAACTCCGTTCGCACCTCACCAACCGCTTACGTGTGTTCGCTTCAATATTTTTCAAGAGACTGATTCCATGCGTCCTTCCACAATATCACGGCTCATAACGTCACCTTCTTCATATAATGTGTTCCGGGCCGTGTCCATTAGCACAGCGCTATGACACCAAGCATGGAATATTACATCTGGTTGATCGGTTGTCCTAACAACGCGTATTCTTTGACTTCCGATTTTGCATACAATGTCATTATTCCTAACGCCGGATACTGATTTCAAACTAATCATAACCATCATTCAAACTAAACCCGGGGTTACTTACTATTACAATATTATTTATATTGGGATGAAACTCTTCATATTGTTTTGATAAATGTTTAACTTAACACACATTTATGAATTCTCGTACATATGAAAGAGCAAACAATTTTGCATAGAAATATTAAGAAATAAATATGTTAAACACCGTGCTAACATACGTTCCTAACGTGTTAGCCAATGTCAAAATTCACGGACACACATGGCGCGGTCGCACCGGTCGCACATGACTTGTGACGGACGAGTGCGATAAGCTCACATAATTCCCTCTCACTTTCTCCCGTACTGTGAAGTATCCTAGTGTAAAAAGGTCAAGCAGCGACCACAGGCCTGCTGTGAAGAATGCCCTGTTGCCAAATCTGGGCCATTGCCACTTGCTCGGTTATCGTCCCCCGAGTAAGGCTAACAAAAAGCCCACAGCCGGTCTAGATAGCCGATATCGCTAAGGCTGAAGGTGGCTGATGGTCTGTAACTGCCTTGGCTCGAAGGGTAGCAGGTTCGAATCCCGTCTGGGGCATGGATGTTTGTGTGTATTCGTCACCTCTGCGACGATAGAGTATTGAAAGCTTTGTGATTCTGGACACTGTCGCGTTGGCATAGAAAGGTATTTCCAAGACACGTGTGTTGGGGTGGCTTTCTATGCCAACGCGACACGTGCAATAACTTGAAGATTTTACTTTTAAATTTTAATATACATCTTATGTTCCATCACAGATTTTATTACATGAACTCGACCAACTTTTGAGACATTCATATGCCTCCACCCTGCCATGGACCGCCAGCAGGTTTCGCTGCAGGGACAGAATTCACAGTGTTCAATTCTACATGAAAGTTATTTCTTGAGTCTCCCACCGGGGCCAAAAATTTAGTTTTTTCTTTCGAGTGAAAATATTGCTGAATTCCAAAAGTCTGAGCCTTTATTTCCGAACACTTTTGAAAATTCGCCTTACGCATTTTGCTTTACTCACCCAATATTCGTCTCGGCCATGAAATACTCTATCCATTCAAATACTGCAGACATGACTCGCTGAAATTTGAACCTCACGTTTTCTCAGTTACTCTGCCAATTTTACAGCATTAATTTCGGAATCCTTTTTATTTTTCGCATAATAAATCGTTTATCAGCGTCACTCAACGCTTTTTTTCTTCCTGTTCAGGGACGATTTTTTATTATTTTATTAATTCAAAACCTTTCAATTATTGATTGCACTGTTGAACGAAGTCGATCAGCAAGTTCACATATTTCTTTGCAAAGTTTCTATTTCAGAATTCTTAACGACCAATTGATGAAATATTGAAGGGAGGTTAACGGGGCTTGGTCATTAGTAAAAACGAACGTTTTCCGAACTTCGACGTTTCGGAAAATTTATTTCCCTCCTCAGGGCTGAATAATATGAGAAAAGAAAACAACACCCATTTACAATAATGCTAACAGAGAACACGTGTCCAGGATTGGACATGTGTTCTCTGTTAGAGAACACAGAACCAGGATTGTTGTTATAACAACAATCCTGGCTGCAGTTAAACACATTTACAATTTTTAGTACACAAACGTTACATACCTTTCAACCACAACGTGAAAACATAATTAATATATGTGCTGCATGCTCCTCCATCTCAGGCACCTCACAGAGAGTGAGAGACACACAATCCTCCTCACCACACCAACACACACCATGTGTGCCACTAATTACTTGATATAATACGAAAATGAATAACACGGGAGTACCTCTCAACTCGGTAATAAAGTTGTAAGAATAGATGTAAGAATAGATTGTATTGACAATGGTGTATTGTATTGTTATCAATTTCAAGAAGACATATAGAACAAGTAACAAAGGATAAGAGGGTCTTGAAGAAAAATATATATTACAGACTTAATATGGAAATGGAAAAATAGGTAAGAGGGTGGGGTTTAGTATGCAAGAGTTCTCTCACGGGTACGCTATCGTCTGGAGTCGTAGGCACAGTCTCTTAAATAATGTTTTTAATTTTCCCCACACAAATTTCATAAACCATAAAATCTGGTGAATGTGTTGGTCAATTTGACATACTTCCCAACTCTGACTATTGGTTTGAATATTCTTTGTTCAAAATTGTTCTTGACATATTTGGTAAAAGAATGGGGCAATAGTCGTGTTGAAAATACCTTTCAGAAGAAAAGTACTACAATCCGCATTTTGTTTTCTCTTTATCAATTTGTTATATTCATGATCTAAAGAGGAAGTGGAATTATAAGTAAAGAATATTAAAAAAACTTGCTATCAATCTACAGATCATGACCAAGGTTTTTTTCATATTGTGTAGAATTATCAAGTACGAAAATTGTTTTATAAATTTCCATGTTTTGTGAAATGAATACATGATTCTCATTGAGCCAATTCTAGTAACGAAATAGCAAGATAGAAATATATTTGCTTTTCAGATTCCTCGATCACTCTGTATAGATGGCAGATCGGATAATCATCTATTAGCATACATTAGTGATTATTTCTATGAAACCCACCGACCCAGGTAGCCGGAAACTAATTTATTTATAATTAGAGTTGAAGGTTGACTTGTATGATAGTATTGGCGTAATCTTTTCCTGGCGCCCATTTATACAAATTCGGAACGGACTACGTTGGAATAATATCAAATAATATTAGAAAGCCGAAAATAGTCAGAATTAAAATAAATAAAGCATTAATATATTCAGTTTATTTCAAATGGCGCTCCAACTGGGGCTGAATTTGTTTTAAATTAGACAGTTTATTTCAAATGGCGCTCCAACGTGAGGCTGAATTTGTTTTAAATCAGATAGTTAATTTCAATATTAAACAATTGAATCTTCTCCCTTCTAGTTAAAATGTTTTAGAATGCAGGCTTGTTTCTGTCGCCTTTACAAATGAGAAAAAATTAGGTCAATGCTTGTTAGGTCTGAAAATGACCTTTCTTATTTTCTTTCTTATGCTGTCCGATTCGCAAATAGTTCTTTTCGACGAATGATTATTTAATATTGATGTCAGTTTCTATGCACTTCCTGCCATTCATTTCAATGCATTTTCTTTTTATTGTCATTGTAATTACATAGATTACTACTATAGTACTTTTACACATGTATTTTTGGCGGCTTAAATTAACCTTAAAAGCTAACTTAATTCTAAAACTAATTACTCAGAGTAAGGGAGCTAATAAAGTGTCTTACTTATTCTCCAACTCGATCTACATGTTCAAGAAAGCTTGAATTGGGAATCTGGGATATGAGCGAGGTTGAAATGGGATAAGTGGTCGTTTTGGTTGATGTATGAGTAGAATTTGCTGGAGATCTTGGGAATGAACGAGATAATGTATGGAATATTTAATTCTTTTTGTAACTGTTGATTTGAAACGAACCATGGGGGTTGAGTAATTGTTCTGTATTTATTTTGAACGATTTGAATTTTGTTTAACCCTTCTTTAGACACGTGAATCTATTTACCATAAATAGTATCACGGAGGAAACCTCCGGGATCAGAAATTGGACACAAACAAAACATTTAATTAGTAAGTAATGTTTTAATTGGTACGATTTTTAATGCTCATTAATATATTGTTCAGCTTTACATAAATATAAATTTTAAACATAATATAATAATAACATAACATAATATTGTTATTATATGAGGAATTTTTTGAAATTCAACGCAATGAAACGCCTGCAGTTGCAACGTCTGATTTGACGATTATTTTTCCGATCACAGAAATAACGTCTTCCAGCCTTTCAGAGGTTAATTCCAGTTTGTGATTTTGGGACATGCGATGGCTCAGGGATGTCTGCCAGCTCATACATTTTTGAACATAATTCACGGGCGTTTGGGTGTAGCAACAAGTACGGTTGTTGTTGTTTTTCAAGCAGATTCACGGATCCCGCATTCCTTTCACGACTCAAGTGTATCGGTCTTCCTGTATCTACTGATTTTTTTACGCCACTATTTCCTCTAGTAATGAATCAGGATAGAAGAAAGTCCATGCACCAGCTACGGTTTTCATATTGCGTGTTTGACCTTTCACCCCTGGTAATGCAAGGTAGTATTATGGTGAGGCGTACGAACCTTTTGAGGCGGTTTACACGTATGCCACAAAGTTTTCTTTTGCCTTCTCCCATAAATGAAGGGCAACCAAGAAAAGAATTGTCGAAATAAGTTGCAGCGTCATCAAATTCACGTTCCGCAATTTCATCTTGAAGCTCGGTTGCAATACTTTTTGTTTACAGCCTTACCTTACCTGTTACCACTTTCAAATTTTCAGTCATAGACCTATTTGCAGGTTTCTTTGTTTCTGAACGCGACAATTAACGGATGAGAACCGGGTGTCGAAGCTTCATCGCCTACTTCTTCCGAAGACGAATTTTGATCATTGTCTCGCAGATAATCTTCTTCCTCTCTGTCGTATTCATCACCAATTTCAAAATCAGTACTTTCATCTAGCATATCCAAAACCATTTTTCTGCATTGTTCCTCTTTATCAAATTGTATGATAAAAATACCAGAAGAAACAAATGGTTCAAGAAGCACGAGGCATTTTAACGAGAAGTCGAACACTCGGCAACGGTTGCGGCACGGAGATAACCTACGGGTTAGCGCACAGGGTTGAGAAATACGTTGTCACCGGTCGAGGATTTAACTCACACTGTTGCGTATCTCCAAATCGGCTTGAAAGATGTTCCCTGAAAGGTACTGAGAACAGTACGGCCATTCTCAATTTCGCAACAAAATGACAAGCAATCAAAGAGAGATGCGGAGTAAACCTCCGTGACGCAACTAAAGAAGGGTTAAATTGGTTCTTGAGGCATGTAACCAGATGGGACACGCATAGGTCATAATAGGTCAGATATAAGGTTTGTATAGGATCAATGCGTTGTTTAGAGAGATTACTTTTGTAATTAATAAGTGGTTTTAGTTGGAGGATCTTTATTTTTGCTTGATTCGTTTTTACATTTATGTAGTCTTTCCATTAAAACTTGGTATAACGATTTAGTCCTAGGTATTTGATGTTTTGATTGGGTGGAGTCCAAGGAATTAGTGAATTTCTGATTTGGAGGGGAGAGGGGTGAACATTTGTTTGGGTGTGAACATTTTTGCATTCGATTTTTCGGCATTGAGTTCGATTTTCCATTTTATGGACCATTCAACTATTTTGTCAAGGTGTCTTTGTATCTTATTTTTTGTGATATTACACGAATGGGACACGTATATAATGGTACCGCCAGTGAATTGTCCGATGTTTGTGTTGGGTGCTATTGGGATGTCAGCTACGTAGAGATTAAAAAGTGTGGGAGATAACGGAGGTCCTTGAGGGAGGCCTGCTTGTATGTTTCTGGAGTTTCATGTGTGATCGTCACTAGTAACCGCAAAAGTTCTGTCTGAAGAAAACTAGTTATTGTGATGAGAAGATACATCGACGAAGAAATACCGTGGTAACTATAGATTTTAATTTGTGACTGAGACCGATGTGTCAGACTCTATCAAAGGCCTGGGTTAAATCTAGTCACGTGACAATTAAATAATGCTTTTTCTGGAAGCTTCCTGGATGAATTCATTGATTTTTAGTAGTTGGCGGGAGGTTGGAATTGTTGAATCCAAATTGAGGGTGGGGATTAGTCTTATTGTTGTTTTATATTAATTTGTTTCGTTAACGTCTTATAAAATATTACATTTATCTCGAGAACGAAATATGATAGCACCAAACAAATTCCGGAATTTTGCATCACATTTAAACACTATTCAGATGAGAAAATAAAAAGTTTGCAACTTTTGAAACTTTATAAACAATTTCCAACTTTTGAAAATTTAAAAGGGGGAGAGTTTCCCAATTTCCCAGAGCCGAAAATCGCGAATTAACAATTTTACAACAATTTATAATTTTATAAACAAATTCGAAATATGACTCAGAACGGCCGGGAACTCTCCGCAAATTGTCAATGAAATAAACATCTCAAAATAGCTGTTTGGCAGGAATTAGTAATCGATTGCTAAAATTTAGAACAATTGTCACTAAAATGCTAAATATTTACCGGTCTATTGACAATAATCCTGGACGGAAAACTCCGCTCGGAAATAATTTTTCATCGTGGCGTAGGCGCAGGCAAAATCTCTCCTTCGGCAAGGAAATGTGTCGATATTTCCGCCTCGTACGTGTATGAACTAGCCCTCGCCCCCTGAGTCAGCGTCCTTTCCACCCCTTGGGATGTTGCACCAATCAGAAACAACTGTGGTACTACCTGCTTGCGATTGGTCAACGCGTCCTCCCCCCCTGCCCCTGCTTTCAAATAAAAAATGCATGGAAGAAACACTTGTATGAACATGAAAGTAAATTCATTAAAATATACATGAACATACAGCACTTAACCACTGTCACTCAATATTACATTTTGCAAAATATTACAGTTCATATGTATATTACATTTGCAAAAATTGCAAAGTACTGTCTTTCTCGAATAGATAGAGGAATTTTAGGGAACCATTTCAATAAAATAGAGTAAAATTCAAAGACCAAGGGTATATTTATCAGTAAAGTAACAATTAAACTAGATATTAAGCAATTAATTTGCATCTCTTGTCAAAATGGTTATTTTGCGACTTTCAAATCAGGGACAATTTGAGGACACTCTCCAGCAGGATTAACGCACATTTCGGAATTGTTTATAAAATTGTTAATTGTTGCAAAACTGTTAATTCGCGGTTTCGGTTCTGGGACATCAGAAAACCCTTCCCACTTTATAATTGCAAAACATGGAAATTGCTTATAAATTTACAAATTTTCCACTCCTTTTTTATTCTCACATCTCAATTCCCTTTACACAAGATGCAAAATTACGCAATTCAACGGGAGCTATCACCTTTCGTTTTCGAGCCACGCAATTGTTTACACGATCGTAGCATCTGATGCCAACTCTCATTTGTATCCAGACAATTCATTCGCTTTTGGCAGTCAAGTATAGAATTCAAACAGTTTCGCAGTGTCTTACTTTATGTCGAATTCAATTGAATTAACGATTTCCAACTTACTATAAATGGGTGGAAATTGTTGCTCATGAGCTTCTTTTAACTTTCGAAATTTTATTTTTATTCTTAATGTATCGTTGAAACAGTAGTTTGGTTATTTTGATTCGTCTGTGTTATAAATAAATTCTCTTGCAACTTTCAAAACGCTGAGACTAACTGTTGTCCTGCAAACGTGAAGATTTCTTTAGGTGTTTGGGTGCATTCTATTCAGTGGTGCAAAGTGTATGCCAATGTTTCTCGTCTAGCAAAGAAATTGATTACCAAAAACTATTTTTCATAATGCTTTTGAACACAACGGTCACACGAAAGATCATTTTCGTATTTATTCCACGATGCTAGTTTAATGCAGCAGATATATTCTGTGTATTATTTTTAATTTTGGTGAAATTGACTCACATGTGAATTTTCACATAGAAGTATACATTTTTTAAAATCTGAAATGAATAATTCAATAGAGAGATTAAATGTCTCATTTTTTAATAATTTAAAGAATAGAAATACATATTTGACACCGGGCTTGAGGAATCTTCAACTCTAAGTCAAGCAACGCTTATTGGCTCTTCTGGTAATTCAAGTGGCCTATCATTGGAAATTTTCCCTTGTCTCTTCGCCTTAAAAGGCATAAGAGGCGGAGTCTATAGAAAGTGGCACCAATCCAACAATACTTCCCTCCCCCGGAGAATGCTTCGTTACACCCTTTTGTAGGAACAGTTTCTTGACTTATAAAATTGTGCATTAAATTTTGAAAAATAATTTAAATTCAGTATAACAAGCAAATAATAGTTCTGTATAAATTGTAATGCTACATACATTAAAATATAGAAATAAGACATGGAACTAAACAGTATACACACGTTTTAGGAAGACTAAAATTCTTTATTATAACACTCACTTGTATACTTTTCACTGACAGAATATTGTGAAATATGCCATTAATATGATGATTTGTTCTTGTGATAATCGATCTTGTATATATTTGACCTGTAATGACAGAAATTTCTAATGTATGGTATGGTAAATTAAGTACGAGTTCAGTTAATTTTAATGACAGAACAATTTTGCGATGAATATATATTTTTGAATGTATATATTCCAAATCCATATACTTCCTAATATTAATTAACGTTATTTCCATTTCCATTGAACGGAAGTACAGCCCCTTGCACAGAATATGAGTGATGCCCTATGCGGCCAAATCTGGCTTTTCCACAGCTTGTACCCCCATGGCTGGACACTTGATCAATCCTGGCGTCTAGGCCTAGCCGCTCTTATCTTTGGCTTTGGCTTCCAAGTTTGTCACTTCCCCTTTCCTCCCCTCGAAGATTTTCCTTCTCGTTATCTCAAAGGGGCCGAGCAATTTCTGAGGTCAGTAAAGCTGCCTTACTACCGTGAGAAGGGGATAAGAGGAGAGGAGGGGTGAGAGGGAGTAAGAGGAGGTAACAGGAGAGGGCACGGAAACGAAACTGACTGGTGCGCGCGGGCGCGAGGATCACCCCGCCAATTGCACTGGACGCTGGCCCTGTCAACCCCGTGGACGCTGACGAACCAAGGGGCAGCGGGTCACGGGAAGGGGCTGTGACATTTTTATGGAGTTCTTTAACATGAAAAGTAAGTCTAATTTATGGTATATAATATTGCGGGAAATTTGCGTCAGATTAAATTAATTGCAATAGATTTGTTTCTTACCAACTATTTTAAAATACTAATGGTTCTATAGAAAGGAACACTAATTATTACATAATCATTATCGAGAAACGCACAATAGGATACATTTACATATTATAAACATTTCTTATCAAGCAATTTGAAATTCATGATCACGTTTTAAAAATTTGTATTTTGACATTACTACACCTTTATTAAAGAAATGCAAGCAATGCACACATTTTATTACGCGTTATGGAAATGTAATCGCCCACTTTTTCTACATGAGCAGGTGCATGTAGGTGCATTCGTCAATCAATTAAAAATAACTGCCGGATGTCCCAAGTAAATTATCATTGCAAAATTGCTAGTATTAATATTGTTTAGACTATTTGTAAAATTAATGCAATTTTATAGTGATAATCGGTAAAAAAATTAGGGAACCTCTCATTAGAAATATTGCGAAAACATAATTGTCTTTAGTCTTCATATATTTTTAAAAAGTTGCTATTTTTCTGTTACACAGCTGAGAAGATTACATCTGTCCCTTCCCAGTCATATTAATATCAAAATTGTAATAATTGATACAGTTAATAAAAGCTAATAATAGAAAATAGCAATTTTTTTGTATTTTTTATTAATTTGTGGAAATCTACACTGAATTTTCTTAAATATTTTTGAATAAACACAAACTAAAATAAGAATAAATTTGAAAACCTTAAAATGTTCCGAATCAATGTATTTTCTTAAAACGAGCTGTTAAGAAAGAAACAAAAACTTGTTTGAATAAACTTAAAGGCACTGAGTATTTAGTTAAAATATTTCAATGCCGGAACAATTTTCCAATTAAAATTTTTAAGCGGAACACAGTGTCTCCGAATCGTATTATCTTTCCAATTTATGTTAGGTTTATTTATTTTATATATTTATTTATTTATTTATTTATTTTACGTCAAAAAAAACAGTTAAAAACTGGGTATGACGTGCTCTGGGGAAAAGTGAATTGTGTGCACATTTTCAAAGTTCTGTGATCCCTACACTGTCATATACTACTTAAATTTTGAATTTTGAAAGGGAGAAAAAAAACAAAAAACTCCCATGTAATAAAATCTATTTTCAAGGATAAATAAGCAATAAAGTTTGGCTCTTATTACTTCCTGCCGCGACAACATGGAAACGATAATTTGAATAATTGTATTTCCCACTGAATTCTAGAAGACGTGCACAGAAAATGAAGTTACATTTATGTCCAGAAGCAAAACAAGGGGCCATCTCAGCATTTGCTCAGGTTTTTGTATGACCCCCAGAAACAGTTTCTGGGGTGTTTAGTGCAATTCGAGAAGCTCTCTCGCAATTCAAACCTCCGGAAACCTTGACACGGGTATTGCTATTATCGCTATTAAAGTAAGAGAAAGTAAATTGAAGTAAGTGTATCCAACCTGAAAATACATTTGGTTTTAGATCAACACGGAAAACACTAGTTTCAATGAGATCACAAGTCCTAAATCGGAAAACTAAACTAGTCTTTATTATTTACACGAAATGAAACTTCATATCTTCTTTAATAATCTAAAAGAAATGTGCATTGTTTCAAATATCTTGACAAATACATAGTGCAATATTATTCGCAAAATTTTCTGAAAATTTGTGACGGATGGATAATTTGATTTTTGGTCTTACGCTTATTATGATTAAGGTTTAAAGGCATTTCAACATTTAAGGTCACTGGAACAAGTGTTTTTATTAAGAACATAATCCACTGTGATAGAAGTCAGATAAAATAATTTTTATTAATTACAAGATTAAAAGAGTAAAAACATAGTAAATAATGACTAATTTTAAAATGAAATAAATGACAAAGACAGTGTTGCATGAACAATGCAAAATTAGTGTATAAAAGGCATATTAAAAATCATCCCCTTCACGCAGATTAGATTCATAAATCCATATTCTCTAAGAAAGTTTAAAGAGTTTTCGGAGGACATCTCCTGCATAGTCGACAAGCTATGCCTTCTTCGGCTCTTTCATCATCGCAGTGCACAGGAGCATGATATACGGTAAAGTACGTTCTTCATTTCTGGGGGGTATGGGGTGGGTAACTGCGCGAGATGTCCGTGCTAGAAGTAGCAGTGCCCAATCCAAAAGCGAATAACAATCATCGCCTCGGGCCTAGAGCCACAGGATGACCACGACAAGAGTATTATGATCCTTGTGAGTATTTTGCAGTGAAAGCATAAAAATTTTCCGTGAACGCATAATCTAAATTTTCTCAAATATTGATCAATTGTACTTTCTCTCTACGGAGTAGAGGAAGTTACGTAATGCTGCGCAAAAACGGCGAATTTTCTGCAGAAAAACTCATATTACAAGGCCCTTGTGACGAAAAAATGGATAAATCCACTTGCTAAATTTAGAAAAAAAATCCTCTAAATTGTGATGTAGCCAGAATTCATGTTTTGTGGGTCGTTGGTAGCGAGAAATCGACTGACGGCCAAAAATGTGTCCGTCCGTCCGTCCCTGAACAACGCTAGCGGCTAAAAAGTTCAGCCGATTTTCACCAAAATTGATACTCGCCAAACGATCTGGCCCCTTGAATTTGAAACCGATATACAATTTGAGGGGTACTTTACATGAAGCCCCTAGGACATTTTTGAAATGTTCAAACAAATGGCTCCATAATTTTGTATTAAATTTTGTTGTTGGATAGTGTGAAGTACGTTTATGAGAATAGTGCAGGTCTCATGTTCGTTGCAAACCGATTTTCGAAAATCACAAAAGATCAAAATTATTTCAAAGTCTTCCTACAACTAGAATATTGAAATTTGAGGTTTTTTCCCTTGATGAAATCTATTCCTTAAAGATAAGATTTTTAAATAAGGTCATGTACAATTTTTTGAAAATTTGAATATTTTTCGCGTAAGTTTCCGTGAAAATACGGATGAGAAAGTAAGAACCATTAGTATTCTTTAAAAGTGCCCTACTTCTAGACATTACGCTATTCTTGAATAATTGCGAGTCCCTTTCCAGTTTTATTATGAAAATGTGGTTCTGATTTACGCATGAGAAAAAGTAAAAATCTTGTACTTTCTTTCTATAGAGAAAAGTTCGTATTCTATTAAAACATAATTATAATATATTATATATTACATTATATTAAAACTTAAAAAGGATCGACCTCTGAAAACGAAGAAAATATATTGAAACGATTGTGTTCCATTTATCATAGGTTTTTTGTATTTAACTACTTTTCTAAGTGCGAACTAAAATAGACACCGCTTTAGCCGAATGGTTAACGTCATAGAGACCCTGTCAACTTGCTAAAGTTGTGATTTCGAATCCAGGAGGAGAGTTTCCTTTTCTTCCGTTATGTTGTGATTTCAGTAGTAATTTCTCCAATATTTTGTAATTAACAATAAATGTTGAAAAGTCTTAGGGGCCCTAAAAGGGACGGTTTTGTATTCTATCAGTACGACGACCAGAAGCCTCCGTTCTCTACTACCTGACCGAGGCGCCGGGGTTAGAGAACGGACGAGACGGGCAGCAAAACCTTTACTTCTCGCTACCTCGTCCGAGGCGTCGCAAACGAGTTCCCATAGATGGTCAGCATTAGTTGCCTGTGAGCTGGACCAAATATCAGACATAATCCTTTTCGTCTCCAACGACACGTTCTCAGCGGGGTTCATTTCCGCACCGCGAGGTCAACCGAGAAGCTCGACTTGGTCCTGCCTCGCGAACCTTTCTTGTACCAATTGAGACTTGCGAACGGGAGACTGGTCCTGCTGGAAATTAATGATTCCATCGGGATAAAGCACCCGCACGAAAGGGACCACGATGTTCTCCAAAATCTGCACATACTGCCCACCGGTCAGAACCAGCGACGTGTGACGTGTCCCGACTGCCTCCACTGTCTAATCCAACGCGATGCGGTACTAGGGGAAACACCGTACTCTCGCCCTGCTCCTGCAGCACTATAATTGCCTGCTACAACAAGAGCGACAACTCGCTCCCGAATTGACCGTCCATGATGAGGCATGGCTCTAGAATAAAGGGTTGTACTGTCAAACATCACAGGCTCTATGAAGTCCACTGTGACACTCACCGTGATTGTTCGTCCCCTTTCCCGTGTTTTCCTTCCAGAAATACCGACATGAAATGTTTACTCAAGTGGGACCCATACGGGGTGTGTTGGGTGTAATGGTTAGCAGCCTGGCGTTCTGACCTGGCTATTTAGAGTTCGAATCTAGAAAAGGACGATCTGGCCATTTTTTATTGAAAACAAGTCTGCTGGCAATTGGTGGCTACAACATTTGTGTTCAGAGTAATTTTTTGTCGCCTTCCTGCAATTGGATATTGAAGATAGAGATATTTTCCTTAATACAATCTGTTGATGAAAGGTCTCGGAATAACGGCACATATAAATATTTGAGAATATGAGCAGTTTTCGCGAATCTTTTTATTGAAATAGAGGCGATTTTCAATTTTTAAAACATTGTTTTCTCAAAAACCGCTACAATTTTTTATCAGATTTTCTTCTTCTATGTATCAAAGGATGGTAAAAAAATGTTCTGGTTCTATTTTCGATGAACTCTATATATTTTTGAAAATTGAAAAAAGTTAACTTTAATATGAAATTTCACTGTTAAGCTTAACATGCTACATGGATTAAATTTATAAGAGACTTGGAAAATATATGAACTTTTATTCAAATATGTGCAAAAACCTTATCGAAGTGCGTAAATCGCCACGCGCCGTCGTCTTACAGCTGTATTCTTTTAAGTCGCGCCGGCGGAACAAGCCCCGCTTCTTATTTGAGGTATTTCCGCTGTAATCCATACGAAACAATAGTGTCTCAAATTTCAGGTCAAACCGTGTATCCAGCATGGAGAGAGTTGCGAGCAAGAATTGACCAAGAGCCAGAAATCATTTGAAAAGTAATGCATTTATCAACAGAGGGTAGACGAAAAAGTACAGATAATTACTTTGTTTAGGTAATTCTGAAACAAAATAGTACGAACAGAAATGTAATATGGGGTCCAAATCCTCTGAATGGATCTCTCCCGACTTTCGTTACTTGTGCTTCAACAATTATTAATAACGAAACTAAATAAAGAAATAACGTTTCTTGCCCACTTCAAGGAAATTCACTTTCGTTTAGTTTCAGTAAAGAAACGAAACGAAACTGTCCTCGAGAATCTGTTCTTTCTGTAACTAAACTAAATTCGCGCAGACTTTTGTTTAGTTACTCGTAACGAAACTAAACTCACGCAAAAATAATTTTGTTACAGCGGCGCAGAAACAAAACATATAGTTTCATTTCTGTTGCTATCCTTGGTAAAAACGAGAAAGAACAAATTGTCAGATACAATTTCACAATTGTGAGTTGGAACTTACAACTATCGTTGCACGAAGCTTGAAGAGGTCCTTTGCAAAAAAGATCACTTGCCTGTAACCTGCTCTGTTTTCTGTATCGTTCTTGTATACGTACAAATATACGGAGTAATATACGTAGTACAAGATGTATAACTTGTATATAGAAAATTATGTAATGCTGTAGTAATTGGATTTTGGTATTTCAAAGGAAATGCACGGATATGGGGCTTCTGATACCAAAAAAGATTTTTTTCAAATGTCCGTCTGTCCGCCTGTCTGTCCGCCTGTCCGTCCGCCTGTCTGTCCGCCTGTCTGTCCGCCTGTCTGTCCGCCTGTCTGTCCGCCTGTCTGTCCGCCTGTCTGTCCGCCTGTCTGTCCGCCTGTCTGTCCGCCTGTCTGTCCGCCTGTCTGTCCGCCTGTCTGTCCGCCTGTCTGTCCGCCTGTCTGTCCGCCTGTCTGTCCGCCTGTCTGTCCGCCTGTCTGTCCGCCTGTCTGTCCGCCTGTCTGTCCGCCTGTCTGTCCGCCTGTCTGTCCGCCTGTCTGTCCGCCTGTCTGTCTACCTGTCTGTTCGTCGGTCTATCCGTTAGAAACAAAGTGAAAGTATCATTTCCATTATACATTTTGAACTCTTCAACGGTACAAATAATCAATGACAGTTTTTTAATATTGCCCATAGGACAATGTAATGTATTGCACATAGGATAATTTTAATGTTTATGTGAAGTTATGTTTAATTATATTCTAGGGTTAAATTGAAATAAATAATCAAACTACAATTCCGTTTAAAAAGACAAGCGCTCATTGACAATTTTCGCTTTGATTTAGATCTTTCTCTTTCATGAAAAATGTGGCATATTGAAATTATCTTTTAATGTTTATCTTAATCATGTAGTACGAATTTAGATTGGCAATGTATTTCTACATATGTGTGTAATACATAATTCCGTGCGTGACTTCAAAGGAAGGTGCAGGAGGGGATAGGGTTTTTTTTTAAATTTATTTCTTCCGGTTCGACATTCGTCTTTCGGGGATTTTGAGGGGTATAATGTTACATACAATGAATTTACTTGGCCATCCTCTGGCAAATGGTATCGGTTTAACCCTTCACTATTTTAAAAATTTCATATTTGTATAACTTGACTTAGGGAAGTTTGCATTTATTGTTTAAAAGTGGAGGGGGGGTGTTGTGGGAAATTGTGGTGAATGATTTTTATGAATTAGGGAGAACGAAAGAGGTCTTTGGGGAAGCTGGATCTAATGCATGTAGGATGATGAACGTTTTGACCAAGATTTAATATTGGAGTGTTGGGGCATGTTGGGAGGAGAGAGTAATATTTTTGAGAGGTTTGTGAGATGAATTCTGAGAGGAGAGGCATTTGAAGCTCTCGGTGTATTTGTAAGTTTGAAATGAACCAGGGGCTTACAAGGTTTGTCTTAGATATTTGTTTTGAACTTTCTACAAAAAGGATAGGTTGGTTGGTGCTGGGTTGTGGCATATTGGGCAAGCATATGTCATTGTGGGTCTTAATATCATTTTATAGATGAGCAGCCCAGCTTGTATACTAAGGGTGGAGTTTCTAAACGGGTAGAGTTTTAAAACTTTTGCTCGTGTTTTATGAGCTATTGATTGAATGTGCGGTTTCCAAGTTAACCGTTTGTCCAGTAAGACACGAAGGTATTTGACTGGCGAAGAATGAGAAAGCCAGGGTACATCAGTGTTATTTATTTGTAAGGGTGTAGGTAAGGGAGGACGTCTGAGTATGAATATTTTGGATTGTGATTTTGAGGGTTGATTTTAATTCTCCATTTCTTGGTCCAATTCGTATAACGGTAAATGTATGATTGTATGTAATCATAGGCTAAGTTGATGTCGGTATGTGAAGTGAAGATAGCAGTATCGTCAAGCATAAATACTTGCTTCGTGTGGGGTTGGATAGTCTGGTGTAAAAATTGAGAACAGTGTTGGTGAAACAACCGAGCCTTGTGGGGCCCCTGCGAGAATAGGGTAAAGCGGTGGCATAGCATCATTTATTTTTACTTGAAAGTATCTGTCTGTAAGAAAGCTTCGAATTAGTTTCTGCAGATAATTAGGAGTTCCAATTTCTCGTAGTTTGTACATAAGTCCATTGTGCCAAATTCTATCAAAATCCTGCAAAATGTCTAAAAAGAGCGCTATTGTGTGCTTTTTATCGTAAAAATCGTTTGCTATATGCTCGACAAGTCGTAGCAGTTGATGGGTAGTTGCACGATTCGGTCTAAAACCAAATTAAGTGTAGGGAATTGCATGAACTTTCGTTAAGTATGCTTGGAGTCTATTTAAAACACGTTTTTCAAAAAATTTAGCTAAACAAAAGAGTAGGCTAATAGGCCTGTAATTGCTTCGAAGTTTGGGGCTTTTGCGTGGCTTGCAGAATGGAAGTATAACTGCCCGTTTCTATGACGACGGATAGAACCCTATTCTCAGAGATGCATTAAATATTGCTGTGATTATTGCAATTGCTTGTCGAGGAAGTTCTTTTTATGCTTTGTTTGTAACATTGTCATACCCTGGTGTTTTTCTAGTTTTGGAAATTATAACTCAATTTGCCATTTCTGAAGAAATGAATTTTATCTTCGTTGAGACAGTGCACAGAGGTAGTTTCATGTACTCTTCTACTTCCGCATTGAAAATAGGATATTCTATGGGGTTTGGGGTGAAGACACTTTCTAAATATTCTGCTAGAGCCCACGCTTTTTCAGCATCTGAGTTTCCTACCTTACCATTATTCTGTAAAGGTGGTAGCTCTGTTCGTTCTTTTGCAATACTTTTGATTGTTTTCCATAGTGGTCTGGTATTAGGGTGAAGTTGGCTTAGAAATTTATGAAAGTTTGGAAATCTAAATTCATCCAGCTGGCGGCGCGAGCCGAATTCGTTTACTATGCTCCGTGAAGTTACGAAGGTTAAGCGAATTCGAGACTCGCGGGTTCTTGGTTGGGTGACCGCCCAGGAACCCCGGGATCCAACGTCGTCGAGACCCTGGCCGAAGGGATAAAAGGCACTGACTGACTATGACGTGACGAGACTTGACTTGAGATTATTGTAACGGAGGATTACTCCAGAAATAAAGCACATTAATGGAGGATTACTCCCCAATGCAAAGTGCTCAACGCCTCTTAAGGGGCTTGGAGACGCGTTATGTCAAGGTGTAGATGGAACAAATTTTGAGATGTGGTTTAATTTACGTTTATTGTTTATATTTCTATTGGATTGCCAAATACATCGAATTTTTCTTTTCCTTTTAATTAGTTCAAGTAGCTCTTTAGGGAGTGTTGAATTTGACTTTCTGTGTGACTGGTTGGAAGGTATAAGCGCGTATTTTGATGATTGATTTATGCAGTTTGTGAGTTTGTTTAATTCAATATCTATGACTACGATGGATATCATGTTATATGGATACATTACACTGTTGATTATTAAGTCACGGAAATGATTCCAGTTAACATTGATTGGTTTCGGTATTTTTCTAAAGAGCGTGTCGGTGTTCCCAACGATAAGATGATGGGAGAATTGTCCGAATCTAAATCTGGTACTACTTTCTGGTAGATCGGTGAGGTTATGCCTTCTGTAATGAATAAATCTAGAATGTCTGCTTTTCTTGTTTGGATCTGTTGGGTAGTGGGTGGGTTCTATAGGGACATGAATACTAATGTGCCCGCTTGCGTTAATGAGATTAAGCAGTTTCGCACTCTGATGTGTAGTCACATTGCAACCCCAAGCTCTGTGTTTGCTATTTAAATCTCCCATCAAAATAAATCGGAGATAATGAGAAAAGATATTACCGTATTCTATTGGAAATTTTTTGTTAGGGGGTTGGTATGCAGTAATGATAACTACTTCCGATCTATTGTAGTTAATGTTAATTATTGTCGCTTCTAAATCTGTTGAGTGAGGAACAGGTACATGATTATGCGCAACATCTTTTCGAATTATGATTGCTACTCTACCTGAATCATTTGTTGAGATTCGATCATTACGATAAATTGTGAAATCGGGTATGGAGAAACGTTCGCCTGGTATGAGACGAGTTTCTGTTACACATGCTATTAGTATTTTATGCTCTTTTAAGAAGTGCCGAAAGGAATTGTTGTCTCTTTATTCCATTTGCATTAAAGTTAAGTGGACTAAGAGCATTGGGCGTTTTGCTGAAAGGCCGCTTGTTGCATTGCGTGAGCTGTGGAACTGCTGCTGAGGTGGTAGCTGCAGGGCCTGCTGCGATACTTGCAGCCAAACATATTTATTTATTTATTTATTTATTTTACGTCAAAAAACAGTTGAAACTGCGTATGACCTGCTATGGGAAAAAGTGCATTGTGTGCACATTTTCAAAATTCTGCGATCCCTACACTAAGTCACATACTACTTGAATTTTGAAAAAAAGAAAAAAGAAAAAAGCTCCCATGTAATAAAATCTATTTTCAAGGATAAATAAGCAATAAATGTTGGGCTCTTATCCATGTTGTCCTTCGGAATAATGCTTCCTGCCGCGACAACATGGAAACAATAACTTGAATAATTGTATTTCCCACTGAATTCTAGAAGACGTGCACAGAAAATGAAGTTACATTTATGTCCAGAAGCAAAACATAGGGACATCTCAGCATTTGCTCAATGGATCAGGGAAACTGGACGAAAAACCTGATAGAGATGGCGGTCATTGACCCAGAAGCTGCGATACAATACTTGTTACATATTGTTTAGAATTATATAGTCCAATGATAAATAATACATTAAATATCACTGTTAAAATTAATGTTACTTTCCTTGTGATGGTCAGTATAGTCTATAATTGTATAGAAACAGTTATGCAGCAGAAACGATTTCACTTGGGATTTAAACTTTTCTATCGAATTTAATCGTTTCATGTCATCTGGCAAAGTTTTGTAAAATAATATACATGTATTGTATGTGAATGTTTTGTAATGAGCTGTTGATACTATCACCTGATGAATATGATTTCTACGTCGTCTGTTATAGTAATAGGCATCGGCATTTTCTGAAAATATATTCCCGCCCTTAAGCAAGTTATTTTTGACAAAAACCACTGATTCGTAAATAAACAGACAAGGTAATGGTAAAATTCCTAGATTAATGAAGAGTGGCTTACATGAATCACGTGGGTATCATTTCCAGGTTGATTCACTTCTGTCAATTGTAGTTGCTGACCTAATTGTTGCACTATAAATTGTTGTTTAGGCGTATGAAACAAATGATGTTGATGGGTTTGAACTTCACTATCTTGAGCGTTGATTTCCCCGGTATGAAAACACATTTGCTTGCACTGGTTTACTTCATGAACCGTTTTTATTCACTGCATGAACCGTTAAGAGTATGCATTGCATTAGCAATGTGCTGCCCCGTGTCGGGACAGCCACTCGTAGACCTTACGCACTGTTCAGATGTGTGCGAACTTGAACTTGGCACTTATCACCGTCAGATGACGCTGCCGAAAAACCACTGTAGATAAGAGCTAGGACGCCCGATGTACACAGCACGGCTTCTGAAACTCGACTGATAGGGAATAGGCAGGGAATAGGGATAGAGATAGGGAATAAAATTAAGAGTGATTATTCATCGTGTTGAAAGCTGGGAGACGATTAACCGATGTGTGTGAGATCTTACACAACCACAAAAATTACTTTGATTCTCAAATAGGAGTCGCAAAAGTAAAAAGATTTTGCATAATAAACATTAAAAAATGTATATCTTCCTGTCGTTTTTACACATTTTTCAGACATTATTTATCTACCCGTGATGTGTGGCTGCGTTATTCTTTGTCAGAAACATAGCTTTGCTGCAGCCGATAAGTAGGCGAACGGCTAACTCCCCGTCTCGTTAAATACGAGTTGTAACTTACTGAATTCGAATCGAATCCGTAATTTATTTTCTTTCCATTTTTCTTTATATATTAGTAATAGCGTGTACTATTCAAGCAAGAGACAAATTTCAGCCTAGATATTTTGGCACAATTTTTAGGCGCAGAGAGACCCGAATAAATAAAATTATTAGAAACAAAGGAAGTCATATTAAAGTTCGGAAAGGAAACGAACGTAGTGGGATAAACAAAAGAAAGACCTATGAAAAGGAAACTATGGGGAAGTGAACAAGCAGTTGATTAAAGTCCGCAGTTTTGTACTGCAATGAATAAAACGGTTTCTTCTCCCAAAGAAAGGGGAATGTTTAGAAAATCCTGAACAGTGTTATTTGGAATAGATTTTCATTTCTCATCATGTAAAAAGCTGCTAAAGTTTTGTCGGATTCGATCACGCGTTCTTCCGTTCGCAAGTCTCGCATCTAAGCCCTTGTGCTATGACGCGATGTTTGAGAGTTGACGCGCTTATTTATCCAACGAATTTTATCTTATAATTCATTGAACTTTCGCATTTATGCAATAGAAAATATTAAATAAATTACCCCTAAGTGAGAATAAAAATGCAGAGTAATCTACGCGTCCCTATAGAATAGTACATTCTATTTATAAATATTTCAGTTCAGCGTTATAAATTTTCGCTGCCAGTCGCGTGGCTCTATGTCTCGTTGAGCTGAGTCGGTACCTTTCCTCCCCTCCGAAAAGATGAGATGAGGAGAAGTGATAAGATTGAACTAAAATTCCCTCAGGAGTTTCGACACTATCTGAAACTCAGAATTCATTTGCAGAAAGAAAACACTAGAATCTATGAAATATGTAACAACTTCAAAGAAAACCACCTATAATCACACAATTTATTCATCTTTTCAGCTACTTATATTCATTCTAGATATATTTATAGATAGATATTCACATTTTTGGACATAACTCCGTCCTCGTGAGACCGACTATATTTTGCTACTGACATGGAAAATTCCTTTTCCTTTTATCAAGTATTAAGAAAGTAATATAATTCTTAATAGATGACGCGATTGCTACACAGAAATTGTTTATGAATACCTGATTGAGTGAAAAAAATTTTGTACACCATTTAGTTATCTCGAAAAAGAATATAGATTTCCACAACTTTTTGAACGAGTAGATTTAACTTTAACAAGTGGCCTGTCTCATGTGTCATGTCTCGCCCATATCGCGAAATCGCAGCTTTCAACATGGTGAATGATTTCTCTTTATTTCTCCGTCTCCTCACGCGTCTTTTTTTGGAGTTACGGACGGAATTGTGTGCAAACATAATAGAGACACCTTGCCAATCTAAATACTATCTCATAAAAATGAACTTTTCGAGATATCAATGTCATATTTTTCATGGTACAGGTGTACCTAAATCAAAGCAAAAATTCTCAACAAGAGCTTTTCTCTTTTGATAGAATGACACCTTACATGTATTCTTTAATTTAACACTGGAACATAATAATGCATAACTTCATATAAATATTACAGTTGTTCTGCGTGATTTGTATGAAGTACCAACAAAAATTATTTAATCGGAATCAAATTTGGCTCTCAATGCCTTCGGTTGTGTTTTTTCGTCAAGATATCGACATCAATGCACTCCAGTGCCGCTGACCGGGAGGTCCGAGGTTCGAGTCACGACCGCGGCGGGTAATCGACACTCGCTATATAAACTAGGATGAGTTCATTCGCTCTGTGAAGGGGAATTTTTACGGCCGGCTGCTCTTATCGAATGTTTTGAGAGGTTTCTCTGATGAACACCACGCGAATGCCGGAGTAGTGCCCTAACAAATTGGCCCGGACCGCGCACGATATTCCACTACCTCTCCTTGTTCTATCGTCACCTCTTACACACACACTCACACACCTACATGCATTACACCAACACACGTGCTGGAAGACCGGTCGGGAACTTAGAGCTCGTCTTGGCTGGGGTGGTGCGCTGTAGGTGGCTGACTGGGGCGGCGTAGGTATCAGACTGGGGAAAACCCTGCTATCCGAGAGGTAGTTCAACCCTGCAATCAGCCATTCGTTATTGACGTGAAATAATTAATTGTGATCCCCAAACCAAAAGATCACAAATCATTCATTTCCTTACAACTGCCCTTGCCAATAATAATGTCTGCAGTGGAAAACTTTCACTGAGAGTAAATGAATTTAAAATACTCTTAGTTTATTTAGTATTTTACATATCAAAACTATTTTTATTAAAATGGTCATGTTCGTGACCATATAGTATATTTGTATCCGGTCATCTGAGAAATTGATGATTGAGTATTTCACCACTGATAGCTACTATCTCGGAGACATGTTTGTGAAGTGACTATAAAACGTATTTTTTAAAGTTATTAATTTTTTCTAATAAAATAACTAGATTAGACAGGTTACTGTGGCAAAGTATTTGTATTGTATATTCAATATTACTATATTAAACGATGAAATGTAGACATGGAGTGTAATACTCGTTGTCGAGAGTTATTTTTTGCAAAAAAACGCGTTTTATAACTGTTTTGAAATATTTTTTTCACTGGGAAATTGCATGCCTTTATTTATTTAATTAAATGTATGTACTACAATTTATGTAAAACTGTTGGTTGATTTAATACTTATTTTCAAATATTTACTGTAATATAACTCGCAATCACTCCATTTTGCTAAAAATTTTGCATATTAAAACATTTTGCAATAAAGCTAAAGCAGATTGGTCAGATTGATCTCGCAAGGCGAGGCAGGAGTCGGTAAACTGTGGTAAAGTTGTGCTAAGGGCATTGCCCATTTTTTGTGCCATTGACGGTACATTATTAGTCAATTTTAACCCGTTTATTTTTGAATATTTTTGCCTTATTCCATGTATATGTTTGATTAGCGTTATTATTTATTGATTTTGCAAAATTTTTGAAACTTTTAATTTTTTTCGTATTTGGGCCAAGCCCAAAATTTCGGGCCAAGACATTTTCGACGCGAAATAATCGATCATAAATAAACAAATGCAATGATGTAACATATGTTAATGTTTTGATAATATTTTGAGTATAAAATTATACTTTCTGATATGTAATTTAAAATTTAATGTACAGCACAAGATTTTCTGTAGCAACCCTTGCAACTGTCGCCTTTGGGGAAGGTTGCCGTCGACGGCGCCGGCACTTTTGCGAGGTGACGAGAGGGAAGAGGCCGCGAAGGCCATCTTCTTCAAATGCGACAGTTGTGACGGCTGCTACAGGAAGAATTGCATTTCGTGTAACTCAATTATTCGGGACAAAAATCTTCCAAATCTATCAAAATGTGTCAGAAAATCTAAAACCTCGCAGCTAAACCTCTTGAAAAATGTACGAAACAACTCTTAAAAATGCGTCCAAGTCGGAGTAGATTCATCCTACAGGCGCCCGTACATTTCAAATATTCGAAAATAGACTGAAAATTGTTCTAAATGTACAATGTAAAAAAATATTTAGTAGATAAGGAAACTCAGAACTGAATTGGCTCTTCTTGCTCTAGGCTGCAAACGCCTATGATTATAACGATCGTCAGTCTTTACTGAACTCAACTCCAACTAGCTTGTTCGCTCGGGGCACATTGGATCTTACGTCCAGGCGTGAAGCTTGGTGACAGGTTGCATTGCTTTCCAAAATCAACAATTACAATTCAAATTTTTGTGTGCATATGTTCTTTCCGAGCCTGCTGGTGAGAAAGAATCCCCACGCCACCGCGTTATCTACGTTTCATTAACAGCCCTGCTTCTACGTCACGTTTCCTTTCCTGTGTCATCACCGACGAGATTTGAGAATTAACGCTGTTGGAACGCTGAATGGGACATCACTATCTCTCCGTCCTCTCTCGGTGCATCTATCTTGCTCAAAATTTATGGCCGCATGAGAGTTGGTGGAGCGAGCAGGAGGAATAGTTGGTGCTTCGACTGCTAATTCCGAAGGAATTAAATGAGCTTAAAGAAACAAGTATCTCAATTCAAGTATTTGGAATAGACAGATGTTAAAATTGTAAACTTTGTAACCATGTCACACCCAACAGACAAAGGTTAACATAAGCGTAGACCAAAGAAGTAAGCCAAGGATTCAAGAAAATGGGGCCCAAAAACGAAAGGTATCAGCCGATCGTTAATGACAGTTGAAAAAAGTTTTAGAAAAAGAACCTAAAATAATTGATTTTCTTACAAAGCCAAAGGATAACATGTGCGCGATGATACGGTTTTATTACCAAGAAACACAACTCATGGTTTCTTGATTATTTCGTGGATTCGCTATGAGTAATTGATTATTAAAAAATAATATTTCCATTGGTTTTCGTAGAAACGTAACGTAAATAAACTCTGTACTCGGTAGCGAGAAAGTAAAAAAAGGTTTTTGCGACCGTAAGTGGGTAACATTAGGATTTTTATATCCTATATTTTTGGTTAAAATTAATATAATGGTCAGTTACGGATCTCAATGTAGATTCTTTAGATTTTGTTTCTTGTGATTTTATGATTATGCATCCCGCCCTGGACACAATTTGTGTATTTTTAACTATCTTGTAAAATCAAATAATTTAAGATAATTAATTATCTTTTAAAATGTTAATCACAGGAATTTTTTTAAAACTTGCTTTCAGTTTTAGGCTTGGGATTGATTATAAAACTTTCCTCTCCAGGAAAATGTTCCTGTTAACCTTAATGTCTTTTCTTGCTTTAACAAGATGTTCTTGTGCTGCTATCCCGAATACGGAACTGGTCGGAAGCCATAATGGCTTCTTAATGCTTATTCTATACTTTGATTACGTGGCAGAACGCGATGTCGTGGGCAAATTCTAATCTCTGTTCTCTCTGATTCATTCGTAGATGCTTCCATTAAGCTCAGATTCGCTCAAATGTGTAAACAAACAAAAAAATTGGTTGATTCTGAGAAATCAACCACCATTATTCCCCACCACTTTTCTGTCTACCGGCACATGCCTACAGGTGCTTACGATATTATGTGGACAGATATGTCCATTATATATTATATCTCATTTGCAAATAAGAACTATTATTTTAACTCGTGTACTTATTAAAATGTACAATCGATCTCATAAAAATTCGTTTATAAATTTCTATACATTTACACTCATTTCATACAAAAATTGCAGTTAAGTGAAATCAACCGAATGTTTATTCAAACGGTGCGAGAGATAATCAGACATTCCAAATTCAATTTTCTGGTCCAACTGCTTATAAAGCGCCAGGGGTAAAGGGAGATCGTTCTCAAGCACTACAAAAAAATTAGTAGTGCTACAATTGAAGATACGTTTTTGCATTACTTGTAACATAAGCAATTTTCGAAAATTCTGGGAGGTAAAAAAATATCTACGCCATTTTTTCACACGTCATTGAATCTCCCCGAGAAAAAATCTAAAGAGAACTAGAGGTGCTACAGAATGGCACAGACTTTCTCGAAATAAATTTTTCAAATTTTCTTGCTGTGGTCTGGCCTTAAGGTCTTGCTCCATTCTCTGGCCAGCTGCCACTTATCGTCGCAAAAAGTAATTCTTTTTTATTTCTCAACTTTTCAGTTTCCTAGTAGTAGAACCGATATATTACTTCAAGAATATTAGAGAAGAGTAAAACCGTGTTCTACATACAAATTTTCATAGAAAAAATTCGGAGCCGTTTCGAAGAAAATGGCGATTAGGCATTACTGTAAATGCGTAATTCGAAGCTCTTTTTCACAGGAATTTATTGAGTTTCTAAAAACTTCATATCAAGGAATTTGGAGCATTTTCACTCACAAATGCAATAATGTACACAAATCCCCCAAAATGAACTTTACGTCATATAAGCTAGCAAGTGCAATTAGACCTATCCATTAGAAAAATTGGAAGAAAAAATTTGGAGCCATTTTGAAAACATTAAGTTTATATGGTTCTGAAAATGCGGAATTTTGAGTTCATTATTATAGAAAACGGTTGTATTTTCCTAAAACTCTATTTGACAGTTTTTAAAGGGAATGTACTCATAAATACGATAACGTGTAGAAATCGTATCTAAGGTTAATATTACGGACGTAAGAGGCAAGTCAAACAAATTACATTTTTGTAATTTCGAGTCGTTTGTAAAACTTTGGAGCCGTTTTTGAGAAAATCTTCTTTTTGTTTTTTTTAATTGCAAATATGTCACGCTCTATTGCACAAAAACTACCAAGATTTTCGAAAAAAATGTACATGACCTTTAAGATACAACTATTTATGGACAACAAATTTCGATTGAAGGAAAAATCTTAATCTTCAATTTTATAGTTGTAAGAAAACGCCAGAAAAAAAAACAAAAATTTGTAATTTTCAAAACTTCAGACTTAACCGTGAAAATAGGACCTATGCCATATTTATAAGCGTATTTTAGTATATTCTTACAAGAAATTTAAAGAAAAAATTTGGAGCAGTTTTTGAGAAAATATTGAAAGTGTCCGGGGCTTTATATAAAGTACCTCCAAATATTAATGATTTTTTTCAAAATCTCAAAGCTTCAACTAGAGCCAGATTGGCAGGCCTTTCTTCAATTTGGAAAATATTGTACATATGGTTTAGGCGCTAGAAGTGTTCACAGACAGACGGACAGACAGACACACACCGAGGCAGACAGACACACACCGAGGCAGACACACACACACCGAGGCAGACACACACACACCGAGGCAGACAGACACACACCGAGGCAGACAGACACACACCGAGGCAGACAGACACACACCGAGACAGATAGACACACACCGAGACAGATAGACACACACCGAGGCAGACACACACCGAGGCAGACAGACACACACCGAGGCAGACAGACACACACCGAGGCAGACAGACACAAACCGAGGCAGACAGACACACACCGAGGCAGACAGACACACACCGAGGCAGGCAGACACACCGAGGCAGACAGACAGAGGCAGACAGACAGACAGAGGCAGGCAGACAGACAGACAGAGGCAGACAGACGCAGACAGACGCAGACAGAGGCAGACAGAGGCAGACAGAGGCAGACAGAGGCAGACAGAGGTGAAACAACAGATTTTAAGTCCTCTGTAAAGACGGTGTTTGGATCGGACGCTGATGTGAGGGCTCTCAATCACATCGTGACTATTCAGGTGAAGGACCTGGATGAGGTCACAACTAAAGAGGAAGTGCATAGGGCTCTGGTGGACAAACTTCTCGAAACCAGTGATCTCCCAGCTACTGTGGTCAAATCTCTAAGACCATCCTATGGTGGAACACAGGTAGCAATAGTCAGCCTTCCTGTTACGGTGGCTAACAAATTGTTGGCGATCCGTAAAATAAGAATAGGATGAGTGTACTGCACTCTGCGTGAGAAGAAGGTCCCCCTGAGGTGTTACAGATGTTTGGACTTTGGACACCTCAGAAAAGCTTGTAAAAGCTCACATGACCGATCCAACTTGTGTGTGAATTGTGGTGGTGATGATCACCTTGCTAAGTCATGCACAAATGACGCAAAGTGCTTGCTTTGTGAAGAAAAGGGGAAACAAGGCAGACATGCTATTGGGTGCAGCAGGTGTCCATCGTACCAAAAAGCGCAGATAGCAATAACGGATAGAAAATGAGAATTATACAACTCAATCTCAACCATTGCGCAGTCGCCCAGGAAATCCTGGCACAGTCGGTTAGGGAATGGGTGGCTGATTTAGCGATTTAGTATGCGAGCAGTATACTAACCGTGAAGATACAGCGTGGGTATATGACCTCCACAACCAGGCGGCAATCTGGGCCTGTGGAAAACACACATTCCAGCAAGTAATGACGAGACCCGGAGCTGGATTTGTCTGGGTAAAAATCAACGGCGTTTACATCTACAGCTGTTATGCCTCACCAAACGCGACAATGGACGAGTTTCAGCAGTTCCTTGACCGCCTAGTGTACGACGCAAGAGGACAAAGCCCCTTGGTGATAGCTGAATATTTCAACGCCTAGGCGGTTGAGTGGGGTAGTTCGTCCACTAATGAGCGAGGTCGAGCAGTTCTGGCATCCCTCTTGCTTCTGAATGTAGAGCTCGCCAACACAGGAGACATACACACCATATCAGCGAGCTGGGTGGAAACCAAAAACGTTCGACGAGGAAGTTTTCCGACAATATTTGGAGACGATAGTGCCAACAGGTACCGCAGATGACAAAGCTGGGCAGGTGATGAAATGGGTACCCAAAGCCTGTGATGCGGCTATGTCTAGACGGGGCGCAATCTCTCGACGTTCACCAGTTTACTGGTGGAATGAGGAAATCGCCCAATTACGACGGAGGTGCCTTCGAGCCAGAAGACAGTACCAGAGAGCTCGTGGCAGAGACAACTTTCTTCAATTGCAAGAGCAATACAAACTTGCTCGAAGCCAGTTGAAGATAGAAATCCGCAAGAGCAAACGCTTATGCGCCAAAAGCCTGTGTGACGAAGTGGAAAAGGATCCATGGGGTAGGCCGTACAAGACGGTCATGAGTAGATTAAAACAGCGGCACCTACGTTCTCCAACTTGCCCCAATATGCTGCTCAGAATTGTGACAGCCTTATTCCCGAGCCACCCCGGTGACTCAGTTAATGTAGCGTTATCTGAGCTAGAAATAATTCCTCCAGTCACGCAAGAAGAAATTCTGCACACAATCAGCAGAATCGGCAACACAAAGGCTCCCGGACCGGATAACATTCCCAATATTACCCTCAAGACTGCGATACTCGCTCACACCGACATCTTTGTGGATCTTTATTATTCTTGCTTGAGGGAAGGGGTGTACCCAGAAAGATGGAAAAAACAGCGTATGGTGCTCCTCCCTAAGGGGAATAAATCTCCCGAAGATCCATCATCATACCGGCCATTGTGTATGCTTGACACAACTGGAGGGGTTCTGGAGAGAATTATTAGTACCAGACTGGAGAAAGCTGTGGAGGAGGGAGGAGGTCTTTCGGAAAATCAGTATGGTTTCCGCAGAGCCCGCTCGACTGTTGACGCAGTCCAGCTTGTCATTAACACCGCCCGACAAGCAATTGGAGGAAATAGATGGAAGAGAGGCCCAAAACAGTACTGTGCTGTCGTTACGTTGGATATTAAAAATGCATTCAACTCGGCCAGGTGGAGTAATATTCACCAAGCTCTCCGCAGATTTAAGGTGCCAACGTACTTGAGGAAGATTGTGGCCGAGTATCTGAGTATGATTTACAATACAAATAATGGGCCGAAGGTACATAATATCACGGCTGGTGTCCCGCAAGGTTCGGTATTGGGTCCACCATTATGGAATGTGATGTATGACGAGGTCCTTCGGCTTCCCTCCCAGAAGGCACCAGTATTATTGGTTTCGCGGACGACATTGCTATCGTCGCCGTTGCGAAATACATTGAGAAAATTGTGTATATTTGCAACGAAGCGATCGCTATTGTTAGTCAGTGGTTGAAGTCCTCAGGGCTGCAGTTAGCTGAGCACAAGACTGAGGTTATCTTATTCACTAGCAGGAAAAAGAGAGAAACCATCACTCTCAAAGTTGGAGACCACCGTATTGCATCACAGCCGTCGATCAAATATCTTGTCTCATGATTGACGCCCGTCTGACATTTGCTGACCACCTGAAGTACGCCAGCAATAAAGCTGCGGTAATTAATGCAGCACTGTCGAGACTAATGCCCAACATAGGGCGCTGTCAGGAGAAACGGAAGCTTCTGGCCTTGGTTGTGTGGTCCGTCTTGCTCTAAGGAGCCCCAGTATAGGCCAACTACACGTCGATAAATAGTTACATCCGAGGGATGACGTCAGTGTACAGGTTATCAGCATTTCGGGTAGCTTGTGCATTCCGAACTGTGTCAAACGATGCAGTGTGAGTCATCGCGGGGATGCCTTCTGTCGATATCTTGGCGCAGGAGAGACGGAGGCGATATTACAAAGAAGATGAGAACTCAGACTGCTCGACAACACTGTTCGAATGGCAGGATCGATGGGACAAGTCCATTAAAGGAAGATGGACGTACCGCATCATTCCCTCCATTGCACCTTGGATCAACCGTGCACACGGCGAAGTAAATTTCTTCTTGACTCAGCTGTTGTCTGGATATGGATGCTTTCTGGCATATTTCCACAGGTTCAAGCTGGAGGATACCCTCTTCTGTCCACTACGTGAACCTGCTGTCGAAGACACAGAGCATATGTTCTTCCAGTGCCCGCGATACCATGTGCAGCGACGGCACGTTATGAGTATACTCGGGATCGACCCGCTGACACCCGAAGCAATGGTTGGGTGTATGCTCGCCTCAGAAACCAACTGGGATGCGGTGAGCGCATATGCGCAGACCATAATAGCTGAGCTCACGAGAATAGAAAGGGAAAGAAGAGAAGTTGATTGATCCTTCCTACGTTTTGTCGAAGAGAAGTGGCTTGTGACTAAGCCACTCTAATCCACTCCCCGTGATGTAATGCCTAACGACTAATGACCAAAGCAGTTGACGTTCCCGGAAACACGAAAAAATCAATCAATCAATCTATCATGGATTATAACCAAATCTCCGCTGCCACTTCAGAATTTAAGTTTTTTACATCACATTAGCTAATTTTTCAAGATTTCAGGATGAGCGCCGCAAATTACAACTCATTACCAGTTAATATTCTTGCAATAAGCAAATAAAATATGCAATTGGGTGATATTTTTATACCAATACGGTCAATGTTTTCAATTGTGTATAAAGATAATTTCTTTATTAAAAAATATATTATTCTACTTCATTATTTAAATTTTTAACTTTATATAAATTGATCTTATTAGCAGGTTACTTTCTTAACCACATTTCTAAAAGACACGCGGCTCTTGGTGATTTCCAATCAGTAATAATGAAAAAAAATGAATAATGAAAAATAATGAAAATGAGGATACTTTGAATGCTAGAAACAAAACTAGAGATGCGGAATATCGTAAAAAATATTACCACGTCACCACGATATTTCGTAGAGAATGTTGTTTTAAAGGATAATGAAAGAGAAACAAGTAATCCAGAAAAAGTTGCGAATATCTTCAACCAACACTTTTCTAGAATTGCGGGTGATCTCACGAAGGGACTGAAACCACAAAATTCAACATCATATGCATCTCAAAAAAATTTCGGCACGAAGTTCATTTACGAAACTTTTTCCAACGAAATTCTCAGAATAGTCAGTAAACTAAAAAATAAATATTCATCTGGTTTTGATGAATTTCCGGATTGTTTATTAAAAACGTTTGCACCTCTCAGTAACTCACATTTTCAATGATTCCTTGTGAAAAGGAATATTTCCAGATATTTTGAAAAAAAGCAAAAATTAAGCCACTTTTTAAAATAGGAAACAAAAATGAAATTCAAAACTACCGGCCAATTTCTCTTTTGTCGGTTTTCTCAAAAATATTAGAGAGGCTTTTCTATATGCGAATGGAAAATTTTCTCACGAAAAACGAAGCGTTTTCAGACTCACAACACGGTTTCAGAAAATCAAAATTTACGGAAACTGCCATTTTTTTCTTTAAAGATGCTCCTTCATCAACGCACCAAAATGAAGAACCCATTGGGATATTTTTAGATCTTTCGAAAGCTTTTGACGCTATTAATCATATCGTCTTGCTCTCAAAATTACCTTCTTATGGAATTCGTGGTATTGCCCTAGATTGGATAATTTCGTAACTTTAACATCGATCTCAAAGAGAAAAAATACCGTACTGGCACGAAAGGACATTATTTACTTATCTTTCCAATTCTTTGCCAATTGAACATGGGGTCCCACAAGGTTCGATCGTAGGTCGTATCCTCTTTCTGTTGTACGTAAACGATATGTCCTCATCTATTAAAAATGGAAGAACAGTTTTGTTTGCCGGTGACACGAATGTTCTTTGCAAAAAAGAAACAATAAATAGTACAATTTCACAAGTTTCAAGTTGGTTTTGTAATAACAAATGAATAGTTAACGAAGGAAAAACTGTCTCAATGCAATTTTGCGTTTCAAGTCGGCAATCGTATGCTCCATTGAAAATGAACAATATGCTGATGTTAAGGTAACAAAATTTCTAGGTGTCTCAATTCAATCAAACCTAAAAAAGGTATGTACATTACTGTACAGAATTACACACTAAATTGAGCTCATTATGTTATGCATTCAGAATTCTTTCTAATTCTGTCAGCCTTCATGCAGCTCGTTGCGTGTATTTTGAAAATGTACATTCCCGCCTGACATATGGCATAATATTCTGGGGAAGCTCATCCTTTTTAAATTGCAAAAGAAAATTATCCGAATAGTGAAAAAATGCCATCCTCGTGATCCCTGCAAGCCTCTTGTAATCTTACCATCGCCTTGCCTATTTATTTACGAATCTGTAGGATTTGTTAAAACTGACTTACTTAATGGTGGGAACATATCTTCATGTAATACTGATATTTATAGTTATAACACTCAACGTAGAAATCATGTTCATCAAGTGTCAGTATCAACAGCTCACTACAAGAAATCCACATACAATACATGTACGCTACTTTACGCTTTGCCAGATGAAATTAAACAATTAAAATTGGTACACAAATTTAAGTTAAAAGTAAAATCTTTTCTGCTGCAAAAAAGACTTTAATGCTTGTAACAAGTAATGTACCGGTACAAGTATTCCGGGTCCATGACCCCCATCTCGATCGGGTTTCTGACATCTTTGTTCCAGGATTCTATTACTTCTTCTGAAAGTTCTCCAATCGGTAAAATTGCAACGTTTATTATGGAAGCACCATGTATTAAAATTTTATGATCTGTTGGAGGCATATAATACCATGGATATAATCTTATAAATGTGCGGTTTCTTTGGAGTAGAAATTGAACTGCTGCAAAAAAAGACTTTAATGCTTGTAACAAGTAATGTACCGGTACAAGTATTCCGGGTCCATGACCGCCATCTCGATCGGGTTTCTGACATCTTTGTTCCAGGATTCTATTACTTCTTCTGAAAGTTCTCCAATCGGTAAAATTGCAACGTTTATTATGGAAGCACCATGTATTAAAATTGTATGATCTGTTGGAGGCATATAATACCATGGATATAATCTTATAAATGTGCGGTTTCTTTGGAGTAGAAATTGAACTCCGGAACATTAATTTCATGGCCAGATTAAATTGTTTTCAAAATTATTCCAAATCGAGAAATTAGCTCTGAGTCTAATCCAGTTATTTCTCAAGCTACCCGAGAATTTTCAAAAAACCTCCGGACAGTGTTTCCATCGTTTGAAGATCCGTATCCTGGCTTTGTTATATCTACTTGGAGGCCTAATCTGCTTTTAAACATTTCTTGAACGTGTCTCTTTCTTTCGAATAAATCTCTACTGCCATCTTTCACACTCACTTTCCATTTTTTACAATCTAAGCGATATGAAATATGTAGGAGACTTTCAAAAAACCGTATATGGGCCAAAACGTACGGAAATGCCAAATTCTAAGAGTGAAACTTGAACGAATTTGTCTGTCACTTTAGAAACATTGTTCATTTCTGATATTTTTGCGCCACAAATGTAACATGCTTGAAGTTTCTGCTAAAGCATTAAAAAATTTTCCATCAATTATTGATAATATAAGGGAGTGTTTTACTTGTATGTTATTGAGACTTAAATCCTGCAAATTCTCAATCTGATTATTAATGTAATCCCTTTCTCCCCTACCGTATTTCTGAAGTTTCGTGAATCCACCGCAAACGAATAGGTCTGCAGAAAGGGGTAGATGATGTCCTGTTTTTTTTATTCAATCATTCCAGTTTCACTATTGACAAGGCAAAGAGGCACGACTGATGAAAAATAAGTGCTCATCATTCAGCTTCAGTCCAAGTTTGTTTATACTGGGAGTGTCCGGAGCTGCCATCAAAACCCCACTTGTAATGTAATATGTAGCTAGTCGCACAATTATTTGTATCATTATCGGATAGTAGTTTTAAAATTCTGGCGGCAGTACGATCAAGCAAATCCTGTAATTTCACTTCACGTTCAGTTTCTTTAATAGAGATATTTTGACCGTAAGTATCCTATTTAGTATTTAGAATGACATAATAGCTCGGGTACAGATCATGATTATGTTGCAAAGCTAATCTTCTCATTGTCATGTATTGATATTTCGATAACTTTGCATTGATCATGAACGATAGAGCTTTTTCCACTGACATTCTCATTGATTGTATGCCCCTTCGCTCCCAAGCTTCTCTTATCTTTTTCGCTCTAGTTCGTGTTGTTGTTGTTGCTTCTTTCAATAATATAGCTGACGGATCATCTCCTTCTGCCCTTAAATTCATAGATGTTGCATCTGTAAGCTCTGATATCCTAGCAGAATCCCTCAGAGGTTTTACTTTTCTTCTTTTATTTCTGTCTGACAGATCTTCAAAGTCATTTGATGGTCGACCTCTATCATCTGCACATGAACAACCAGGTATGGCTGGAATAGATATTGCGCGTTTTTCGTTAACCAATCTGCATTCTTCTTTTCGAAAAAATCTTCCCTACGGTGACACTTTCTTCAGCGTTCGAAATAAGACAGAAAAAGATCTTACGCACTGATACTTTTCTTGACATCTTTAGACATGTTTAAGTCAAATTTGTTCATGAGATGTGCTACCACAAATTATTCTTGTTTTTCGGGACAATCATTTTTCTGTTCTCTAATTTTTTGATTGAGCTCACTGCGAATCACTGTAAAATTCATTTTTCATTTCTCACACTGCACCATACTGCACATGTAACACTACTAAAGAACTCGAGCAGAGTCCGAGAATCTTTTCACACTGAAAGCTAGCGAGCACATTACAACCACTGCAAGAGTCCCCTTGTTCCCTAATATCGGAGTTTGGTCATAGGTTATAAATGTGTCAAAGCAGCCCTCGCTCTCCGACGTCTGTTTCTCGTCACAGCGCGCTGCCGCGGCCGCTCGGCCGGCCGCACGGAAGAACGGTATCTTTTTTCTCGTTTCCAGAGTTGCAAGTAGTTGCAGATGAACCCTACAAGAACGTGTTCCCTGGTCTCTCTTGAAATATTACTGCAAGTTTCATGACATACATAGGCGTGCATTTTTTTGTAAGTCAAGAAACGCAAATAGAATGGTGATTCTAACAGACTTGATTTCAAGAATTCATTTACAACTAATGTGAAAGTGATAAATTTCCTTTTTACAAGAAATGTAGTTATAAAATATTGAAAACGAGAGAAAAAATTAATTTCATAAGTTTAATAGTAACCGAGAAATGAGGATCCCAAAATGGGATGAATTGATGGTCCTCCAGTTACTTCGTTATACACAACAGTGGACAAGAAAATAACTAAATATAGTATAAGATATAAAGCATTGGACATTTTTATTTTCATATATGCTAGAATGAAGCAAATTGGACGATTTTGAAAACATGATTTTTGTCCGCTTTTTTCGTCTTTCAAACCACCGCGGCTTCAATGCACACGCACATAAGAAATTAGTCCTAAAATCTGAAACCACAGATATTTGCAATATAGGTTTCCTTTATTTATAATTTATAGAATTTCTCTATTCGTTTAAATGAGTTATAAATCGTTATACGCATTTCTTATTAGTACAAAATCCCATAAACTCTTCGTATATTTCGCAATGACACTGTTCCGGGTCGAGTTTCACACGCACATAAGAAATTACTCATAAAACCTCAAACCGCAGATTTTTGCAATACGTGTTAGCTTTATTTGTAACTTATTGAATTACTCTATTCGTTTATATGAGTGGTAAATCGTTATTCGCATTTCTTATTTGTACAAAATGCTATGAACAGAACTCTTCGTATATTTCACTATGACACTGTTCCGCGGAGAGTTGCACACGCACATAAGAAATTAGTCATGAAACCTGAAACTGCAAAAATTTGCAATAAGTGATTGCTTCATTCATATCTTATTTAATTACTCTATTCGGTGAATATAGTTATAAATCTTTATGCGCACTCATTATATTTGAAAAAATTCGTGAACTAAATTATCGATTCATTTTACTAATCAGGCTACCGCGGGGTACCTTCAAGGAAAATTGAAACATTCTACACGATCATAGAATGAAAATATTGTTTATTAATTCACGAGTTTTCGGAAGAATCAGTTAATTATCTATACAAACATATTTGGACGAACTGATAACATTCCATGCGAAATTATTTTACCAGCGCCACGACGCATTCATTCTTTACTAACTATTCAGTAAACTTTATTTGGTAGCATCCACGCGATAAATGCATTTTTAGAAAGATGATCAAGTAATCTTATAGCTGAATGCAATTTAAATGGCGACGGCCACAGCATCATATGCATCTGTTGTGAGAGGTCTAGCGGCAAAGAAAAATCGAGAGGGATCGTATTCCAAGAAGTGTGTTGTGTTCGGTGACTATTGTGCGTCTCGTGGGTCACGCAAATCTTCAAGTAAAATCCTTCCCGGGAATCCGCGTTGAGCAATTGAAATCACAAATAAAAGCCACCGATGTGGAAGCCCCGGAAACTGTTATCATTCTCTGAGGCTCAAACCACTTACGGAGATGTCGCTCATTTGACCACTTCACGGGCGAGATCTACAAAGTTGATATATAAGCGCTTTCCATCCGCCCGCATAGTACTAAGTGGTGTCATTCGCCGCCGGGATGTCGTTAGGGTAAATCGCGACTTGGGCTATGTAGCAAAAGCGCCCGGGTTCATCTTTGTGGACTCCAACGGGTGGATCTCGGAGAGTGCCCTAGGTAGGCCAGTGTCCACCTCAACCGGAGGGGCGTTGCGGCGGTCAGTGGCTTCTACACCAGAGTTGCTGAGTTCTGCACACGCCCTCCTGTCACCCGTTGACGCTGTGAATGTCCGCCGATCTTGCGCTCTAATAGCGATAGGAGCGGGGACTGAGGGTTTCGCTCTGGTGACGGAAGCTTCAGCGGAGACGTGTGTGACGGTGGCGACAGCGGCGCCTACCTTTTGCATAAATATTCAAAACAATCGCCTTTTCATGTTTACATCGTCGTGGTAACTGCGATAGGTCGCATGTCAGAAAAAAAATCTTTTTTTTGTTTATTACACCATTGTGTTCAATCTAGAGAACTGCATCAGTTGCAATAGGTCGTAAGACGTAAGACAAGACTAATGAAACACCGAATATCATTTATGAAAGCATCATTCAAGACAGTGAGAGTTAGAGAACGTTTTCGTTCCTCCTGAAAACTTAGGTAGATTTGACATGCGATGTTATTGCAGTTACCACGACGATATAAATATTCGCATACAAAACGATTTATAAATCTATTGCAGAAGTGGAAGTAAACCCAAATTAGACTGAGTTTGTAAAGTTTTAATCTCTTCAAAAATTATGAGAGAAAAATATGGAAGTGTTAAGCAAATCCGGGGAAGGATCAAATGTAGTTGAAGATTTTGCGAGTGAATTTTCGGAACTAATTGAGAATGATCTTGTATTATGATTAGAGAGTATCCCAGAAGAACATCTTACAGGCGATCTTTGTGCATTATTGTGCAAAAATGCATCAAAAATCGTAAAAACTCGTAAAAAATGTAGCTGTACACTAACTAACTATTCGAATCATCAATATCTTCAGGTATTTTTTACGGTGATCATAATTTTCAAATTGCAAAATTACCCGTTTCTATCCCATATGGACATAACATACAAGGTCATTAGATGTTAAGAACATTTGAAGGGGAGTATAACATCGGCTACTACAATTCATTGGTAAGTCCAACGCCAGATACTGTAAGAAAGTATTTGAACGAAGCTACTCGTGAAAGAAACGTATGAAAGAAAAGTTCAACACATGAACATATTTTAAAACAATTAACAGAGTCGGCGACGCCACATTCAATTCTCGCCAATTCACGCTATTTTCAGTTATATTACATATCAAAAAGCCATTGCTTGAACTATAAGGTTGTGTTTGCTTCTATGCACTACACAATATCATTCTTCAATTACTTTTACAATTATACTACATAATTGTGTATGCATTGAGCAAAAACAAGTGAAGGAGCTGCTATCTGCAAGTTGCCAGAATATTGTCGACATCGGGCGAAAATGCTCCTTTTCTATTATGTTAAGTAAAAGAATTAAATAATATTGTTAATAATTTACCACGCCAGGAGGTGGGTCTCTAGCTGGATGGTGAATTGAGGCTTGAGATGTGGACCAGAATCGTAAAGCATGGCACTGGAGTCGACTAGTGCGGGAAAGATGGAGGGGTAATGCGAGGGGTATAGAGAGAAGCGAGTGAGGTGCCTGGGGCGGCCTGTGGAGCGCACGGTGTAATAGAGTTGCTTGTGGCGCGCGCCGCAAACGCCGTTAACTGCTAACTCCGTTAGGGTGGAAGAGGTCGCCCAGCCCGCCTCATCCGCCTACCCTCCCCGCCCCGCCCCGCCCCGCCCGACCCGACCCGTTCGCCCACCCCACCCCCACCCCGCTCGCCCGCTCCGGCTCACCCCGCCCTCAAGATTTAGGATACACTGACCACGATGCAGAAATTCTTACCATTATGAGAAATGCGAACACCGACACTATAAATAATACATGTATGAGTAGATTGTTTACTAAAAGTGCAATAAAATTACTCATTGATTACTTGGTTCAGGAGTCACGGGACGCGGTTTATAATAGAGTTGATAGAAACGATAAATATAATTTTCTTTTCAACGCTTTCATTTCATTTTAACATTTGCTTTCCTCTTTAAAAAAGAAAATTAAATATTTCATGGAAAAGCAATTCTTGGATATCACAAGGGATTAGGACATCATGTAAAAACAAAAGAATTCTTTCTTTAATTTCTAAACACCAAAACGTTTGTGGATTTTGTGGAACTCCATGATAAACTATCTGGGGTCAGTGAAGTATCTACCACAATAGTAGGCTATATAATTTAATATGATTACATTTAGCCAAACACGTGTTTCGGGAACACTCATCCCATCTTCAGTGGTTCTACAATTTTAAGTACATAAACAAATTAACACATGTATCAACATCAACCTAAATACAAAATCATATATAAACTAATGAACAATAAAATAATGATTTAAAATTAGTACTTACACAAGTAACACAGATTAAAAACATAAGTTTACAGAGAGTCGTCAAAGCATGACGCCATTTTGTTCATACGCTGTACGAATGCAGACTGCGGGAAGGTGAGGGAGGAAATGAAAGGATGGTAAAACTAGTCAATTAATAAATTTATGATGGGGCTGGATTTTACTATGGATTGATCATTGAGGCATAAAAGGTTGGGATTTTTGCATAATTTTAAGATTTCTGAATTTTCCAAAAATATTTGATTTGGTACCTTTATTTTCGAAATGTAGAATTTTGAAATTTGTATCAGGGTCGAAAGAGTGATTATTTTGAATAAGGTGGTTAGCAAATGTGGAATGATCTTGTTTCAGTCTCCAAGATCCAAGAGGTGTTCCTCTAGCCTACAGGAAAACTTCCTACCTGTGTGTCCCACATATGCAGAATTGCAACTATTACATTTTAATATGTAGACTTCACTCTTTTCTTCATGGGTACAGGGGGTTTGTTGCTGGGAAATAAAGTTTCTAGTGTGTTGTGAGTTTTGTAAGCTACCTTAGTTATATTTATTAAATATATTTCCTATCTTTTTAGATATGGGACCTATATATGGTATGCTTACTAACTGTTCAATTTCAGTGGATAGCTTTTGTGGGAAGGCCTTCTTAATTAATAATTAATTCCTTTTTGCTTGATAATTTGTTTAATTATGAAATTTATTAATTATATATGTATATATATATACATACATATATGTATGTATATATGTATATATATTGTAACGCCCCCACTTCGGGGGACGCCTTGTAGAATGCTCTTTCGAGCTTTGAATATCTCGGGGGGCAGGATCTTTTGGGGTATGAGAAAGTAGCACACCCAGACACAAAATTAGATAAAACAATGATATATATTCTGAAATATGGCACAAGAGACTCTTTACACTTGACACTCAAGTTGAAAATCAAAAGAATTTACAACACACACACAAAAATCTTCACTTAATGATTTGCTCGTTATATTGTGACTAATTACCTCCTAACACCCGTGCACGGATTTTTGCTAGATTATTAAATTAAGTGAAATTGAACTTTTCCACATTCCTGGGATTGATTACCATTACACGTTATCTGGGATCTTATCGCTATTTTACATTCATAATTTTCCTCGTTAATACTTTTACACACAATAAATGAGGAACTCTAATCAAATATTTACACAATTTCTAAATCGAATGCAATTGAATGCATTACCGCCGTACAAGGTTAATTTACTTCGCCGTGAATCATATCTAAGGCGATCTTGCAAAGTTTAATGTTATCTTTCGCTATCACTTCCGTCCAAATTCCGGTCTCCCCACTCTGGTTTTATTCAAATGCGGATTACCTTTGCATCTGCCCAAGCCCCCGGGTTACGCACCGCCGTCGTGTCGTCGAGATCGCCGCTCAACTCCAGCCGTGCCGCCGCTCGCGTTTCCCAAATGTCCTAGGAAGCCGTCTCCGTAGCCCGCTAGCAAATTGCCGAACCAGTCTTCTATCGCTCTCGCCGCCAGATCCAGACACGCGCACGCGTATTTCTCAGTCTCTCGCGTGTGTTAACGTGTCACTCCACCAGCGCGTTGATTATCTAATACGGTTCACAGTCACGTTTACTACTCCACTCAATTCTCACTTATTTCAGCTCACGTTCTCACAGTCAACGTTTTCTTTAATTTATGCAGCCTCGTTACAATTTCACTTTGCTGCTTTCGCCGCCTCAATGCTATAACGCTCTCCTTCACTACTGCTCGTGGTATTATTCACGACCCAGCGTCTTGACCGAAGTTACCTCTCACGTCGCCGTCTGATTCAAGAAGGAAGCAACTCTTCGCCGCTCCGCTGTAAAAAAGCGGCTCTGACGTCATAGTACACCCCATGCGTACCGCCCCTACGTCGAGAGTACCCCGCCGCCGCTTCTGGCCGCAACCGACAGGTAGCGCCTTTTTCCATCTCTGGCTGCTTTTCCGGTGTTCTCACGTACTTTCCGTCACCGCCGATGTTGCGTGGGTGCTGAGGGTTTGTGGCCATGCCACGAACGTTACAATATATATATATATATATATATATATATATATATATATATATATATATATATATATATATATATATTCTAACGCCACCAAGTCTCGAAAGAATGCTCTTTCGAGCTTTGAATATCTCGGGGGCAGGATCTTTAGGGTATGAGAAAGACACACCCAGACACAGAATTAGGTAAAACAGTTATGTATTCTTAAATATTGTACAAACATAACCCTTTTGCACTGTCATCAAAATTAGGAACAAACACAAAATTACTCAATTGCTGGCTGCGCGTCTGAACGCATGCAAGCCCCTGACGGTCAGACCTCTTAGAGAAATTTAAAAAAATATCTACTTATGGATCCACTTTCGCCTAGCTAGCAATATTTTTCCTTTAACATCCGTGCACGGAGTTCTTGCGTGGTTAACACTAGTGAATGAAATTTAATGACCTTTTTCACACTTCCTGAATCAATTTGCCATCATACATTATTACAAGTTTTACCGCTATTCGCGTACGAGATTTCCTCGTCAATTACATACAAATGAAGACCACAAATTAATTATCTTGGATACAGCTTTGGACTGAAATGTACTACCGGCGTACGAGGTTATGAAATACTTCACCGTTACTCAATTTCAAGGCGAACATGCAAATTTTAGTATTTCTGTTTCTGGTGCCAACACTACCTTTCTTGTTCCTGTCTCCCACCTCAGTTTTATGCTAATTTTGAAACTCAGCCGTGCCGCCACTCGCGTTCCTGCAACGCGGCCCGCTTCGATGCCGCTCCGAAGGCCACTCGGTCTCCTTCGCGCCTGCCACCAGATCCTGGAACCAATTTTGCCACCAGATCCACGCACCTGCCACCAGATCCACGGTCCAGCCTTCTCGCACCTGCCACCAGATCCACGGTCCAGCCTTCTTCGCCCGCCTTCTTGCGACACGAGTACGCGTATTGCTCAGTCTCTCCGCGTGTGCTAGTTAGCGTATCGCCCCACTAATGCTTTACGAAGTTCTCACAGTTCCGCAACCACAGCCACTATTCTGATCCGTTCTAACTTTCACAGTTCTTACTGCAATCTCCTTACACCACGTAGCCTCGCTACTTTAGCATTTCCCACTTCCTAGCACTTCCAAAAATTACCGCTTCTCCCTCAACTATTCCACTACCGACTCGACTGCTCACCTCGGCATCTCACACAAGAAGGCTCGACCTCTCGCCTCGGCGTCTCACTCAAGAAGGGCTGTTTCATCGCTGCTCCGCCGTTTAAATGTTGCAGTGACGTCACGGTACAACCCTACCGCGCTGCGCATAGTCTGAAAGTGCACCGCCGCCGCGCTTCAGGCCGCAACTAACAGGTAGCGCCTTTTTCGATCAGTCACCGTCGTTCTATTATATCCCCGCTCTCCACGTCTCCGCCGACGCTGCGTGGGCGTTGTGGGGTTTGTGGCAATGCCCCAAACGTCACAATATATATATATATATATATATATATATATATATATATATATATATATATTGTGACTGTACTTACCTCATTTTCCCAACTTAGGAATCCACATCGATTGAGTAAGCACTGACAACATATTGAATTTTGATAGCAATATATGCTGTTTTCTGAAATGATAAATGGACAAGGGATCATTTTAGGGGGGAGCGCCTTTGTCAGGAAGATGTTGGCCTTTGATTTTGCTACATTCCTTTTTTGTGCAATTCATTAATCGCCAATTTACAACTTTATAATCACACATTTATTCATCAAAAAGAAACAAATATAAGGAAAATCTTATGCTAGTAAATACATGAATTTTCACTCTTAAACGACACTATATCAACATAAGTCAACCTCTTTTCTCAACTATATTCTCGGATCATATTGAATTACTCGGGAGCTCCCACAATCAAATACCTGATGACAACTCACTATTATTTTATCCACTACTTCTACAATCATTATTGTTACTATTACTAATATTATATATGTATAACCTATACTTCCTACTCCCATCTACGTGATAGTTCATTGATGCACCCTATCCTTCACTGTACTCTCTGACCTGCATGGCTATGTTAGATTCACTCGAGTTCCATGAATATTATACATTCGATTACTTATCTGGCGCTTCCCACGCTCTTGGCGCAGAAATGTAGCTGCCATTGTTCGTGTCCTTGACGCTACGACGTGGTGGGACCCCTCACGCTGCCGCCGGCTTGTCTGCGTGGTTGCCGCTCCGAATCCAGTATTCCGCTGTGTAACCGTACCTCCTTACCTCACCGATTACAAAAGTAGATCTGTCATTTGCCTACTTCGCGACGTGTGATTACACCGTCACGCATCCCTGGGAATATCTCAATTTACGGATAAACTTCCCTATTGGTTCTTTGTTAAACTACTGATCAATTAACAAGCCAACACAATTTTTCAGTTTTAAATGACAAATAACATATATTCTAGAGCGCCAAAATGTAACAAATTTTACATTTTTCGTTTACATCAATGTAATTACATGTATTCTATGGAATGAAAATCACTGTACAAATGAAATTCACAGATCCTCCTATGTTCTCATTTTTCGTAAAATCATGGTAGCTAATTCCCTACCTAAACTGCAGTTTATCACTAAAGTAATAATAACTCAGATCCCTGTTTACAAGAAAACAAGCAATGGATACATATTTACACTTCACAAAGAATATCACACATGAGACGCACAAATCATAGTACAAATATTCATCCTGTAAAAGAAAAATACATACACACAATACTCGAAATTCACTACTACCTTTTAAATCACTAATTACGTTACACTCAATAGTCACATTTGACCTTCGGCTTCTACATAGCCTTTCAACACAAAATTTTGTTTCATAACGTCTCTTAAATGATTTGAATCATTAAAATATGACTCTAAATAAATAATTCTGTACAAAACAACTTCTATCATAAACATAAAAAATTACTTTAATCTGATTCTTGTTACGACTGTCGAAAAGAAATAAAACCACTGGCTAGCAAGACCAATGTTCTAAGAAACTTGCCCGATCAACGTCTGTTTTTGAGGGAAGCTCACATTACAACGTTTTGGCTAGTATAATGATAATCCTATCTCACAAGTTTTTTCCAGATTGAAATCTAATGAGTGTTCTTTCTGTGACTCAAACCGGCGAATTCCTCAAGTTGGTCCCGCGCTGTGTAGCTGGCCCGTCGCGCGACCCTCGCGCCTCAAGGTCGTCGTTCTTCTGCAAGGTCCCTGCGTTGCCTGTCGCACCGCAACTGAAGTATTCCGAACACCGTCTCCCAGTCGTTCGGCGAAAATTCACCACAGCTTTCGCAGAGGCGATGATCGCATCAGAATGCGAGTCCGAAACTCCAAGTTATGACTTCGTAATGGCAAAAGTCAAACTAGTTGTTGGATAATCCGTCTTTCTCATAACTCTCAAAATTCCATCATAGGATTTCCAAAGTGAAATTCCCAAAAATAAGAATAAAGAATATATATAAAGTATGAAATATATGAAAAATATGAAAAATATGAAAGCTTTTATTAAATCTTTTGTGTTCCGCAATCTTCGCGTGTCCCTCGTCGACTATGTGGCGTACTCGTAGGCAACCGTTTTCCTCGACGTCTCGAACCAGAAAGAGAGCGAGCTCTTTTGACGCAAGTTCACGCCACGTCCGTATTTCCACGAAAATTTCCTGATTGGCTACGGTCTGAGTGCGTTCAGAAATCTTTCTCTGACTTACGCCATTACTTCGCCACTGTAGAAACTACGTGTAGGGTCTAATGTCGGGTATTATTGCTTCCATTTTCCGTTGGTTATAAATGTGACCGGTGACAAGCGGTTACAGCTGTTCAGTCACACATTTTCGATGTCGGTGTAAGAATACAGTATTCTTACGGTGACGCGTTACCTCAGAATTGTTCGTTTAATTGCATATCTATGGCTGATGGCCCACGCGCATTCGTCCGCCACATGCTTTCATTTCATTGGATTGTTTATCACTAATAAACGTTCAGATCACAATTCCTTCGAGTTAATATTTCTGTCTACTGCTTTTAGTCATCGTTCGGTCTCTCGTCACTGATTCCCCGCACATTTACTCCTCGATGTTTTCCGATAGCACTCTATTGTCTTTACACGTTGCCTAGCCCGTGCGCGCCATGTCAGCTCTCCTACCCACTGCCCTCCGGCTCGCGTCTCCTCTTACCCTGTGCGACTCGTTCACCTGAACCGTTCACCTAACTATCAATTCTGGTCCTTCCTGCGCGCCCGATTTAAATTGGCGTTCTCGGTGTTACAGATTGATGGTTACATGACCATTAGGTCATATTATATATATATATATATATATATATATATATATATATATATATATGGTTAAGTCTAGAAAGTTTAGGGTATGGTTCTATTCCAATTCCATTTTAAAAGTTAAATTCGGGTGAAAAGAATTTAGGAAATCAAAAATTTGGTTTAGTTGTCTGGTTGTACCTGACAGTTCACCTGCAACCGCCTTGTGAAGCCTTTTCTCACCTGAACATTTACGGTGTCCACTCTTCCGTCCCGCATCGCCGTAGTGTCCGTCTCCTCCTGCATCGTCGCCATCACCGCCGCCACCGTCGTCGTTGCTGCAGCCACTGCTGCTTTCGTAGCCGTCGCCGCCGTCGCCGTCGCCGCCGTCGTCGCTGCCGCCGCTGCCGTCGCTGTCGTTGCCGCCGTCGCCGCCCCTTTCGCCGCCACCGCAGGCGCTGCCGCCTCCTAACGCATCATCCAGAATTGTCAGCGTAGTCGCACCGCAGCGTAGTCGCAAAAACATGACTGAATGATATCGTCATGAAGGCGACCTAGCTTCCACGCTCCCATCCGATTTAAATGGAGTCCATCACGCGCCAAATCCTCGCGGCGTAGCCAGAAGTTAGGGTCGAATAGCCCGTCAATTTTTTCACATGCCCCTAGAATGCCGAATTTAAATTATAAGGATAGAAATGTGAATGACCCGGCAACAGTGGCTAGTTTCTTTAACCAATACTTTTTGAAAATTGTTGCCCATATCACCCATATCACATCCACAAAATTCAATAACAGATATTTCCCCAAACATTCTAGACACGATGTTCGTTTCCGAAACTTCTTCCTATGAAATTCTCAAAATAATTGGTAAACTAAAAAATAAATATTCGGCCGGTTTAGAATTGAATTTCCGGATTGTTGGCGAAAGACCTGTGCGACTGCCATTATACATCCGTTCGAATGTTGTAAATTTAATGCATCCTTATGCACCGGAGCTTTTCCAGATATTTTTAAAACTTTAAAACAGCTAAGATAAAGCTGCTCTTCAAAACGGGCAACAAAAATGAAATTCAAAATTATCGGCCTATTTCTCTTCTGTCTGTTTTTTTTTCAAAAATACTAGACCTTTTAACGTACGAATAGAAACCATTCTCAATAAACACGACGAGCTTTCAGATTTCCAACATGAATTTAGAAAATCAAAATCTACGGTAACTGCCATATTTTCTTTTCTTAAAGATGTCGCCTCACCATTGGATCAAACGAAGGGCCTATTAGATTTTTTTAAATATTTCTAAAGCTTTTGACATCATTGATCATGACATTTTACTTTCAAAATTACCTTAATATGGAATCTGTGGTATTGCCCTAGATTGGTTCGTACCTTCAACAACGATCTCAGAAGGTAGACATGCCATACTGAAATGATGGAACGTTATGTACACACCTTTCAGAATCTTTGCCAATTGCACGTGGAATCCCTCAGAGTTCGATTTTAGAGCCTATTTTCTTCCTACTATACGTAAACGAAATGCCGTCGACGATTCGAAAAGGAAGATCAATTCTCTTTGCGGTTGATATGAACATTCTTTGTAATAAAGAAACCGTAAATAGTACATTATCAGATTTGCAAACAGCTTTGGAAACAATAAATTAATAGTAAATGAAAAGAAAACTGTTTTAATGCAGGTTTCTATTTCAAATATACCATTCTGTACTTCACTGAAAATGAACGGTGTACCATTATCTGATGTTAAGGCAACAACATTTTTAGGTCGCTCAATTGAGTCAAACTTCAAATAGAACATCCACTTAAATGAATTGAACACAAAATTAAGTTTATTATGCTACGCGTTCAGAATTCTTTCAAATTCATTCAGTCGTCTTACTGGTCGTTGTGTATATTTCGCGAATATTCATTCCCGCCTGAGATATGGCATAATATTCTGGGTAAATACAACTTTTAGCCCCCAGACTTTTAGATTATAAAAAAGAATTGTACGAATAATAACCAAATCCTACCCACGTGATTCTTGCAAGCTTCTCTTTATTAATATAGGGATATTGCCATTACCTTGTCTGTTGAATTACAAATCTGTGTTGTTTTCTTTGTCAAAAATGACTTCCTTAAGGGCGGGAATACATTTTCAGAAAACGCCGATGTCTGTAACTATAACAGTGGACGCAGTAATCATATTCATCAGGTGACAGTATCAACAGTTCATTAAACAAATTCACATACAATACTTGTACCGTTGATGACTCAAAAATGGGCGATGTCTTGAGCTGAACTTTACTAGTTTGCCAACCCCTGTCCCGCCTTGCGGGATCGAAGCTGACCAATCCCCTTTAGCTTTATTTCAGAGAGGCGGGACTACTCAACGTGAATATTACAAAATGGTGGTGATCGTGAGTTATATAATGGTAAATATTTTGAAAAAATATTAAACCAACCAACAGTTTTACATATATTGTAATATATTCATTTAATTAAACAAATAAATGCATGCAATTTCCAAGAAAAACACATTGTAAAACAATAATAATACGCGTTTTTTTGCAAAAAAAAATATCGAAAACGAGTAATAAGCTCTGGATCTACATTTTATCTTTTATTACAGTAATATTTAACATACAACGCATATAATTTGCGACTCTAGTCGGTCTAATATAGTTATTTTATTATAAAAAATAAATAACTTTAAAAATACGTTTTAGACTCACTTACATGAACACGTCTTCGAGATAGAAGCTTTGAGTTGTGAAATTCTTTTCTGGGTGGCCAAATGGAAAAATACGATGTGGTCTTGGGACATGAACGTATCGTATTTATTATTGGTAAGTTCCGCTCTAAGCGAATGAATGATTTCTGATTTTTTTGGGGGGAAATAACGACTAATTATTTCCCGTCTATGTAACGTGAGGATGATTGAATTTTACATTTTGTTCATTACAGCGAATATAAAATATCATTTGTGATAACAAAATCGGGAAGAATTTCACCACAATAAGGAAAGAGATTGATTCTTATATTTTTAAATTGTAATATTTACAATGCTAGAAACGTCAGCTAGTGTCTTTTGCGTAACCACTTGGGAAAAAACACTTCAATATAATAAATTATTTATATGTAGTGTATTGTAACGTATTGTATTAACATAAGCCGGAAGACCGGCGCCTTGCAGGCGCCGCGTCGCAGGATTAGGGCAGACAGAGAATGCTGGGTGAAGAAAGGAAAGTACAATGAATAGGCGGTAGCTAGGGGCGGAGGCACCCCGAGGTATTTTAGGAACTTCCATAAATCCATGGAAAGGGACGCCCAAATTGCGTAGCGGGTCGACAGTCACGTGACATGAAGTGCCGCGCGAAAGCAAGATGACGTTGTGTGTGACGTGGTTTGAAAGGTATACTATAAGCGAGAGCGGAGAGCGCGGGGGTGGATTTTGAGCTGAGTGAAAACCTCGTGCGAACGCATGAAACTGGCGCTCAGGGCGGTGCGAAGACGAGCTATGCTTGTAAGACAATCCATGTGTTGGAACGCCGCTGTGGAACATTTTTCTGCACGGTCGCTGCGGTCACCGGGGCTCTACGCTGTGTGCGTAAGCTTGCTGAAGAGTGGCGAGGGCCACGAGTCAGGCAGATATTGCATCATTTAAGGATCGCTCCTGCGATCCGGGGATAGGGTCTATCAGAGCTGTAAATAACTGTTCAAACTATTTATTTGTAAAAACTTATTAATAAATCTGTAAATATCTGAAACTCGTGTCTGTGATTGCTGTTGTGTTCATACGACGTCACACTATGTATGGTTTCCAATGCAACGTAACGAAATTAATGATTGTTAAAACAATTACTATTTTTACTTTACTACATTTTTATTTTCGGAAGATGAGCAATGCGCACAATTTACTCGTCCTCGGGATGAAATCGGGTTACACCCACTCCTAGATAAGCAGACGTATGTACTGTTTTCACTAATCCATTAGAGATAGAGTAGCGAACCAACTAAATCATGAATAATTTCAAAATTGTCATTGTTAATACTGTTGATAGATTTTGTAAAATTTCGGAAACTTATATTACGATAATGTATAGAAAACGAACAGGGAACCACTTTTAGTGTAATATGAATGAAAAATTGAAATTTGTTTATTTTTTATATATTTAACAAAATTGCCAATTTTGTATCACGTTGTTGGATATATGTCCAACAACGCATTTCCAGTGATATTGTATTGCAAATTTATATTTTTATGAATTGTAAATAAATGTAAACAGTATAAACATTTAAATATTTTAAAAAATGATTCCGGGATAATTTCACTCAAGTTATACATTTATAAAATAATTTAAGTGAAGTTTTACAATAGTTGTAAAGTAACACGTTTTTAAAGACTAATAGAGGACGTGTTACATACAATCTTATTTGTTATTTGTAGTTATTCAAAATAAACATTTCACACTAGTGAAGTGTTTAGTGTTGGGGAAATAGGGAAGGGGGCAAATGGGAAAGGGAACTAATAGGACAAACGAGACAATAGACAAAATGTGACAAGTGACAAAATGGGACAAGCGACAAAATGGAACAAGCGACAAAATGGGACAAGCGACAAAATGGGACAAGCGACAAAATGGGACAAGCGACAAAATGGGACAAGCGACAAAATGGGACAAGCGACAAAATGGGACAAGCGACAAAATGGGACAAGCGACAAAATGGGACAAGCGACAAAGTGGGACAAGCGACAAAGTGGGACAAGTGACAAAATGGGACAAGTGACAAAATGGGACAAGTGACAAAATGGGACAAGTGACAAAATGGGACAAGTGACAAAATGGGACAAGTGACAAAATGGGACAAGGGACAAATGGGACAAGGGACAAATGGGATAAGAGACAATGGACAAATGGGACAAGGGACAATGGACAAATGGGACAAGGGACAAATGGGACAAGGGACAAATGGGACAAGGGACAAATGGGACAAGGGACAAATGGGACAAGGGACAAATGGAACAAATGGGACAAGGGACAAATGGGACAAATGGGACAAATGGGACAAGGGACAAGGGACAAATGGGACAAGGGACAAATGGGACAAGGGACAAGGGACAAATGGGACAAGGGACAAAATGGGACAAGGGACAAAATGGAACAAGAAGAAAAAAGGGGACTAGAGGCGAATTATAACTAGAGACAAATGAAAAATTGGAGGAAAATGGGACACTGGGAACAATAAAACTGGTGACCTAGTGTGACAAAGGAACAAATTGGGACAATGGAGCAAAAGGGACAAATAGGTAAATGGGCAAAATGAACAAATGAGACAATGGACAAAATAGGAGAAAAGAACAAAATGAAACAATAGACAAAATAGGACAAGTTGGCATAATGGGACCAGTGACAAAATGTGACTAGAGGATAATATAGGACAAAAGGACAGTATAAGACAAAGGAACAAAATGAGACCTGGGGACAAAATTAGACCTGTGACAAATGGAACAAGGGAACAAAATGGGACAAGGGGACAAAATTGGACAATGGGAACAAGCCGGATGGGACTAATGGAACATGGGAACAAATGATTGTAATGGGACAAGGGAACAACGGGGACAAAAGTGACATATTTACCGAAAGATTTACGAACACTGGTAATATCTAAACCCGAGAGTCCGCTAAAATATTTTTATGGCTTCACGAGCATTTTAACGGCCATTGCTATGCACACGCTCTTAAAGCATTGTTTAGTTGGTTTATTGCTAAGGAGCTAAGCGTGTTTTGTCGTCGTAAATAACAAAAAAAAAGAATTATAGTTGAATTCTTAAAATTTAACGTGTTATTATTGAAATGTATGAAATACTAAATACAAAGCAACAGTTTAAAATGAACTTCCTATTGATTGATATAGTGTTCTTATGTAGTAAATCGCATGTGCAGAAAATTATGCACGGAAAATTTAAATAACATAATGGCCTCAAATTAATTATTCACTCTTGTTTGGTTCCACGCTTCAGCGACATTTAATACGCAAGTATCTTTTCCGGGGATACGTTTTTCAACACTTACTTGAGTATACATGTTGCATATCATGATATGAACAAATGACTGGAGTTTTAAACAGCTGTTTCATTGGAAAGCTGCATAAATAGTTCTATTGACAATTGTAATTAGATTTTCTGACATTTATCGTCAAAATGCCTTCCACTGACTAGAGAATTGTGAATTCGCCTATTGCGAAAGACGATTATGTACGTAAGAGTATTATAAATCAAATATTTGTTGTAGTCACGGAATCAACACATTGGTGCAACATACAATAAATACATATTTATTATTTGTGGTAGTATTCTCTTTTTACTCCATTCCCCTAATCATTTAGAGGACATAATTCATTCATACTTTTTTTTTTCAAATACCATATTTACTTTATAACTTGTAAATTCCACGGAGTAGTTCTTGCCATTGAAAAAGCGGTTATAACGAAAATTTGACAAAGTTTAGAAATGTTATAAATAATAAATAATATCAGCAATATGTTATCTGCAGGACTCCACCACAGAAAATAATGAATTTCTCTTTGTTATAATTTCATCTTTTTAAATAAGAACGCAATAGAGCAAATTGCTTTGGTGTTCCACCCAAGAGTTGTTAGCGTCGCTAACTCTTACTTCAGTCAGCACATAATAACGAGCTTTTTTGTCCAGTACATTCCACTTCTTGTTAAAGGTTACAGGTCAAAAAATAGTTATTTTCGTACCTCCTTTTCAGTAAGAATTTGCAAGTAATGTTTTGAATGTTACGTAATCTACTGAAGTAATTCGGATGCCGCTTCAAACCCTTTCTCAACACAACACTGAAATATGTATTGTGCCTATTAACATTAGTTACCCACATACATTTTAAAGAATTAGTGAGTGATGAAGTTGCATGATTGAAAAAAGTAATCCTTGGCTCTTAAAACGAAATATAAAGATTATAAATTGCGTCGAGGTGTAGACGCAACAAATTAAAAATAAATAAATAAATAAACATTCCATTTTCGTTCGACCAAATATATTTATCATTCCCAGTGTGAATATTCTGAAAACTAAATTGTTAAGAATAATATTGATTAATAAGTAAGTATATTCCACATTAAATATTCTAATTAGTGATTCATTCAAGAATATCCAACATCTTGTAACCAACTCTCGTACGCGCGGATCCAAAAGAAAAGCCCCGAGGACACATGACATCCTCTTGACGATGATAATGAAGATATCCTTTTGTAATGAACTAGTGGGGTTCGATAGGGTCAAACATAAGTTTTATTTCTAGTTAAGAAGGGAATGTTAGCCTTCCACGAATAAAAAGAATGCTACTATACCTCTAAAGGTATCTGAAAAATGGTATCTATTAACTTCTTATCTCTGTTATGCATTGTGTCGCCAAACTCTGAAGTAAAATTGCTATGCGTGTTTGACAGAATCCATCATGCTAGTGCTGGCGTATAGAACTGTGTTCTTGCGTTGTTAATCAAAATTATATTTTTTTGTAATATGCGAGAGTTTAATATTTTAAATGATGTGTTTAATCGTTTCTATTCGTTACTGTGCAAAAACGTAAATATTAGACGTAGAAAAGTAAATAATGCGGGCGATGGACGAGGTTCAGCGCGCGAGTTCTCGCGCAACGAATGGCCACGCGAGTGACGGAAATAATTCGTAAAAGCTTCAAATATGGTTTATACTTACTTACCTTTCCTTGCATGGTGTAGTCAATTACAAATAAACATAGATAAACAAGAAAAGTGTATTAACACGGGAGTGCTCGCAATAGATAGATGAGATCCAAGCCACGGCAAATTTATGTTCCTGAATTATTGCGATGCATTAGTATTCCTTCATTATACTTTTCTGAGATCGCCTGGCATTTTATTGTTATTCTTTCGTTGAACCATTTCCCGTGAGCATGTTCAAACTTGATCGCTGCGCTGCGCGATATCTATCATATACGTTGGGTGAAACGGCACCATTGCATTGTGAGCTTCTGGCCTGAACGGTACGTATCATGGCATTATTTTCAGCCGTGTCTATGACAAATGCCTATTCAGAAAATGTAATTTTCCTTATCTACAATCGACTGTCTCAATTTCTTAGCACTGGGAGCGGTAGCTCAGTGCATCAACTGGTGTCACTGCAGCGCCTCTGACCGGGAGGTCCTAGGTTCGAGTCCTGACGGCGGCAGGATTTTCGATACTAGCTTTTCAGCTAGGTCGAATTCAGTCGCTGCCTGGAGGAGAAATCTAGCGGCCGGCTGCTTTGATCGGTAGTTTTCAGTGGTTTCTCCGATCAACACCAGGCGAATGCCGGAGCAGTACCCTACCAAACGGGCCACGGATCGCGCGCGATCTGTCCTTCCTCTTCCTTGTCCTACCCTCTCCCCTTAAACACACACACACACTTACACTAACATGCACTACACTACCACATATTCCGGGAGACAGGTCGGGAGCTTAGAGCTTGTCCCGGCTGCGGCGGTGCCCCGCTGGTGGGAGAGTCTTGGTTAGGGGGAAACCCCACTAGCCGACGGTAGGTCGGCGCCGGATCTCGCCATCCAGCGGGGGAAGATCACCGCCATCTCCCGAAAAAAACATGCACTACACTAACGGGAATAATGACCACAGTAGTTGACGCGCCCGGAAACACGAAAAAAAATCAATAAAAATTAGAATAATTGTTGCTAAAATGATCAATATTTACTGGGCTATGGACAGTAATTCTGGACGGAAAACCCCGCTCAGTAATAATTTTTCGTCGTGGCGTACGCGCAGGCAAAATTTCTCCTTCGGCAGGGAAATATGATATTTCCGTCTCGTACAAAATCAATCAATCAATCAATTTCTTAGCAAAGAGAAAGATGTCTAGGAGACGTCTGTAGGGAAATAAAAAAATAGGAACCTTGTAAAATTGAAAAAATACAAACACTTTCTAAATATTTTTGTGAAAATCTAGAGAAAGGTATTCGGCTTCTGTAATTGTTATTCTATTATGCGTATAACCTGCTCGCTGGTGTGTGAAAGTGTATTTATTTATATATTTATTTATTTTTTCTTTTTCGTAAACATTTGAAGTAAAAAAGTAATATTTAAATAGGTATGTATGTAATACTACAATAAATCGATGTTGAGATTTCACTTCAATAGAAATACATGTTTTGGGGTCTTAAGTTACCAAGAGAGTGTTGTTTTTATTTCAAAACGTCCGTCTGTGCGTCCGTGTGCCCACTGGTCTGTCTGCCAGTCTGTGCAAACTAGTGTGAAAACTATTCGTAGAATGTTTGTTAAAATGAATCTTCCATTAACTATCTGGCCCGAATCGAGACACTGCGATTTTGACATTTTTTCTTTAAATTTTAGGGTTACAATTGGGGATCTCGAAAACGAAAGGCGATAGTTCCGGTTGGATTGAGGAATTTTGCATCTTATGTAAAGGGAATTGAGATGAGAGAATAAAAAAGAATTGCAAAATTTGTAAAATTATAAACAATTTCCAATTTTTTCAATTCTAAAATATGATCGGTTCTCTGATGTCCCAGAACCGTAAACTGAAAATTAACAATTTTGCAACAATTAACAGTTTTATAAACAATCCCAAAATGTGCGCTATTTCTGCCGGGGAGTGTCCCCTAATCGTCCCCTGTTGAATATCGTAAAATAACAGTTTTGACAAGAGTTGCAAATTTATTGCTTAATATCTACTTTAATTGTTACTTTAATGATACATAGGCACTTGGTCTTTGAATTTTACTGTCTTTTATGAAAATGGTTCCCGAGAAGTCCTCTATCGATTCGATAAAGACAGTATTGGGCAATTTTTGCAAATTTAATAAACATATGAACAATTGAAAATATGCAATTATAATCGCTTTTCTTATCGAACAAATCTGTAGTAAACTGGACATTTAATAGAGTTCATGAATTGTGTACGGACAATAATATTGGAATTAAAATGTGTATAAGAAATTAATTGGTCTAACATCAGTGTTATTTTATCTGATATCAATGTAATTTCTTCAAAAAGAATTGTGTTAACAGGGGTTAAGTGCTATGTGTTCATATATATATTTCAATGAATTTACTCTCATGTTGATACAAGTGTTTCTTTCATGTATTTTTGTATTTGAAAATACTTCTACATTTGAACAAGTGACGCCCGCCATTCTCTACGACGTAATTTTGTTAGGGCACTCCCCCCTGCGTTGAGATTGGCTACGATGGTTTGTGAGGCTCCGCCTGGGACTTTTCGTCACGAAAAGGTGCTGTCCAAGCCGTGCAAAAGCTGAAACCCGATCAATTTTTGTTTCCAGTACTGTACTACACTGCTGGTGAAATTGTTGGGTGAGTGGTTTAGAATCAAGAGAGTTTGTGAAATTACGAAACCCCTTCAATAGGTTTCATTATTTTGCGTAACCTATTTGGCAATGAAATATATCACTTTCCCGAGTGAATTGTTAACGTGTCAACAACGGGCAAGCAGCTGCGTCATACACGCCTGTTCGGTTTACGGTATATTAACTCAAATTGTCAGTTGTTCTAACTGCAATGGCTTTGTCGCTATGAGTCATTCCACGTCAAGTCGCGCACTAACAAATCATCTCTACTTTTTAGTGACTTCTAACTTTTTTATGAGGTCTAGGATTGAAAATAATTTACACGAATTTTTTTTTCTAGTCCTTTCAGAAACATTACCAATAGTTTTTTCCGAACAATCATGTGCGAGGTAATGTTTATTATTTTGTGGAAATATCGTTTCCTTCAGAAAAGTAAAAAAACACGTTTATCTTAAAAAAGATTTGTCTAATTTCCTTGGTGCGTACTGGCTTTACGGTCTGGCTCCATTCTCTATCCAGCTGTCATCTATAGTCATCGAAAGTACATTTTTTGACACTTTCTCAACTTTTAGGTTTGCTCACAGTAGAACCGAAATATGACTTCAGGAATAATAAAGAAGAGTAAAATCTCGTACAAAATAAAAATTTCCATTGAAAATTTTGAAGCCGTTTTTAAGAAAATGGCGATTAAGCATTTTTGTAAATGTGAAATTTGAAGTTCCGTTTCACAGGAATCTTTTGAGATTTCGAAAAATTTCATTTAAAGTCTTTTGAAGCACTTTTCTCACAAATGTGAAAATGTATACAAATCGATGGAAATATGCATATTATCGGCGCGAGAGCAATTAAAATACATTTGTGTAATTTTTGAAAAGCGATAGAATACACCAAACTGAACTTTAGGTCATATTAAACAGTGCAATTAGCACTATCTATTGGAAAAGTTTGAAGAAAAATGTGAAACCATTTTCGAGAACATGGCGTTTAAGCGTTTCTCAAAATGCTTATTTTGAGCTCATTTTTACAGAAAACTGTTGAGTTTTCAAAGAATTTTCTTTTATATTATTTAATGCACAAGCACTCATAAATCTAATAATTTGAAGAAATCGCCCCTAATGTAAATATTACCGACGCAGAGAAGTAAATTATTTTTTTAAAGGCATAGAGAAACATAGCTTTTATGTCATCTGATAGGCTACATTCGGTATTACGCGTACGAAAAATTAAAAAAAAAATTAGAGCAGTTTTTGAGAATATCTCATTTTTGTAATTTTTTAAAATTGCACGCTCCATTGCACGTAAACTACTAAATTATCAAAAAAAGTCTACAAGACATTAATGAAAGAACTAATTATGGGCGACAAATTTAATTTGAAAAACAAATCTGTGACTTCAATTTTATAATGTTGAAAGACGCCGAAAAATTCAAACTTTTGCAATTTTCGAAAAATCAGAGTTAACAGTCATAATCAGAATCATTTTTAAGTGTATTTTACTCTATTCTTACAAGAAATTTATAGAAAATCTTTGGAGCTGTTTTTGAGAAAATTTTGATAATGTCCGGGAACTTCATATAAAGTACCCCAAATTTTAAAGAATGTTTTTCAAAATCTCAAGGATTCAACTATAGCCAGACGGACAGGGGTTTCTTGAATTTGGAAAAGATCGTACGTGCCTTTTAGGCGCTAGTGTTCAGAGGACAGACAGATGGACGGACGCACGTTTTGAAAAAAACTTTTTCGGAATCAGGGGACCACAATACGTTTATTTCCCTTAAAATCTCGAAATCGATTTTCCCGCAGCATTCCATAACTTTCTTTAAACTACGTACCCTTATCCTGACAAAAATTTTGCTTCAAAATAGAAATGCGTCATAAGTAGAAGCAATGCCACACTAGAGACCCTCCTCCTTTACCTGGGCCTCGGACCGGCACGTCCGCTGTCGCCGCGCTGCTCGACCCACCCGAAACGCTATATTGCGATACCCTTACCCTCACAAAAATTCACCGGCAAAATTATATTATTCCAACCGCACAGACAAACTTGGACACTCCACGGCCAGGGGGAGGGCAGGGGGAGCGACGCGTTGACCAATCATTAGAAGGTAGAACCACAGTTGTCTGTGATTGTTGCAAAATCCCAAGGGGTAGAAAGGACGCTGTCTCAGGGAGGGCTCTAGTTCGTTTACGTACGAGGCGGAAATATCTTCACCTTTCCCTGCCGAAGGAGAGATTTTGCCTGCGCGTACGCCCCGACGAAAGAATATTTCTGAGCGGGGTTTTCCGTCCAGAATTACTGTCAATAGACTAGTAAATATTTAGAATTTTAGCAACAATTATTCTAGCTTTTAGCAACTTTTAACAGATTTGTAAGTCCTGTCAAACTGCTATTTTGAGATGTTCACTTCAGGCATATTTTGCGGAGCCTTCCCGGCCGTTCTTACGCATATTTCAAATTTGTTTATAAAATCATAACTTGTTGCAAAATTGTTAATTCGCGATTTTCCACTCTGGGGACATTGAGAGGCTCTTCACCCTTTAGATGTGCAAAAGTTGGAGAGTGTTTATCAATTTGCAAATGTTGCAAATTTTTTATTGATTCATCTAAATGGGGTTTAAACGTAAAATAAAATTCCGTAACCCGATCGGTGCTATCATATTTCGTTCTCAAGGTACGTGTAATTGTTTATAAGAAATTAACCTCTTACAATGACCCCACTCATTTGTACGTAACACAAGCAAACAAAAAACAGTTCTCAAGTGTCGCGCTTTCGCCTTCGACGATTAAAAAGCCCGTAGCTTATAAACAAATTCTGTGGCCGATTTAATTACGCTAAATCTGTCTTTTTGCGGCGAGTATGCACATAACTTTAATTTTGTTTTATATTTACTTTTAAGTCCTGCAACTTTCAAGTCAATATATTTATCAAATAGGGAGGAAATTGATTGAAAACAAATTATTTTTCAAGGTGCATTACGTCGAAAGGATAGTTTCTGCTTTTCTATCAAAGGGATGTTGAGCAACCGAATAGCTGTATTATTAATTTTTTATGGCACCTGTTGAAACCAAAAGTGAGAAACTCTTTGTTTCTCTTGTTTAACCAATACAATTAAAAATAAGGAAACATACTATTAGCTGTTTGCTGGAAACTGTATTGGATTGGATGAATGGAAAGTTAAAGTTTTCAAAGAAAGAAATATTTATTTTGTGTGTTGAAAGAACACATGTGTAGAATCACACATCACAAAATGCTACTTTATTTACAGAAGTATAGAAATTTCTAAATGAACGTATATAAACTTTAAGTTAATATTTTAATTTCTATTTTTCATTCGACAATTCAGGATCATCTTTCTAGAACTGTTAATTTGATGATTTGATTTGATAATATTCGAATGTGTGTACACATATTAAATCTACGCATTATCAGAATAATATCGCGTTACATTCTCTCATCCTCCAGATTAGGAATAGCATGCAAACAGATTTTTCGCTAGTACGGAGGAGAATTCTAGCGGTCGGCTGCTCTGATCGGTAGTTTTCCGTGGTTTCTCCGAATAACACCAGGTGAATGCCGGAGCAGTATCCTACCAAACAGGCCACGGACCGCGCGATCTTTCCCTCCTCTTCCTTGTCCTATCCTCTCTTCTTACACACACACTTACACTAACATGCGCTACACTACAACAGATTCCGGGAGATCGGTCGGAAGCTTAGAGCTTGTCCTGGCTGGGGCAATGCCCTGTTGGTGGGAGAATCCTGGTTAGGGGGAAACCCCACATGACGACGGTAGGTCGGCGGCAGTTCTCACCATCCCGCGGGGGAAGATCACCGCCATCTTACGAGAAAAAACAAGCACTACACTTACAGGACTAATAACCAAAGAAGTTGACGCGCCCGGAAACACGAAAAAAGCAATTAATCAATCAATATACAAATCAATTTTTCGCTACAAAATTAAATATTTCTTGCGGACCCCCTAAATATCATTGCGAATTTTAAAAAAATGTTCCATATAAATTCAGTTAAATTACTCGTTTCTTAAAATTCTAACATTTAAACCAATAAACATTCACTAGGGAACCTCCATTGCGAAGTGAAATATCATTGCAAATTCTTAATATATATATAAAAAATGGCCAAGATTCAACTAGCTTACTCAATAGATGTGAGAGATTTCATCCGCAATGAAAGTTCATTGCAAAATTGTCTTTGTTTGCATTGTCAATACATGTATTTAAGCAATATTAATAATTATATTTAATTTTTTTTAGAATGGCGAACATTTAAATTAAATTTCGTGAATTCCTAAATGATTGAAAATAAATACTTCTAAAATTCATTTATTGTAGCGTCTTAAAATATAACAAAGACACGTACTTGGTATAACGAGTTGTTACTACTAAAATAAAACAACAAAAAACATGTTAGAACAATTCCAAATGATTTAGAGTTTATGTTTACAGTTTAGTAAATATCAATGCCGTAGCATTTTGAAATGAAAATACATAGAACATACTTGGTGGACAAGTTATGTTACCTTCCCACCTAAGACTACATTTTTTTAATTTTTTTTTAATCTAGGGCTTTTATCCAGCCGACAGCCGGTTACCCTTTACGCCCCGATGGGACGCATATTCGACCATACACTAGACACCAACACACTTGCGGGCTCCTCTGATCTGGGGTCAGCAGAACGCGAGGCCCTCCGCGACAACACATACATACAAAGTCAAGGGACAAACAGCCATGCCCAAGGCGGGACTCGAACCCGCGACCCTTCGGACCGAAGCGCTGAGTCGGTACTCGCTCTTAGCCACCTCGGCCATCCAGGTCGGCCTACGTTTCACTTTCAATCCCACAAATATCGCCAGAGTTCGAAGGTGGTTTGTTGGACGCTACTCTCCTTTCTACAAAACTCCCGAAACCTTGAATTTTACACGGCCTTCTGTCCAGGGAGGACGTAGCGGGTTATTAAACGAAAACGGGCTATTCAAGGTATCTAATGTTTAATCGTTGAAAACGATTAACCATTGTAAACTACTCTTAAGGAAAAAACAGTGTGTGTAAAAAGAGGAAGAATTTAATATATCAATTTAATATATGGCATCTATAAATTACAGAATGGCTTTCGATTCTGTAGATCATGTGAGCGTGGTTCGTGCACATGAAGAGATAGGAATGTATAACAAGTATATTAGAATTCTGCAAACAATTTATGTAGATATCTATTCGAAAGCTTAAACCGAAATGAGTGGCCCAAAATTTAAATTACAAAGAGGTGTAAGACAAAGGGACCCAATTTCTCCAAAATTATTTATCAATGTGCTGGAATACATCTTTAGAAAACTAATCTGGACAAACATTATGGTTTAAACATAAATGGCAAAAGATTGACCAATTTACCTTTCGCAGGCGATATAGTACGTTTTGCAAACACGGGAGCGGAACTTCAACAAATGATTAATGAAACATAGGAAAATGTATTGAAGTAGGGCTAACGATGAACCCAAAAAAAACAAAATTAATGTCAAATTGCGTTGAACATAAATTTTCAATAGAAAACAAAACCATTGGTTATGGAGCAAAAATACGTATCTTGGCCAAATTATAACAAGAAATACGAACAACAATAACGAAATAAAATGAAGGATACAACTAGCTTTTGGAGAATTTTGGTCTTTGAAATTTACTTTTGAGGACCAAAATATAAACAGAAAGTTAAAATTTCATATCTTTGAGAGCTGTGTATTTCCAGTGTTATTATATGGAATACAAATATGGAGTTTAACTCAAGATATGAAATCCTTAAGAGTATGTCAAAGAAACGTGGAGAGGAAAAGACTGCATATCAGATTGAAAGATTATGTAATGAATGATTAAATTGGAAAGAAATCGGATTACAGTATTTAGCAGCAAGAGCTCAACTACTAAAATGGAAATGGGGTGGTCACTCGGCAAGATTAAAAGATGGATTGTATGGACAGTATGGATTAAAAGATGATGTATATGTTAACAACCTGCTACCCATGATAGGGAAAAATAAGCAGAGGACGTCCTAAACAAAGATCGGCTTATATTTTTAAGAATGTTTATGACAAGATATGCTCAAGAATAGGAACGGAGAAACATGGAAGGCTCAAGAGAAAATAATGGCAAACATCATTAATGAAAGGAAGCGACATATGTGAATAAGTGTGTGTAAATAGTTTAAGTGTTAATATTAGTGTAAAAACTAAAAGTCTCTTAAGGACTGGTTCAACTTACGAGACAAGCAGAACCACCCCGGTGTTCTGACAGGAGTTCCTTGCCATTGTAGGGGTTCAACGGGCTCATATCGTCATCATAATAGGGTTCGTTTGGCACTAACTCTACCAAAAATGTATAGAAAAAATCTAGAGCCGTTTTTGAGAAAATCTTGTTTTTATTATTTTTTAAAATTGCAAATATTACACGCACTATTGCATGAAAACTACTCAAATTTCAAAAAAAAAAATATTGACCGTAATGAAAGATCTATTTGTAGACAACAAATTCCAATTGAAGGAGAAATCTCTGCCTTCAATTTTGTAGTTGTAGGAAGACGCCGAAAAAATTCAAACTTTTGTAATTTTCGAAAATTCAGAGTTAACAGCGAAAATCAGACTTATGTTACCTTTGTAAGTGTATTTTACTTTATATATACTAGTTCTGTCTTTACTAGAGATCTGAAAAAAAGATCCGTAAGGAGAGAACATTTTAGAAATTATATGTGATTAATGAAGTTGAATTCTCAAAAGAAAAACAATGTTTCTTCCTTCATTTTATGACGCAACTCTCAGGCGAGCGGCGGCGGCGTCAGCCCGTGGTTAGTCAACAAGATGCAAATTATTTTTTTGCGATGAGATTTCCTCATTAGAAAATCAGGGACTAAAGGAGCGAGATTCTTGCCTGTGTTGTTCCACACCCTTCCAACGAAAAAGAAAAGAAAGTGCAATGTTTTGAGAAACAAACCATGACATTTAATAAGGAAGACACAGATATCTGAATGTCCCTAAAAATCACAAGAAAGGCAGTAAAGAAACAATGTTTCTACGATGTACAATTGTTTGGATTCCTGTACCCCAAAATAAAGAAAAGTAAAAATACAACACCACAGAAGTAATCTTTCGAGAACTATTTTGAGGATTATAGACAACTAGTTTTTATTTTTTTAAATGTGTGAAAATAAAATTATTTACTTTGAGCAAATAACTCAGTTCTTTGGAATGAACATTATCCTTCCAGATAATCTGTACAACAATTATGTGCATTTACACCAAATCTGTTCAGAATTGTACATTCCTTATAACAATTCCCCTATTTTCAATAAAATAATTACATCCAAATTTGATCATCACACAGCAATAGAAATTTAATTTAAAATGTAAACAATAAAATAAACATTCCGTACCATTTGTCCAAAAATTGTAAAGAAAAAGAAGATTCAGAATTGACAAAGCTTTTCATTGCTTTTGTTAAATACTAAAGACAGTATGAAGTACCATTCCCCAAACTCGTAAATGATAATACTAGTTCATGGCCGTACAAGTAATCATTTGAACATTCTGCCCTCTTTACCCTGAGGGGTCACATAACAATCCTCTCACATGCTAATTCTATATGTCATGAAATCACATCATACAAATTACAATCAGAAGAAATTCATGGATAAACATTTTTCTAAACAGTTTTGGCAGTAGAAATAGCTGTGTAACTGTCCTTCCAATCAGCTATTTATTTCACAATCTATGATATTGGACAATCTCCAATAAAATATTGCACTGGCACAGAGAAACTGCAGGATCTCATATCCAACTTAACAGAAATTAACAACTCTTGACACATTCTCTAAAGTGAGAAAATCGCATTATAAGTTACAAATAGAAAGCACATAATTGTCAACAGTACCAGTTCATGAAAGTGAAAGTTCACCTTTCGTCAAGCTCTTTTCCCATTTTTAAATAATTGATTAACAATCCATATAAGCATATTGGTGATTGATAATTGATACATTAATATGCACAAATTCATTTATCAGTCTCTTAAAGTCTTTAACTTAGAATAATGCAACAGAACATCTTGTATTTAAAAGAATATTACACATCTGGCAAAAGTGCAGTCAGAAAAAGTCACTTGCCATTTCAAACGTCAGGGCTTACACCAACAATACTTTCACAATTTCGAACTGAAGTCCGCAAGAGAAGCCAGACGCCGGAGCCGTCCGCCATATTATTGTGCCCAAAACACGGCTGTCAAAGATTATCATATATGGGTAATACCCATTTTTCAATGCAATTTAAAAATCTTCGGATTATTGAAAAGTATAATACCTAAAACGGAGAAACTTCATTACAAATTATGGGGTCACTAAATTATTTCCAGAACGTGAAAACCAAACTAACCCCAAAACTAATACGTCTAGAGTACTTCGTTACTAAATTTGTTTCTGCCTTTGAGATTTCTCATATGATCTTTCACAAAAAGTATGCAAATAAATAACTTAACACTGATAATATTCTGAAGGACCATGTGATGCACAAATTATTATAAAATGTTCTTGGAATTAGTGTTGTCACAATATTCGGTGTCTGTCTACCATACCAAGTATATAATTAAAAAATGAGCATATTTTCTTACTGTATACTATTACTTTTTCTTTCATAATTTCTCATCATTTCATTCATAAACAGTACATTTGAAGTCAAAAGAGTAGGGTCTTAAAATTTGGAATTTGTAGATGGGACGGTAATACAATTGATGTCAACATTGTGCAAAACATTCGGGTTTCTTACGGGAAAATACAGGAGACGTGAAAAGTAATAATATTACTTATCCATTTAAAGACATCTTCAGTTATTCATTCCTGCTCAATTTACTTTATGTATCTATGGTGGAAAAGCTATTAAAATTGTTGGAACATCGAGTTTCCTCAGACGTATGTATTACAAAGAAGTTCTATCAAAATCCTCTCTTCGAAAATGAACCGCGCATAATTTGCTGTAAGTACTAGGCTGTCAGTAGTCTTTTCGCACAACTCTAATTCACAGTGCTCTCTCCTCTTTGGATTGAAGAGCAATATCACGAATTTAACCAAATCTTCAAATGTTGCTATGGTCTTCACATTGAGTAAATATTTACTTGTGAAAAGTAATTCACGCTTTTTCCGTACGATTTTTACTGCTGTAAGCTACACAGGTAAAAATGACAAACTATTTCGAAAGCTTGTAAATCTGAGCAAGGCTTTTAAATAATAATACTATGACAATTAAAACACCTCAACACGAGGTCGCCGACAAGCGTTTTGGGCACAGCACAACATCGTTGCTTCAGGTGACTTCCAGTTTGTGACGTCATGCCATCTCCCTATATTCCTAGCTCCATAATAACTATGCCTTCCCCACCCTTCAAATAGAGCATACGTTGGTTGCTTTGTGTGAGGGCGAGGATGCGTCTGTACCTGCCCAGTACCGGACAGTACTTCGACAGGGTTACCTGCATACCCCTTCAGTGTATGGTAACTACGAACGCGATAACCAGCATGAAACTGCATTTCCTGTATATAATGTACAAAAATACCAAAACGTCTTTAAAACGCATCTCTTTCGGAGTTAATATAACCACTATAATTTCTGAATTAATGCCAGGGATGGTTACAGGCTCTTACCGTAGGTAATTTGAGAGCATTAACTGCATCCCATGTAGTCAAGTTCACACCACTTCCAGTATCGAGGAGTGCAACAAAAGGTTTCTTTCTGCCATTATTAGCAACGCAGCATACTAATGCACTGGGAATAAGAACAGAGCTGGTCGTTTTGGTAACACTGCTCACAACAGCTGATGTAGCCTGATTGTTACTGGAGGGTTTGTCACCAAAATGCAAACGTTTATGATGGAGTTTGCCACAAATGACACATTTTGCGGGGCAAGAATGACAGTTTTTTTTTCGGATGAAAACATTTAGAGCATCTGACACATTTCGAAATAAACTCGTAGCGGTCTTTGGGTGTAAGTCTCAAAAACGAAGGGCAATCTTAGATGAGGTGTTCGGAGTTGCATTTCGGGCAAATGGGAGTTTTACTTATTCCCGTGTTATTGACGTCACCCGGCCTGGAAGCATTGGGCTTATCTTTAACGTGGGGTTTGAGCTGAGGCTCAGTTGGATCATCCAAGACTCTTAAACTTCTTTGGTGTAGTTCGAAATATTGAAGGTGGGAATCAAAGTGAGGAGATCTTTGTCATTTAAAGACAGCTCCCACTGTTTAGGAATGTCTGCCGGACGGCTTTTAGGAATTAAAGCAACAAGTAATAGATCTGATAAATCAGTATTAGCTTTAATGTTTTTGATTGCGTTAACATACAACCTGAAAAAATCAACTAAATTCTGCAGTGAGGAAGCGGAGCCTATAGAAAGTAGAGATGGTTTCCAAATTCAGCTTAAATGCCTAGCAACGATAGATTTGGGGGAGTCATATCTTTGCTTCAGTAAATCCTATGCCACATTAAAGTTGTCGTCTGTTATAAGAAGATTGTGCAGTAAATCTTTGGCATTGCCTTTAAGACATCCTGTTAGATAAATGAATTTGGTAGAATTGGGTAGATCCGTTTGGACTATAAGACCCTCAAAGAGGTTTCTGAAAGTCAACGAATTGATTAAATGACCATCAAAACTTGGGAGTTTTATATCTGGTAATTTAAAATTACAATTTGTACTAGTAAATGCATTGCTAGAAAAGGTTGAAGAACTTAAGGCAAAATTGTTCACAGCAGAAATTGATTGATAATTGGATGCTGCGACAGTAATCATAGTATGGACTTCATAATATTTAGTAACAATATTATCTAATTGAGAAGAGAACTCATCTGGCGCATCAATGGTATCTGTAGTGTCATTGACTTTGTTGAAAGTCTTGTTAATAACCTCCTTTTCTTCCTCATATTTTAACAAAGTAAGAGGACTATTAAATAGAGGACCAGGCAATATAATCAGTACCAAAGGGAGCGACTTAGAAATTCTCAACGGCACACTGGTATGGGTGGCTCAGAGCATCAAGTGATATCATTATAGTGTCACTGACCGGGAGGTCTTAGATTCGAGTTCTGACGATGGCAGTATTTTCCATTGCTAATTCGAATTCTTTCACTATGTGAACGAGAATTTTAGCGGCCGGCTGCTTTCATCGGTAGCTTTCCTTGGTTTCTCTGATCTACTCTGAATAATACCCTACCAAATGGGCCACAGACCGCGCGCCATCTCTTATTCCTATTCATTGTCCTATCCTACAGTTAACGTTCACACACTTACTCCCACATGCACCACACTACCATACTTGGTGAGAAACAGGTGGGTAGTTTAGAGCTTGTCGCGGCTGAGGCGATGCCCTTTTGGTGGGTGGTGCAGCTCTGGCAACATAAATTAACGTGGCCATCTGCGGCTAAGTTCAGCCTTTGCACGGCTTGGGTAGCACTTATCATGACGGAACGTTGCAGGCGGAGCCTCAGAAACAGCCGCAGCCAATCTCAAAGGGGGGAGAAGTGGCCTAACAAATTTACATCGTAGAAAATGGTGGACGTTTAGATGGAGCAATGGATGGAGTTTAGATGTGCAAATATTTCCAAATAAAAATGCATGGGATGAAACACTTTTGTGAACATGAAAATAGATACATAAATACATACGTTTAACCACTGTTAACACAATTCTTTATGAAGAAATACATTGATACCAGATAAAATAACACTTATTTTAGAGCATTGAGATTCTCATACACATTTACCCTCAATATTATTGTTCATAAATAATCCAAGACCTTTATCAAGTATCCAGTTTATCGATAAGAAAACTATTAAAATTGCAGGTTTGCAATTTTTCACATGTTTAAATGGTTTGCAAAAATTGCCAAGTGGTGTATTTTTCGAATCGATAGCAGACTTCTAGGGAACGAAGCGTCAACGCAACGGATGATGAAGAGGGAAGCATGTCGGCTGCGGTCAGGGGGGAGGACGCAATCTAGTGTCCGCTGCCCACAACTCCGAGCGATATTTGCCGAACAGGGTAAACGCGAGGGGTCCGTCCTGTAGGGGTCTGACGCGCTACCTCCCCTCCGCGGAAGAGCCGTCGCTTAATACATCGGACGACCGACCGGCACTTTCTTCTTGATTGAGTGGTCGGCGGTGTTAGATAGTTGGTCGTGTAAATACGTGAAGTGGTCAGGAAGGAAAACCCATATTGAAAGCTTTTGGAAGTGATTAGCGCAGTTAAGTACTGGGGAATTAGTGAGATCCTAATTTATGAGGACATTGAATTAGCGGTGATATTTACGCGTTCGAGCAGAGCATTCTGAAATTTGAAGTTACATTGTATGGAGGAATTGAGATTAGAGTTTACGCGGGAAAGGTAGTGAGAACTGCAAACATTTTGTAGGAATTTTGTGAAACAAATGCGTGCTGAGAGCGACCCCAAGGACAATTGAGAACGCCGTGAGCTATTCATTACGTTCGAAGACTGTGGGCACGTCGGCGTCCAACGAGTTGTGGAGCGGGAAGGAAGAAATAAAAAGAGGCTTGCGGACTAGCGAGTTCTGTGGTAGAAGAAGCAAGGGGGAAGAAAATTGATTTTTTGAAGGTGGTCCGGATTTGGTCGGCACAGGATGTAAGGCAGAGGCGCCTAGCGGATTCTGTGAAGGAGGTAGCGCGGCGGAGGCGACGGCGCAACAGCTGCGCGCCGAGCAAGATCGCGAGTTGCCGGTGTCCGTGGAGGCCAGGTGCAAGAGCAAGCGAGCGCAAGGTAAAGAAACGGTATTGTGATGGAATTTGGAAGTGTGTGAAAAGCGACAGGCATGCGGCCGAATTTGAGCCAAGAATTTGAGGAATGGTCGTTCCTGCAAACTAGTCGGCTGAATAAGTAATTCGATGAAATTAAGAGTGAAAGGGAACGTAGTTACGTAGATTAAAAAGACTGGAAACGAGCTGATATTTGAAAGGGAGCAAATAGATGTCTTGTAGGTTCATGACACGTTCAGTTATGATTCCAGAAAATCAGTTGAATTCAATAAATATTGGTATATAGTAGAATCTGTATTTTTATTGTTGATTGTTGAAGCGATTATTCATGGGTGATTTGATTTTGTATGTTCGAAACAATTCTTTTAAAATTGTTTGTGTAATTATGTTTAAAATATGACACCGGAAAGTGGTATTTCCAATTTGCTGATAAAGCAAACGTTTGCGCAGGTTTCAATTAGGCATTGAACGTGCACGGTACAAGAAAATGTGAGACTTAAAAAAAGTTCTGCTGAAAGAGAAATTTTCAGTAAACAAATTCTGAGTGAATTTTACAGAGTATTAACTATTATAAATCAGAGCTCTGAAGTGTAGTTCGTGAATCCAACTCGATCAATCAAGTGTTATTGCTTTCCGTATTAACTTAGCGTCATTTTCATTTGTGTGTATTGTGTACCAATTGAGTTCAAGAATATATGAACGAAATTTCTTTGATTTGCGTGTCTTGGGTTTCTTTGAGACACCCGAGAGGTCCCACCACCCTGAGATAAATAGAAAGCTCGTATCGAGCATTCGGTCAGCGACGCCCCATTGCGTGCTTGTTGATCATTTATTAGGAGGGGATGGCGTTAGATTGATTGCCGCCCAACTATGCGGGCAGGGATCGATAGTCATCGAATAAGTAAAGGAATCCAAGTTCAAGTCATTTAAACAAGCTTTTGTTGTTTTTCAGTGCTATTTATGTATGTCTTTTTCAGCCAAGTGTTTAATTTGTTTGTGAAGTGTATAAAATGTTGTGTTAAGTGTATTTTATTTTGGAGGGTGAATTGTGTTATAAACGATATAGGGCAGTTAGAAAGTTAGGATGGCATAAAGTTGCTAGTATAGAGAAACCAGACAGATTGGGAGCGAGGTAGGTAGTGAGAGGGAGGAAAGGGACGAGTTATTGAGAAAAATAGAGGGGCTGGATTTAGGACAGGTCGAGAAAGCGAATCCTACTGCGGCTCGCACGGAATCAACGGAAACAACCTCAGAGGCGGCACCACGACCAGAAGAAACTCAAGATCTGATAACAACATTAATGCAAGCATTGTTAGGAAACTTCGCGCGAACTATAGGGCAACAGGTCGAGAATCAGGTGGTCATGTTAGCACGACAAATTCAGAAACAGTTGGGGAAAGTGGATGAACAGTCGCAGAAAATGCAGAAAATTGAAGACATGGTCACAAAAGTGGATGAACAGTCGCAGAAAATGTAGAAAATTGAAGACTTGGTCACAAAAGTGGATGAACAGTCGCAGAAAATGTAGAAAATTGAAGACTTGGTCACAAAAGTGGATGAACAGTCGCAGAAAATGTAGAAAATTGAAGACTTGGTCACAAAAGTGGATGAACAGTCGCAGAAATTGTAGAAAATTGAAGACATGGTCACAAAAGTGGATGAACAGTCGCAGAAAATGTAGAAAATTGAAGACTTCGTCCCAATTTAAGGTGTGTAGGTCACCGTGTATCAGGCCGACATTTAGGCGCGAAAAAGCTACACTTTAGTCGCTTTTTGTTATTCCTCTTCAAAATAAATATAATAAATTGGCTCGTGTTTCGGCAAAAGGGTATAAGTTCATAAGTTCTCGTTCATTCATAATTTTACAGGAGAGCAAAAAGAAAATTTAAACCGCTCCTGACTAAAGAGTATAGCCGAATAAGGCGGCGAAAAGTGCCCCCAAACGAAATCGATAATCGCGATGCTCATATGAAAGAGAATACAAAATGACGTAGACTCACAAAAAATCAGTCTCCTAGGGCAATTCGTTGCAAAGATACGAGAAACGTGTTTTGCGTGTTTAATTTTTTTCTCGGCATTTATTGGGTGTATCAGGCTGAAACAATCCAGAGACGGGGAAACATAGGTAAATTTGAAGGTATTTTTTTCAACAAATTTAGATGCCAAATTCATATAGAAAAAAATTAATAATGTTTTGAAATCCATTTTCGACGTGATAGCGTTGGAGTACTGACTCAATTTTTCTCCCTAATATGGGTCTTATAATACTCAATAACATATATTTTTTCAGATGTTTAAACAATGTGGACGATAGTGAAATAAAATTAAAACAATTTTTCCAGTTTAAACATTAAAAATTAGCGCCAAAATTTGATTGGAAAATCTTCTTTCACCAGTGTTTGAACAGTTTATATTAAAATTTCCGTTCGCATGTTGACAATATCGTTTTCCTCCCGATATTCCCAAGGTGGAAAGAGATGGGTGCACCGATTTTGGCTCGTTTTGCACAGCACCAGTTTACGTCACGAATCATGTGACGACTTCGTTTGAAAGCGAGACCAGACGTCGGCCGCCACGTTTGATGGACTGCAAGAAGTGTTGAGAAACATTTTTTAAGTGGTATAAATGGACACTTTTCAACGATAACCGACAAATAACACGATGATAGGGTAATTGCAATAAAAGATGTAATATTTATAAAAGTGCTCACCTGTTTCTGTTTCAATGACTTGTATCTGTGATAATTTTGGCATCAAAAATTCACGCGAATACTATGGCGTATACTGGTGCCTGAAGCTGGGTGCTGGATTGACTGAAGTGGGATGCACTCTTGTGCACCCATCTCTTTCTTCCTAGTATTTCCTTCATGCTTTCCACCAAAGATATTCCGATCTAATACCTATAAGATTTTGAGTTCATATGCTGAGTTTAAATCTATGTTTAAATATCGGTTAAACCGTTTTTTCCAATCACATTTAGGCGCGAGTTTCAAATTTTTAAACTGAAAATATTATTTTTTTTACTACCATCCACATTGTTAAAAATCTGAAAAATATATGTTATTAAGTGTTATAAGACCCATAATAGGGGGGAAAATTGAGGCAGTACTCCAACGTTATCACGTCGAAAATGAATTTCAAACATTTATTTACTTTTTTCTACATGAATTTGGCATCAAAATTCGTTGAAAGAAATACCTTCAAATTTACCTATGCTTCCTTGTCTCTGTATTTTTTTTCAGTCTGATACATGCAATAGATACTGAGAAAAAATTAAACATTGGAAAACACGTTTCTCGTTGTATCTCTTCAACAGATTGCCCTAGGAGTCTCGTTTTTTGTGTATCTACCTCATTTTGTATTCTCTTTCATATGAGCATCGCGATTATCGATTTGATTTGGGGGCATTTTTCACCGCCCTATTCAGCTATACCCTTTATGTGGATTTCCTTGAAAAATTATTATTCAGATACAAAGATTTTCATATGTAAATAGTATAATGGTAGTTGAACCTATCTTTATAGAACAAAATAAATAATTTTGAAATAAAAGAAAAGTGTCTGCACAAAAATTATTGACTCATACCGTTTCATGTTAAACACTCTGTTACTTATACCCTTTTCCCCCCAAGAATGGGCTAGTAATTTTTTTCACTTCTTTAATGGTAACTAGGTTTTATTGAAGTGTTTAACTTGAAATGAAACAAAAAAATAGTTTAAATGAATAACACCATTAAACACTTATCATACCCCAAACGTTATGATTACAAAATTTTGAGAAAACCATTCACTTTATATAGTAACACAAACTTTTAAGATTTGATTTGATTTTTTCGTGTTTCTGGGCGCGTCAACTGCTTAGGTCATTAGTCCCGTTAGTGTAGGGCATGTTTTTTCTCGGGAGATGGCGGTGATCTTCCCCCGCTGGATGGCGAGATCCGGCGGCGACCTACCGTCGACTAGTGGGGTTTCTCCCTAACCAGGACTCTCCCACCAGCGGGGCACCGCCCCACTCGGGACAAGCTCTAAGCTCTCGACCGGTCTCCCGGAATATGTGGTAGTGTAGTGCATGTTAGTGTAAGTGTGTGTGTAAGAGGAGAGGATAGGACAAGGAAGAGGAAGGACAGATCGCGCGCGGTCCGTGGCCCGTTTGGTAGGGTACTGCTCCGGCATTCGCCTGGTGTTGATCGGAGAAACCACGGAAAAGGAGAAACCACCGATCAGAGCAGCCGGCCGCTAGAATTCTCCTCCAGATAGCGACTGAATTCGACCTAGCTGAAAAGCAGGTGTCGAAAATCCTGCCGCCGTCAGGACTCGAACCTAGGACCTCCCGGTCAGAGGCGCTGCAGTGACATCAGTTGATGCACTGAGCTACAGCTACCGCTACCGATACAAACTTTTAAGAGTTTTACTTAACTTTTAATTAATATTGCTTTTATTTACTGACTGAGAACGCAACTGAATAATAAGTTATTATTTAAATGTAAAATCTGAAAGACTTTTCTGATTATATTAACAATAATCTACATGAATATCCTGAAACTAATATTAAGTTGCAATTTCTTCTTCACTGTCCTCACTCTCAGAAATTTCAAGCACGTTATCCGGAAGAGTATTTGTCACATTATAAGCTGTTATAAGATCGCGATAATAGGGATGGAAAACATTTCTAATAAGGAGTAGAAGTTTTTTTTATTTATTTTATTTTTATTTATTTTTTTATTTTTTTAAATTTATATATAAAGGTCATGGTGATCTTTCTTCTTCTCACGGCTGATAAGGTTTCAGTGAATCTCGGCGATAACCTCTCCTTAGCATGTTCATCCTCTTCAATTCTGCTGATTCTTCTAAAGTGTTCTTATAGAGTAGAATCATTCCGTCTTCTTTGGTTACTCTAGTGCATTTGATATCTTTCTATAAAACTCTCCTCCAAAATCATTGGGTTTATTCGTCTTCAAGGAGCACTCCATTTTCAGGTCAAGAAAAATTAAAGAAGTCTTCCCGTTTCATTTCAAATGCCAGGAAAGTTACTTTTTTATGTTTGTCTCACAATCTATACCCAATCACGAGGATAACAGATTGGAACCTTGCTCCATTTCTTTGATTTTTCGATCAGTGAGTGATTTGTATCTCACTCCATGTGAATATGGCCAAGAACTGAGAACTTGTGATGGATTAATCTCAGAGAGGGATGATTCTCATCGCTGAAAGAAGCATGGCGACCATATGGGAATTTTTGTTTTGACCTGCACATGTGTCGGATTACATAACACAATGAGTGATGGACTCAGGAAGACCATTTAAATATTTTGCTACATTTTATTTATTTATTTATTTTACGTCAAAAAAACAGTTAACACGTATGACGTGCTATGGGGAAAAATGAATTGTGTGCACATTTTCAAAATTCTGTGATCCCTACACTAAGTCATATACTACTTAAATTTTGAACAAAAAACAACCCTCCCATGTAATAAAATATATTTTCAAGGATAAATAAGCAATGACTTTTGGCTCTTATCCATGTTGTCCTTCGGAATAATACTTCCTGCCACGACAACATGGAAACGATAATTTGAATAATTGTATTTCCCACTGAATTCTAGAAGACGTGCACAGAAAAAGAAGTTTCATTTATGTCCAGAAGCAAAACAAGGGGCCATCTCAGCATTTGCTCAATGGATCAGGGAAACTGGGCAAAAAACCTGATCGAGATGGGGGTCATTGACCCGGAGGCTGTAGTACAATAGTTATTACAGGTTGTTTATACTCATTTATACAGCCCAAATGGTAGATAATGCATTATGTATCATTGTTAAAATTAATGTTACTTTTTTTGTGATGCTCAGTATAGTCTCTAATTGTATAGAAACAGTTATGCAGCAGAAACGATTTCACTTGGGATTTAAACTTTTCTATAAACTAACTTGTTGCTATCTGATTGACTCCTAGCTCTGCTAGGTCTTCGCTCCACAGTGTGGATGTCCCTGTGGTAATTCATGTACTGTAAGGTTGAACGTCCAGAGAACTCGTTTATAGAACGCCACAGAAGTTTCTAGGAGAGGGGTTGGTAGGCATTGTTGCATATCAAACGTTATGGCAATTATATTCCTATTTATTTCTGCAGCTTTGTTGTCTATACTTTTTGAAGTATAAGCCTTTTCTTACATTAATTGATGCTCAGATAGATCTTGTTGTAGTTGCAACTTTGCTTCTTTACGATCACGAGAGATTAACATTTGCACTTTATCACTTTTATTCCATGTGTCCCTTTTAGACATTTTAATACTAATGTTCAGTTCTCCAAACAATGTCTGGTATTAGACTTACCTACACCTAATACCTAATTTTGTACACCACCACCTTTTGACTACTCCTAATTTTGTATTCTCTATATATTTTTGCTACAGTATAGTGAGAAGGAACGTACCTCTTTGTTGAAGTGTTTCTCGAGTAATGACTTTCGATTGATGGTAGTGAAAGTATGTGAGTTTTGCTTATTTTCAGGAACTTATTTTCAGGTTACTTTCTACCTCTGTTCTCAATACTAGTAATTCCTGAACATCAGGTCTGTGTTTTAAGCAATACAGTTGTGACAACCTTTTTACTTATATCAAACGTTTTCAGCACGCTTTACAAATCTGAGTCAACTGTCCATTAATTCCCATATGATATTTGTGATTTAAGAAACGCATTTTTTGTTTGTTTACATTTTCCACTTGATCTTTCTGATTTCTTTTCTTCAGATGTGATAATACTGGCAGCATGAGCAAACTGTTTGCTATCTCCCATTTCCCAAAACTCCTTAAAAACCTGTTTGCGATGGTCATGTACGAAACGTTCATTGCATCACTTTCTGCATTTTGCTAATTCCTTACACTCTCTTGCATTCACAACTTTTCCACTCTCCGTAGTGTACGCTTTCCCTATTTCTAAGATCCTTCCTCTTTTGCTTTTCTTCTCTAGTTTTCCCTTTCAAACTTGCCCTCTTCTTTCTTATTTTAAATACTGGCCTTACATTATTTTTAATTGCTTCGTCCTGAACACCTGATTCATCATCCTCCCTAATACTCCTGACTGATGTTTCTTCTGAAATGTCCTCTTCGGCGAAATGTTTCCTTTTCCTTGGGGTGGTGTTAAAGAACTCTTTCGGAAGAACTTTCCGATTCGTATTCTTGATTATAGTCGGGATCTTCTCTTGAATCATCACTGTTTTCGAGTACATTATGATATTCTTCTGGTAAATTCGGTGTTGGACTTGCGTCTAAAATACGTAAAGGTATGTCACGTAACGATCACGAAGTCTCAATCATATTTCTAGATATAATATAATACGAAGTAAAATTTATAACATGATATCATTCGGCAGGCAAGACCTCTCATTTTGCCGAAAAAGCTGATGAACGTAGTTTTTTAATATAATAGGCTGTAAATATATTATCAACTATCAAATGGTTACTGTGCTATTTTTGTTACATTTCTTATAGTTACGAAACGTTATCAATTGCATTAATTGAGTAAGAATTAAAACTCAGCTCTGGAATCACTTTGTTCCGTAGCTTCATTATACTGATTTTTTGAAATATCGCCACTAATCTGCGTGTCCTTTCGCTAAACATGGTTCACTTAAAGCAGTAATGCTAACAGCTATTTTCCGCCATATTGGCCCTTTGCGGGATAATAATGACGCGAAAAATTTCTTGTTGGTTCTTGGCACGTTTTCATTGCTTTAAAATTATGTAATGAATTTTGCCATATTTGACATGAAAATATACACTAATTGAATAGTAATGCAATTCTTAAATACACGAATAATAAAATTGTTATTACTTGATCAAAGATGTAAAAACTAAGTGTTCCTTATATTGTAATACAAATATTTACGTAACTAAGATTGTGAGCCAAATGCTATTTGGGTGGCATAATCAAGGAATTTTATAAGTGAATTAATACGTTATATAGAATGTCATACGTTTGTTAATTCACTTCAACCGAGATTTGAATTGACGCACTTTCTCCATAGCAGATGACGTTGTTCGGCGCTTTGATGAGGATGAACTGGCCTTAACATAATGTTCTGCTTACACTGACTTAGAATATTGTTGTGGTATTATAGCTACCTTCTCACACATAACTGCGCCAATCTACATAATAATGAAAACAATGAAAGAACATTAAACGAAAATATTGGCGGTCGCAATCACACAGTGTAGGTAACATACAATTTATTATCTTTTTAAATTCTCAACAAAAAGGTGTATGTCAGGAGATGTACGCTTTCACCCGAAATTTACATTAACATGTTGACTTATATCGTTTGGCTCAATAGGAAATTAAATATTTTTTTCTGAACTCGTGGCTCATTGCAAAGTCGCTAGCCTTTCACCACTGAGATCCGAGTTCGATTCCCGTCGAATTTCATGTGAAATTTGTTCCAACAAAACGAGTTCGGTTGCTTCACAAGGGCTAGTCCAACCCCTGTGAAGTGTCCTAAACCCTACCCCAATCCTTATTCCTTCCTATTTCTGGCCGCTGGGTAGTGACGTAGGAGCGCGCGGTGGGAGGCGCGTACGCGGAGATGCTACCTGGGGGTCCTCTTGACAACCGACTGCGACGAGACGCGACAGACATAATATTAACGGAAGATTACTAAAAAAAGCACTGTTAGTAATGGAGAAGCGCAAAGCGCTCAACGCCCCCCCCCCCCAAGGGGTTTGGAGACGCGTTGCGTCAAAGTAGACGCAACAAATTTTAAAAAAAAAATACAAGTAAGATTTAAGTCACTTACATCCCTTTGTTCAAATGAGATCTTTAGTTTCTCATTTTTCCCCACAAGAACATTTAAATATATTGGGAACTACACAAGATAGAGATATATCCTTTTGCACAAAGCTAAATAGACCATATTTCTAATAGTAACTACACTTAACTAAATATTCAATTTTTCTGACATACCCTTTTGCCCAAACACGAGCGAATTGTTCATTTTTTTCACATGTGACATTCAATATTTGTACTCCTTATCCGCGAGCCCATTCACGACAAGGACCATCTGCCCTTAAATCGACAAACTTTATTTTTTGTGCACCCACGACCAGGTACGTAACTATATATATTGAAATGCATCGCGTTTCCACGTATGTTTCCAAGCATGTTCCCATTTCAAATTGCGCGGTCGCCATGGCCGCAGGTCACTGACTCGTTCAGAACGAGTCAGTGGAGGCGGCGAGTTGAGTGAGAAACGTCGACGGAAGGAAAAAACGGCAGTTGATTAATAGACACGGTGGAGAACGGGACGGTGAGGTTGGATCGAAAGGCGTGGAAGGCACCAAGAAACGTATCAAATAGTGTGGTTGCTGATAATGAGAAAGTGAGACACGTTCCAATGCGAAGAATAGTGCGGCAACGTAACCCCGATGGTGACCGATAGCAGCAGGGCCAAGGATTGAACACCGGCGAGAAGTAATTCTGGAGACGAAGAGCCACAACGTGGCCGCGTGACCGTGGGTGAACGAACCGGAAAGACAGCAGACAGTGCAGTAGTGAACAGTGTAACGCTGAAGTAGACAGTACGAGCATTGTAATCCGGAGCGGGCCGTGATGAGTGACTATTCGGAACAAGGGATGAGGGGGTAAAAGCCTACGGTGTGTGTCAGTGGAAGCAGAAGGCAGCGTCGCCCGCGGAGGCCGTGGGAGCGCATCCACCTCCCCTGGTTGTGGCCGGCGCACAGTGGGTACTTAGGCGATTTCCTGGCGAAAACCTCTGAGAGCTATAGTATGTTTTCTACCACGACCAAAATTATTTTGGATTATCTTTACAATGTAAGGGAGCAGGAAGCATAGTACCAGAATAATGTACTGCGTAATTCTGTGAAGTATAAATATATATTTTTCTACATAAGCTTGCTTAAATTTTATCAGTTCACAACATTGAGTTTAGAAAACCGTAGTCATAACTTACATATTATTTGATAACATTTGGCATAAACAAGCATGGAATTACTGCCATCTCATGCTCTCTGCCAGAGAAAATGAATATACAGTGTCCCAAGAAAGGGCACATTTCACTCTTCGGTGATATCGGGCTCAGGCGAATGGAACAAAGCATCTTTTTTCAACAATTTTAACTTTCTTTTGGGAAGGTCCCTCAATCTGGAAGTGACGGGAATAGAAGATTTCAGCAAGTGAGTAAACATGTCCTGGATTGTGTGCGGTCTTGAACATTTTCCCGAGAATTCTTCTTGATACCGTATAATAACTGTGTGAATAGATTCTAGGCATGTAATACCATGAATATTTGGAAACATATTTCTTGGCAGTTTCCAGTGGGTACTACAAAAAAAGGAATGCTGATGGCGTATCCACTGGACATTGCCAAACATTTTCTAAATCTCTTAAATATACCCTCATCTATCCCCGTTTTTTCTAAAGAATCTTCAGATGTCTCAAAAAAGCGTCTTGCTGAATTATCGTCCTCGCTATTACCATAATCATGTTTGGAAAGTTTCAGACTCATTTTTTCTATGAATTGCGTTTCTTGTCTATATTCAAACTGTAGTTACAGAATTATTTCATTAAAAACAATATAATACTAATTTTATAACAGTAACAATGTAATAGAATAATTGTATGTAACTTAGGAGTTTAGAAAATAAATATTACTTTCTGATCAATTGTATTTTTGATTTAATTTTTAAACGTATAAGAAGTGTTACGACCAGTTTCCTTGATATCACATACGTATTTCACCTTTTATAAGTTTTAATGAGACAGATTATGGAAATATTATTTTTTGTAAAATTTTTCATGTAAAAAAATGTGCGTAATCCAGTCCAGATATAATATGTACCCTTTCCCTCACAAAAATTTACCGGCAAAATTCTATCTTCCCAACCGCGCCGACTAACTTGGAAACATCCCCGCGGCCAGAGGGAGGGACGCGTTGACCAATCACTAAAAGGTAGAACTACAGTTGTCTGCGATTGGTGCAGTAACCCAAGAGGCAGAAAGACGGCTGTCTCTGGAGGAGGGGGCTAGTTTGTTTACGTACGAGACGGAAATATCATCATATTTCCCTGCCGAAGGAGAAATTTTGCCTGCGCGTACGCCACGACGAAAAATTATTTCTGAGCGGGGTTTTCCGTCCAGAATTACTGTCCATAACCCAGTAAATATTGATCATTTTAGCAACAATTATTCTAATTTTTATTGATTTTTTTCGTGTTTCCGGGCGCGTCAACTGCTTTGGTCATTAGTCCTGTTAGTGTAGTGCATGTTTTTTTTCTCGGGAGATGGGGGTAATGTTCCCTCGCTGGATGGCGAGATCTGGCGCCGACCTACCGTCGGCTTGCGGGGTATCACCCTAACCAGGACTCTCCCACCAGCGGGGCACCGCCCCAGCCGGAACAAGCTCTAAGCTCCCGACCGGTCTCCCGGAATGTGTCAGTGTAGTGCATGTGTAAGGGGAGAGGATAGGACAAGGAAGAGGAAGGACAGATCGCGCACGGTCCGTGGCCCATTTGGCTACTGCTCCGGCATTCGCCTGGTGTTGAACGTAGAAACCACGGAAAACTACTGATCAGAGCATCCGGCCGCTAGAATTCTCCTCCAGACAGCGACTGAATTCGACCTAGTTGAAAAGCTAGTGTCGAAAATCCATTCGCCGTCAGGACTCGAATCTAGGACCTCCCGGTCAGAGGCGCTGCAGTGACATCAGTTGATGCACTGAGTTACCGCTCCCGGTTTCTAACTTTTAGTTACCGATTTGTAACTCCTGCCAAACTGCTATTTTGAGATGTTCATTTCAGACACAATTTGCGGAGCCTTCCCGGCCGTTCTAACGCATATTTCGAATTCGTTCATAAAATTATAAATTGTTGCAAAATTGTTAATTCGCAGTTTTGGGTTCTGGGACATCGGGAGACTCTCCCCCTTTAGATTTGCAAAATTTGGAAATTGTTTATAAATTTGCAATTGTTGCAATTTTATTGTCTAATCTGAATGGCGTTTAAATGCGATGAGAAATTCCGGAATCCGATCGGTGCTATGATATTTCGTTCTCGCGATATGTGTAACTGTTTATAAGAAATTTACATCTTAGTAGACCCCATTTGCTTGGGCTTAATTTATTAGCTCTATACAAGGATACTGAAAAAACAGTTCTCCAATGTCAGGCTTTTGCCTGCCACATGCAAAGATTACACAAATATTACTGGAATTTTTGAGCAATTGTACTACGTGACCCTATATTCAAATCTATATTTAAGGAACAAATTTCATTAAGGGAAAAAAGCTTTCATTATAATTGTAGTTGTAGAAAGACGACGAAAAAAATTGAAGCGATATTTCAAACACCAGGGTTTTCAACGAACATGACACCTGCACCATTCAATTAAACGTACTTCAACTATCCAACAACAAAACTTGGACACTTGGAGTACATTTCTCTAATAAAAAACTACGTTATTAATGTTTTCGTAATAAGTGCGCCAGGAGAACGTGACGAGCAATGTTTGTGATGGCGTAGTGCGTTCGAGCTATACCTCGAGATTAGAAAAACCAGGGATCAAATCCTAGCAACGTTAGCATATTTTTATCGCCACATATACTATGTGTAAAGAGATAATTATGTAATACTGCAAGAGAGTGTCGAAATTTGCATAGAAAAAAGTCTTCATATTGCTAATCCGAAAAAAGAGGAATGTTGATAGTGTTCGTATATTACTTTCTATACACAGGGCTGTCAAAACGATTGTTTTGAACCTGAAAAAGTGATTTTCGAGACACCTCTTTGTCAGTCCGTCTACGTATGGATAAATCTTGAGCCTGAAGTAAACACATTTTCACCGAAATGGATATTCCTTGCACGATCTGGCTGATGTCACAAATCCTCGAATTTGAAACGAATCTTTTAATTTTGACGGTACTTTACACCGAAACCCATCAAATTTTCCAAATTTTCTCAAAAAGAGCTCCAATTGTTTTTCTATAAATCTGTTCCTTGAGGCAAAAGACGTTTAAAAATGTCGTACGACCAATTTTGGGCGAACAATCTGAACTTTGGGAAATTGCAAACAAATACTAACATTGTCGAAAAACAATATTGACGCAAGATATTTTAGAGATTTTTTTCATCAAGAATTCTGTTTCTAAAACTAGATCTTGAATTAATGTAAATTAAACACTCTGAATTTTTAAGAACTGTAAATGCAAATGTTTCACTTTCTTTTTGCGTCGGGAAGGAGTAAATTCAGCTGTGTAACTGGTGGTGTTGGGGAAACGGGTCAGGCATGTTAATATTAAAAACCCGAGATCGAATACCAGCGAGGAGAAAATAATCGCTGCTGAAATAAATAATTTAGCAAGTTCACGTAGGCCGTATTGTATATTGCGGAGCTATTGCAAATAAGACGTGAAAGTACGTGCTGTTGATGAAACACTAGTTTTGTCTAAATAGTACGTATAGACACACTGTCTAAATAGTATTTACAGTAAGATAAACTTTATTTAGATGGATAAACTTTGTTTACACATTCACTTTCATTGTCTAAAAGTGAAACTTGACGAAACTGAGATCAGTGTCGTAATACGAGTTATTGTGATACATAGATCCAGTGCTTTATTTTTTAAATTTTAGATGCCGGAACGCTCCTCAAATTAATTTTTAATGTAATACAATAGTTATTCATATACGCTATTTAATTTTTGAGGTTTTGGCCAGGATTTCGGGACCACCGTGCGGCGGGTCGAGCAAACCCGAGTTGCGCTGGACACCGCCGAGGAAACGGCCGTTCTTATCAGCCACCCGCAGGGACACCTACATTCCGAGAATCAGTATTTTTGTTGAGTAGCTCGCCAGGATATTTTAATTAGGATTAGTGTTCACAAATTAGTAATTAAGATAGGAGTAACAATAGGGGAGTTTTGTATCGAGAATGTTTTCGTAATAAAGTGTTTTGTTCTTCTTGTGTTATGACGCGTGTTTTCAATGCCTTTGTGCGAATCCCATGAGCCCACTCACGAATAAGAACACCTGTCCCATCTTAAAATTCATATCGTTGTACTGGACCAAACTGATGTTCATCACATTATTGTGATGAACCGGATTTTGGTTCCTTACAACAAAATTGACTAAAAAAGTGTGCGACAGGTGCTCTTTCTCGTGAATGGGCTTATGAGGTTGAACAAACATGAAAACACATGTAAATAAAACATGAACACTTTATTACAAGAAAAAAATAATGTACATTACACAAAAGGTGGCACTGATCGTTTCATTAAATGTTTAGAATGTTTTATCAATGATAGTTTAGCATTAATGAGTTTCTCATGACACTGACAAGTATGATATTACTCCTGCACTCAGATAATTCTTTAAATTGATTAACTATATTTCTCATACATCATAATATTTCCTTTTCTCAGTATGATTAATTTTCTTCTTAAGTAAGAATATATTGCTAATGAACTGTAATGTTTTTCTGTCTTGAATTTACACCTCCTACTATTAATGATAATTACAACACTTATTCGTTCTGTTTACAAAATAATACATGTCCTTCTAAAATAACCTTTTTGTTCCCCACATCAAATTATCTTATTTATTACTACAGGACCTGCCCCCTTATATGATTCTCACAAGCGTATACTCCCTTTCCTAACTCACTTGATTCTATTACCACATAATAATGAGTCCCTTCCAGGAACAGTCTTCCTGTTTTTGTTGCGTATCAGATTCCTTCAAGCTGTCCAACTCCGAATACGCCAGCGCGATGTGACGAGTCGGGGCCGTTTCGCCCGCCTCGTGGCCATGGCGCCGGCCCCTGCCGCTTCTCTCCGGCCGCCATTCCAATTCCCACGCCGCAGTCGTGCTCTGCCGGACACGGCGATGTCCACTCGCCGCCAAATCAGCAACGGTTATCCCGTATGACTGGATTTCTGTTCCTTATACTATGGTTATAATCGTATGTGACACTACAGCGCGCAAAGATGCTCCTATTTACATTACTACATTTCACTCTGCTAACTTATTACAGCATGAATTTCTCACGCGCCACTAATACTGATGGTAATGCTACTACACAATTTATCTCTTTGCATAATTCCCAACTCATCCAAACCTGTTTATTAGGCCCACCGTCGATGTCTCGCTATGTTCATTTCACTCGTGCAGCCTTTGCGGCACACGTGTCCACACACTCATGTCTTGACCCGTCCCACGCCGCTACCGTCCATTCAATTTTTACTGTTCGTCACTTCACTCGATATCAATTAATAGTTAACACTATTTCTCATTGTCCTACGTCTCGATTTCTGCTCGATGTAATCGCATTTCTCTCAACTTCTAATTCTGTCCTCCACAGCCATTACTAGCTTTTCGCACCGTCGTTCTTCACTCTCCCTCCTCGACTGATTGTCCTCGTTCTCACTATTCTCTGCCACCGCTGACTCGTTCTGAACGTGTCGTCGGGATCCAGTCATGGCGATATATATACTGCAATATACGTACTGTAACGAATACTGCGTCATCTTTCGGCGCCACCACGAATTACCTGTATGCGCGGATTGCGATATCTGCAGGTAGCCCTCGAACTACATGGTCCCAGAGTGTTGGCGGCGCTTATCACAAAGTTCAGAAAATTCTCGACGGAACCCGCCAAGTATAAATACGCGGCGGCCGGCGACCGCGTGTCAGGCTTAAGTCTGAAGCTAAGCTGTGAAGTGTGTGCATCGCGGTGAAGAGCAGTGCAGTGATTGTGTTCAGTGTAAGGTTGAGATGGCCTGTTGGAATTTACGTGTTTCGGGAACTACTGTAAGAACAGAACATTTTAAGTGTTCGATTCAATAACAAGGCGACTCGAGCAAGTGACCTCTCTGAGGGTCATTTCAAAACATAGGCGCGTGAGGGATGTTATATCCTTCCATTCAATTGAAATGGAAACAACGTTAATTAATGGAAGGAAGTATATGGATTTGGAATATATGCATTAAAAAAACATTTTCCTCGCAAAATTGCTCTCTCATTAAAGTTAACTTAATTCGTACTTAATTTCACATACTATCCATTAGAAATTTCTGTCATTACATGTCAATTATGTATAAGATCGATTATTATCGGAACAAATCATCAGATTGATGGTGTACTTCTCAATATTCTGCCTATGAGTAGTATACAAATGAGTGTTATAATAAGAAAGAATTTTCGTCTTCCTAAAACATGTGTATACTGTTTAGTTGCATGTCATATTGCTATATTTAAATGTGTGTAGCATTACAATGTATACAAAACTATTATTCGCTTATTATATTGAATTTAAATTATTTTTCACAATTTAATACACGACAAGAACATGTTCCCTCAAACGGGCGTAACGAAGCATTTTCCAGGGAGGGAAGTGTTATTGGATTGGTGCCACAGTCTACAGACTCCGCCTCTTATGCCTTTTAAGGCGGGGAGAAAAGGTAAAACTTCTGAGCATAGGTCACTTGAATTACTAGAAGACCCAATGATAAGCGTTGCTTGCCTTAGAGTTGAGGATTGCTCAAGCTTGGTGTCAAATATACATTATTACTCTTTAAATTATTAGCAAATGAGAAATCATTGAATTCCTCTATTGATACATTCATCTATTGAATTCCTCTGTCCATTAATTTCAGGTAAAAAATGTATAGTTCTATATGAAAATTCACATGTGATTCAGTTTCACCAAAATTAAAAATAATACACAAAATATATCTGCTGCCTAAAACTTGCCTCGTGGAATAAATATGAAAATGACTTATCGTGCCACCGCTCTGTCCAAAATCATTTTGCAAAATAAATTCGATAATCAATTTCCTCGCTAGACGATAAATATATTGGCATACACTTTGCACCACTGAATAGAAGGCACCCAAGCACAAAGAAATCTTTACATTTTTTTGCGTTGTTGTTGACGCAACGCGTCTCTAAACCTTTGTTGGAAGTTGAGCGCTTTTGTTGGAGTAATCCTCCGTTACCAAGTTATTACTATCATTACTTTACTGTTGTTGTGTGATTACTAATTACTGTGTTTGTCGAGTCTCGTCACGTCAGAGACGGTCAGTGCCTTTTATCCCTTCGGCCAGGGGCTCGACGGCGTTAGATCCAAGGGTTCCTTGCCGGTCACCCAACCAGCAACCCACGAGTCTCGAATTCGCTTAACTTTCGTGACTTCACGGAGCGTGGTAAACGAATTCGGCTAGCGCCGCCGGCAGGACAACAGTTAGTCTCAGCGTTTTGAAATTTGCAAGAGAATTTATTTATAACACAAACGAATCAAAATAACCCAACTACTGTTTCAACGATACATGAAGAATTGAAATTAAATTTCGAATGTTAAAAAACAGCTCATGAGCTACAATTTCCAACATTTTGTCGTAAGTCAGAAGTCGTTTATACAATTTAATCAGCAGAAAGTAAGACCATTCTCGCTTCAGCTGCGGGCCAGAGCAGTCGCTCCGTTATCAGCAGCTACTAGCGTTCCGTGCCGAGTGAGGCCGACCAGTCTCGATCTGACTTCAGTATTTGTTTAGTGTTTTGTCCGTCCAGTGTTGTATAAATTCTATCAAAACTGTTCAAAGTGCTACACAATCTGCGCACCGAAGTTACTTTAAACCAGTGAGTGCAGTGCGTCCATCAATCGCTCGTTACTCTCATTCATGAGCAACGAAAACAATGCCATCACACGGGAGTTAATCAATGCCGCCCTAACCACATTGAACGGTGAAGCACCATCATCGTCAGCCAGCAATATGGAATCTTACTCAGCAGGTCACTCCAGCAACTTCCAAACGGGCGGGAATTTCACGCCCCCCACAACGTCACCGATGGACATCAGCCCCCCGGCTCCATCATCAGGCGTCTCACCAACCTTCAACCAAGCGGCCGCCGGGACTCTATCCGGTAAAAGATCGATAGAGACCTGCGATGAAGGTGACAGCAAACGCGCGGCAACGCAAGGTAACACCCATCATAATAGTAATGCAGACCTACAGAAACAGTATAACGTAATAGTTTCCAATAGATTTAGCTTTCTCAACGAACAATTGCCTGAAGAACCACCCGAGCCAAAGACAATTCCACCAATTTTTGTTACCGCCACAAGTAGTCACGCCGAACTTATTTGTGAAATTAAAAATAAAATATCCAATAACTTTACAACAGAATTCAAGACCAACAAAATTAAAATTCTATTCCGAACCGTACAAGATTTCCGGAGTGCTGTGAAGTATTTTATTGAAACTAACAAACAATTTCATACCTACAGTGATCCCTCTTGTAAAAAATTTTCAATAGTGATAAAAAATATACACCCAACAATCACCGAAGAAGAAATATTGGCAGACATAAAATCCCAGTTTCAGTCAGTCATTAAAGTAACTAGATTAATGAAAAACAATGTACCAATTCCAGTGGTCGCAATAGATTTTAATGGTAAAGACAAAATAGAATCAGTCCTCCAAATCAACAACGTGTGCAGCTCAATAGTTAAACCAGAGAAAAGAAAAAAATCAAAAGGTCCAATTCAATGCATGAGATGCTTAGATTTTGGTCATACCCGTAACCATTGCAATTACATAATGTCGTGCGCGTTTTGTGCCGGAGAACACTTCACTGCCCAATGCCCTACCAAAAACAATAATAATCTAAAATGTAAACTCTGTAATGGAGCACATAGGGGAGACCTTCGATCTCATGAATGCTCATACTATAGTAAACTAATTGAAAAAAGACAAAATATTTTGTCTAAGAGAATCATAGAAAATCCGTTACCAATGCCATCACCCCCATTAAATCTTACAAACTTCCCTTCACTCCCACAAGTAACAGAAATCCCAAACTTCACTCAAGCAAACTACAACAATCAAACACAATCACCCCATCCTAACACTACCACAAACCAAACATTTAATTCAACCAACAACAATCACCCTACGAACAACAATAACACCTTCACTCCAACTCTACAGAATATAATCCACTCAATCACTAACTACATATCAAGTATTATATCCTCAATAATTCCAACCATAATACAAAGCATACAGAACTCAATAACCTCGTATTTAAGCAACAATTACGGCCAACCATCCCCTTAAAAACTTTATCATTCTCAATTGGAACTCAAACAGTATTTCAAACAAAAAAAACTGAACTAATCCATTTCATCCAACAAAAATCAGTTGATATAGCTTGCATAACAGAAACTCACCTCAATAGTTCAATGAACTTTTCAATCCCAGGTTTCAAAATTTACAGATCTGACAGAGAAAATGATCAAGGGGGAGGAGTCCTAATCTTAATGAAACAAAACGTTCCACACTATCAGTTCATCCCACCACCCACCCCCGGCCTCGAAACTATAGCAATTAAAATTCCATTAAATAATAACAGTGATCTCAACATAATAACAGCATACAAACCTCCCAAAATTAAAATAAACAATAACAATTTATCTACATTGTTGCAATTACCCACCCCAACAATCATCATAGGAGATCTCAATGCTAAGCACCACTCATGGGGATGCCGAATCACCAACCCGGCAGGCAACTTCATACGTAACTTACAACATCAAATACCCTTCTTTATTATAGCTCCCCCAGATCCCACATACTATCCCTTCGATTCCCAGAAAAATCCAGATATCCTCGACATAGCACTCACAAATTTCACTTCTCAATTAAAGTCGCTTACATACCATGAATTGGATTCTGATCATATCCCAGTCATTATCTCTACCCGTTTCCCCGTTCCCCCTCCAACTTCCCCCTCCTCGACATCCCTAAACACACTTAATATAAATTGGAAAGCATTTAACAGAAATATCAACCTCTCAATCCCCTCATTTAAAACCTTAAAATCTCCAACAGATATTGACGACGCAATATCAATATTCAATAATACAATAATTAATGAAATAAACAAAGTACAAAAAAAACAAAATTCCAGATCCTTACACTTAACTAAGCAAACCTCTACCTGCTAAAATAATTCAACTAATTAAATTAAAAAATAAAACCAGAAGACTCTGGGACTCATTAAGAATACCATCAATAAAAAAAGAATACAATCATTTAAATAACACTTGCAAACACGTCTTGTACACATACAGACAGCAGCAATACTCAACCTTATTACAATCTCTAAACGTAAGAAACAACTCTCTATGGCAATTTACAAAAAAAAATTCTGAAAAAAATAATTCAATTCCACCTCTATCAACAAACACAGGCAAAATACACTCTCCTAGCGCCAAAGCAGAAGCATTAGCAGAACATTTCCAAAATACGTTTACGCCCAATAATTCTCCTTTTCACACTAAACACCATGAAATCTTACAAATAGCCTCTTCCCCCATCTTTAATATACCCCACAGAATAAAATACATTTCTCCACGCGAAATAAAAACTCTAATTCAGAAACTTCCAAATAAGAAAGCCCCCGGACACGATAAAATCAGTTCAATAATCTTAAAAAATCTCCCACCGTCAGCCTTAGCCTTCCTAAACAATATTTTCAATTCAATTTTAAGAACAGGATACTTCCCCCAAACTTGGAAACATTCAATTATTCACCCCATTCCGAAACCCAACAAAAATCATTCCAAAGTAGACAGTTACCGGCCCATCAGTTTACTACCCGTTATTGCCAAAATATTCGAAAAACTAATCCTTGCCAGATTAAACCAGCATCTCAAAAACATTAACTTAATTCCCAAACATCAATTCGGTTTCATTGCTCACCACTCAACTGCACACCAACTACTTAGATTAACAGAACACATCCACTCTGCATTTCAGAAAAAAACAACACACAATATCTACATTCCTCGACATCACTCAAGCATTTGACAGAATTTGGCACCCGGGACTAATCTACAAACTAATAAAAGCTGGAACTCCAACCTACATTATCCACATCATCAAAAGTTTCCTATCAGATCGCACATTCTCAGTAATAGTCAACAATCACCACTCCACCCCACACATAATCAAAGCAGGCGTCCCGCAAGGCTCCCCTTTATCTCCAACATTATTCAACATATACATAGCAGACATTCCATCATCATCAAAACCTAATATAGCTCAATTCGCAGACGATACAGCCCTATTCGCCTCAGGATACTCACTAAGTAACCTACGATCACAAATTCAAAATCACTTACACAACATTGAAACCTGGGCAAACCTCTGGAAAATTCAACTCAATCCCGACAAAACAATAGCAAAAATCTTCTCACTCAGAAAGTTTACCTCCCCCACTCCGCTAGTAATAAACAACTCCCCCATCACCTGGACCCCACCATCGCAACCCATAAAATACCTAGGACTTCATCTGGACACAAAACTAACCTGGAAAACCCACATAGATATCAAAATAAAACAAGCAAGAAATAAATTATTCCAACTCCGGCCACTAATCAACAAACATAAATCTCTGTCATACACAAACAGTACAACATTATACAAAACAATAATCAGACAACTACTCCTTTATGCATGCCCCATATGGACAAACGCAGCCCCCACAAATGTCAATAAAATTCAAGTTATGCAAAATAAATTTTTAAGATTAATTACAAATGCCCCCTGGTTCATAAGTAATAAACAACTTCTTTCAGAATTAAACATCAATACAATAGTAAACCAAATAGCACAAATATCACACAACTTCTACCAAAACCTAACAGACATACCAGCAGCATCCTATTACAAACTTCCGAAAAATCCAACCCACACACGAATAAAAAATAGATTCCCTTTTGAAGCATTCCTCAAACTTTTAGCCAACGACAATTCATAACACCGAGGTTCTCCCCTAGAGTATCCTCTCCAATGCATAGATTAAGTTAGCTTAGATATTTTAACTAGAATAAGTCTGAAAAAATACATCTGTAAAGTAGTTGTACTGAACGATGTAAATCCTCCAAAATGAATAAATGTGTTAATATAAAAAAAAAAGAAAGTAAGACACTGCAAAACTGTTTGAATTTTATACTGACTATTTTGACTGCCAAGAGCGAATGAATTGTCTGGAAACAAATGAGGGTTGGCATCAGATGCTAAGATCCTATAAACAATTGCGTATCTCGAAAACGAAAGGTGATAGCTCCGGTTGGATTGGTTACGCGACATCAACTACTTGCACTCCACATCACATTTGGATATAATGTTATAAAATTTATTGACTATAAATCCTATTTATAATCGGTATTATTACGATTTTACTTCTATTCGGTAAGAAAAATGTGTTGTTAAACGTTCATTAGGCGCGAATGTATCTAGTAGACCCAATTCGTTTTAAGAACTCAATATTTCGCTGAGTTGTTCTTGTAAGTTTTCGCAATCTGGTGACATCCAGTGTTGAACGATTGTGAATCCGAAGGCAAGGTTACCAACAGATAAGTTGGAGGGCGATAAGTCACATTGCTCCTTTCTTACCGACACACGCAATTCTTATAAAGACTTTGAGCCGTGTGCTTCACTCGCGCTTCAGCATTCGTTAGTGCTTTCTGTGTTTGTATGCGTCGGAATAACATAGTATTCCCCTTACTAAACTATTAACAAGTATAAGTTTTGATCTGTAAAGGGCAGATGATGTAGGAAAGAGACGAGAACTTCCTTTGAAATACGATGTTCGAAATGAACATTTCGAAGAAAATTCTGTGTATTTATATGTGAACCATGAATTAGGAAAAGAGAATTTAGAACAATATCCTAACATTTTGGAGGACACTTAAATTTCCACCTGTGTACAAACATGATGAATGCACTGCCGATAGAGACTTTCTCTCCTCTTCAAAATATTGCTGCAACAAATGGGAGAGTAATTTATTTAGGAAACGGCGAGCAATTTATTTAACATCGACGAGAGTACCTACAAGGAAAACTTGACTCGAAACTTGTTACTCCAGCAATTGCAAAGATCTAATATTACTTTCTTTCAGAAGAAATTCCATAAATACTGAAAAAAGTAACATTCCTTCTAAACCACAAAGTACAAAGAGAAATAGGTGTCGGCCCTCCACAAAAAAAATCGAACAAAATATTTGCAAAACTGTGATACTTTTCTTAAAATTACGCAAACGTGCAAAAAATTATAGAGGCCTTAATGTGAACAACGCTACTATTAAAAATGAATAAAGCAGAACATTATTATGAAATAGCTGTGTACTCCAAAACAAAAATCAGATGATATCTCTGACCAAGATCCACTTGCTCAGACGACACCCACAAATCGTTGCCATAGTTATGAAATTACAACTAGTCACTCGTGTACTCAGGAAGTATACAATATTCATTCCCAGATTGAGAAAGCAATGAAAGCTAGTGCTTTCTGGACACCGATTTCTTTCATGCGAATACTTTTGCCAGTAAAAAAGAAAAGCCATTTAATGTTATTCAGTTGGAAACAATGCATTAAAGGACTTTCATAAAAGCAGCAAACCATCTCATTTGAATAAAATACCGTTCTCTCAAGTTTTGTGACTAAAATTCACTCAAAGACAAGCTGAAATAGAATATAAAATTAAACATTCTGATTCACAATTTTACGTCGTAAATGCGCGACCACACATTTCTACAAGGTGGATGGCGAGTTATTGAGAACTATAATATGTTCTAAAATGTAGGCAGATTTCTTTAAATTCATTCAAATGTAATAAATCATACAGTTACATTGGTAATTGTAATTATTTAAGTAATATACCTGTCAAAGTTTCCTACCATGAAATACAGAACCCTTTTGCTCGAACTTGAAAAAAAAAAATGGAGTAAAAAGGTTTTATCTGTAAAAATAAGGTCTTGGTTTGTACCAAAGTTACAATGCTTTTAGAATAATTATCAATTTACAGTTGCAAGCTAGGATGTCAAATTTACTGACGGAAGTTTCAATACATTTAACAAAATAGATTTTGTTTTACAGAGGGGCAAAACTTTGAAATGCTCTCCTATAAAATTTACTGCGGTGCAGATAAAACCTTTTTACTTTAGGGTCGCGAAGTGTGTTCTGTAGTCACCATACTAATCCTCTTACTACAACTGCTATTGTTGTAGCAACAATTGTCTTTGTTAACATGGCAAATCACAGATGTCTCTCATTCAGGAATACAAGTGCAGAAGTTGCATGAGATATAACTTAAAAAGCAGTGATAAATTTTTTGTCATTATCTCATTTCTAGAATATAATGGTTAATTATGTATTGTGGCGGCACGTTATTATTACGTATTATAATAAAAATTATTTGTGAACAAAAGGACTGTGTGTCGAGACACGCTGGGGCCCACCACCGCCGCCACCACCGCCGCCGCCGCCGCCGCCGCCGCCGCCGCCGCCGCCGCCGCCGCCGCCGCCGCCGCCGCCGCCGCTGGCAGGTCCCCTCCGAAATCGCCCGTTTCTAAAGGGATTTACGACCCACAGCCGCGCGCTGACAGGTCTCACCCTTATGAATGCTTCACTGTCCTCGGAGCCGTTATTTTTCTTTAGGTGATTCCCCGGTCGGGAAGTACATGATCGTTTATTAACTCTGTTTATTGAAAAGAGTGTTTATGAAAACGGCCATTGCACACGTGCACACACTTAAAGATAGAGTGAGAGGGAAAAGGTCGAATTGACGGAAAATTTTGGAGAATCTGGACATCTGATTGGTGAAGAATAAACCACGACGCCATAGGTTTGGGCCAATCAGATCACAAATGACAGGGGAAGGGGTGATTTCGAAAGCAAGTAAGCAATTTGGGGAGGGGGGGACCAAAGGGCTCGTACGCACGGAGCAAAAATCCAAAAGACACTCTCGATTTGATTTTCGGCCGAGGAGTTTCACGAGAGGCTCACGCACAGAAAGGAGTGGCTTCTCGATTTCAGATCGTTTCGCCGAGATTGGTACTTTAATTCGTGAC